>VOPJ01011226.1:0-20331 GCA_014673585.1 Semibalanus balanoides
TCATGTCTGGGAGGTCAAAACTAAGTTGATGCACCGGACTTGCACTGCACCTGACATGTGTGATGCCACTCTAGACCATTTAGATTAATGGATTACATATACATGTAAAAGTGAAATGCCCTGCATTTTCAATTTAATAAGATAATCGTTTTAACCAAAAGTTTGTGTTCAAATAATTCGGACAATATTCAGTTCGGAATATTCCACTGGATTTGATAACCTTGTATGGATGGACATCAATAGCCTGAATGTCCGCACATGCATTGTGCTCGTCTCATAACGTCATGTAACGAGTATCGAGGGAATATTGAACTGGATGCGCTCCCCTACCCAGTGAACACAGTACACACGCACAAACTGCAGTGTATGTGCGACGTGCGTGTTGATTCTGACGGTTTGCCTGGGTAACCCCGCTGATCGTGGTGACCTGTTTGACTGTACTGACTGCTGACTGCTGACTGCTGACTGCTGACTGCTGACTGCTGACTGCTGACTGCTGACTCTGTGCTGACTGCTGGACCGTTGTTCTGACTGTGTTAGGACCGTGTCCTGACTGTTGTTATGGACTGCTTTCTGACCGCGGTTCTGACCGCTTCTGACGCGTTCTGACCCGCGTTCTGGACTGTTGTTCTGACCGATAGTTCTGACCGCGTTTCTGACCGTGTTCTGACCGTGTTCTGACCGTTCCACATCTCGCCTCCCTGCCAGGTGGTGTGCGGCGACTATGATGACGACGATGACGAGTACTACCCGATGGCGGCGGCGCACTCTGCCGTCGACGAGGTGCCGCCCCGCGAGCCGCGTCTCGACCTGAAGCCGCTCAAGTCGGCGCTGAAGAAGGCGAGGCCGGCGCCGGGCGGCACTCCGCCGCCTCAGTCTCCGGCCGTGTCCTCTCCTGCGGCGACCGGAGGCGCCTCTCACAGCCCGGCCCGACCGCTGGCCGCCAGACAGGAGACTACCTCATCGTGAGTGGAGGGCACTGAGACCGCGGGCAGGGGTAGTGCGGTGGCAGGGTCAGCCCGGCCAGACCGCTGGCCGCCAGACAGGAGACTACCTCATCGTGAGTGAAGGCCACTGAGACCGCGGGCAGGGGTAGTGCGGTGGCAGGGCTCAAACAGGGACATGGGGGGGGGGAAGGGAAGATGGCGAACTGGTGAGTGACTAATGCCGTTTGACAGGGGCCGGGACTGTGTTTAGGAGACGGGGAGAGGGCTCTGTCAGTGAGGCGGAAAGCAAGTCGAAGTTTCGGTGTGCAAATGATAGTGACATTTCAGTCCATACTCTGCCCACAACGGTAAAAGGTATACATACTATTCCGATTTAATAAAGTATACACTGCGCTGATCGCGTGTTCAGCGGCTTCTGATCACATCTTGTCCGCGTATGTTCTATTACTTCTTCCCGCCGCAGGTCCTCCGTGGTACTTTCAGAGGAGATCAGGGGGCTCACTATGCTGGATGGTTCAGTGTTCGCCTAGCCATCTTGTCACGATGAATTGCACTGAGCACGATCGGTCAAAACTGACCTCTGGTGTGCTGCCTAGAGTGCTCCACGTAAATTAGTACTGGCCGTTGTATGATCGATAATGATCTAACAACTTATATAATGACTTATAGTATCGCCATTTAGCGTGACAGGCGTCCAGTGTTCGATGTTTTCCAACGTGCTCTACAGAACTGCTATTTAATGTTAACACACCATTGTATAGGTGAAACGTTCCCTTGAAGTTCTAGCAACTCCCTAAACAACCAGCAGCCGGCTTTTTGAATGTAAAATATATTTGTATTGCATTAAAAATAAACCCGGATTATTGGTTTGATTATTGGACACGATATAATTCACGTCTGGAGCCCCTTTAGTTGAATTTTTACTCAATGCGTTTTGCATATTGTTTTGTTTTGATATCCATAAACGATCGCCACTACAAACAGAGTAAAGCAGATGTTATCTAGAATGGCGCTCTTAAGACAATGAACTTCCCATACGAACAATGTTAAATGGAAACCAAGGCCTGTTCGGCAGCTGCTATCAGCGCACACGAGCTGTTTTATGTTGGCCAGCGCTAACGATATATGCTAGCAGTGTAAACTTTAGTGCAATGCTTCTAGTAGCGAAGGCCTCTCTGGCGTCTACCGATAATTGTGTGATTCCATACTGGTTTTGGCGCCTTTGGAATATCCCAGCAACTAGAGTGAATCTGGAGAATTGAAGTAATGGCTAAATTCAGGAAATTATGTTCTATAGACCAGTACAATTTATAATGACCGGTGTGACTAGGCACACCTCCTTTGCCTAGTGGCCACTTCTGCCCCGGGTAGAGCCTATGAAACGTTATCTGCTATGTGGATGGACGGCCACTGTCCCCTGTCTGTCCGCTAATCCGGCCAAAAAGAACACATTCAGTTCTGTGACGACGACACTTTGTGTCGCCAACACCAGTGCGTGCGTGCGAGCGTGCGTGTGTCTGGTTGTGGGTTACCTTCTGGTATTGGCCGCGTGCGTGTGTATGGAGTCCTCTCCCTCGCCATGCTGTGTCTGACCGCCCGTCCTCCCCTGCCACGCTCGCCTGTGAAGGGCGCGCCGTATGCCCAGCCTGCCTCGGATACGGTTCAGGTAAACTGCCCGTCTGTCTGCCCGTCTGTCTGTCTGTCTGTGACGGCTGCCTCTGGTCCGCCTGCTGCCTGCTGCATGTGACGGCTGCGGCTCTGGTGACGCCCTGGCCCTGGCCTGGTGACGCCCCTGGTGACGCCCCTGGTGACGCCCCTGGTGACGCCCTGGCTGTGTAAGCGGCGGTGACGCGTCACCGGCAGTGTGGCAATGTGCTGTGGATGTGGGGCTCAGGTGGAGAATACTGCCGGCGCCGGGATTACGCTAAGAAGAGGATCATAGGGAGGCCGGAGTATTGGCTGCGAGAAGAGAGGTTGTGGGAGAGATGTGGTAGCATGTGTCAGCCTGCGGTAGATACCACGGGCGGGGCTGCTGCAGATACACCTCTCCGGGATGATTATATATATGTTTATGGTTTCTGGCCTGCTGGCATGTGTGCTTGTCGATGTGTTGCGCACTCTATGAATGCGGGACAAATGCGTCATGCATGTTCCTGGAACTGTGTATTCATGTTGAATGCGGCCTTTTGTCAGGGTGTATGCACACGAGGCCAGCGCTATTTTACACCATTGCACAGTCACTGTCGGTGTGGAATTTAAGCGGGGATTATGCTTCCGGAATTTAAGCGGGCTAAATCGCAAAATTCACCACTATGGTGAATTTTGCGATTTAGCCTGCTTAAATTCCGGAAGCATGAGTTTCGAAATCCCATTGTGTTACATGCCAATTGGATACCAAAAGGAAGTTGGCTGTATTTTTCGGAAATCGACATGGTTTATATGTTTGAAAGCGTTATGACACTGAAACTTGCGGTCAAAGTGGCGTCTTCCGCCTAGTGCCAGTGAGCAGGCAGAATGTGCGATGTTATAAAACGTGAAAGATACGGGACAATCGGAACCCGTCAGCTCAAATAAGGTTTATAACACCGAGTAGAGACTTCATTGAATCGATTTCCGGGCTTCACGGATTGCAAAGCTCCGGTTTAGTCGACTTCGCATATCACAAACAAATTTCGTTTGATTTGTTGCATTTTGAAGTAGAAAATCAACGCTAGGGAGGAATGAAATATGCAGCCATACAAAGCACATTGAATTACTTCAGATACAATGTGTTGCTCTTGCCACCTTGCGCCACCTTGCTCGTTATAGACGCTCAAACATGGCCAATTGGGAAGAATAGCTGCATACATAGTGGTGCTGTTAGTGCCGTATTTGGCAGCAGCAAAGCAATGCGATTGCATTGCTGCCAAATACGGCACTAACAGCACCACCATGCATGCAACTATTTTTCAAAATTGGCCATGTTTGAGCGTCTATAACGAGCAAGGTGGCAAGAGCAACACCGAAGTAATTTCAGGTGTTTGTATGACTGTAAAGGTTTCACTTCTTCCTAGCGTGACCTGCATGGTTGATTTTCTTTTTCAAAATGCAATAAAAATAAAATCAAATATTTTTGTGATTGCGTAGTCGACCAAACCGCACCTTTATAATCCGGGAAGTTATTAGCCCTGCAATAGGTTTAATGAAGTTTCTACTCGGTATTATAAAACTTATTTGAACTAATGGGTTCTGATTGTCCCATATTTTCACGTTTTATAACATCATACATTCTGCCAACTCACTGGCTCTTTGTCTGCCTCGTATCCGATACGAGGCAGACAAATGAGGATACGATTTTTTTGATACGATACGAGGAGGTTTTTGATACGATACGATACTGAGGACACTCTGATACGATACGATACTGAGGACACTCTGATACGATACGATACTGAGGACACTCTGATACGATACGATACTGAGGACACTCTGATACGATACGATACTGAGGACTCTGATACGATACGATACTGAGGACACTCTGATACGATACGATACTGAGGACACTCTGATACGATACAGATCTGAGGACACTCTGATCACGATACGATTTACTGAGGACACTTCTGATACGATACGATACTGAGACACCTCTGATACGATACGAATACTGAGACTCTGATACGATACATACTGAGGACACTCTGATACGATACGATTTACTGAGGACACTCTGATACGATACGAGATGAGGACACTCGATACGATACGATACTGAGGACACTCTGATACGATACGATACTGAGGACACTCTGATACGATACGAGGAGGAGGATGCAATACGAGTATACGAGGCAGGCTCACGGTCTGTCTGTCTGTCTGTCTGTCTGTCTGTCTGTCTGTCTGTCTGTCTGTCTGTCTGTCTGTACGATCGATACTGAGGACACTCTGATACGATTACGATACTGAGGGACACTTCTGATACGATACCGATACTGAGGACACTTGATACGATACCGAGAGGAGGGATGGCAAATATACAGGAGTATACGAGGCAGGCTCGGCTCTGTCTGTTGATCTGTCTGTCTGTCTGTCTGTCTTCTGTCTGTCTGTCTGATCTGTTCTGTCTGCTGTCTGTCTGTCATGTTGTCTTCTGTCTGTCTGTCTGTCTGTCTGTCTGTCTGTCTGTCTGTCTGTCTGTCTGTCTGTCTGTCTGTCGATGACTACTGTCCGGTTGTGTTCGTGTCTGTGAATGGTCAGCGCGCGGGGTGGTGCGGTGTGCCGATCCCTTTCGCTCCGATTCTGCAGTTCAAACTGACGCTGGTCCAAGTCGGACTGAACTGAGGACTGATGACGCCCCTCACGAGCTGGCGGTCAGGAGTGCCGTGTTTGGCAGCACTGCTGCCGTCGTCAGCGGACGCAGACGGACAGTGACTGAGGCGCCTCAGTCTCAGTGACTGTGACGCCTCAGTCATGTGATCCGGAACTTGTCCCTGAACTTGTCTCTGATCTCGTCCCTGAACTTGTCTCTAACTTGTCTCTGAAACTTGTCTCCTAACTTGTCTCTGAACTTGTCCCTGAACTTGTCTCTGATCTCGTCCCTGAACTTGTCTCTAACTTGTCTCTGAACTTGTCTCTGAGCTTGTCTCTGAGCTTGTCTCTTAACTCGTGGCTCTTCGGAACCTGTCGCTGATGTTATCTGACCCCATCTGAACTCATCTGACCCCATCTGACCTCTCTCTGACCCCATCTGACCCCATCTGACCCCATCTGACCCCATCTGAGCCCGTCTGACCCCGTCTGACCTCTCTGACCCCTCTGACCCCATCTGACCCCGTCTGACCTCTCTGACCCCTCTGACCCCGTCTGACCTCTCTGACCCCTCTGACCCCCGTCTGACCCGTCTCTCCGCCTCGACAGATCCCTCCGGTTCGGCGGCAGCTCCAGCTCTGAGAACAAGGAGAACCGGCCGAGCCCAGCGGCCGCTGCCGCAGGGGAGGACAGTGACGACAGTGACGGGCCGATCCCCTACCGTGACGAGAACCACACCTCGGACGACGGCGTGCTCACTCGGCTCGGCTCCAAGGTGCAGCGGACCGACAGCCTGGCGCAGAAGCTGGCCATGCGGCCGCCACGCCAGGAGCTGATAGACAGGAACATCATCCACGTGCAGACCGAGCAGGACAGGACCGACTGGAGGAGCGAGCTCAGCGTCAAGCTGAACAGGAGGCTCAGTCTGCGGCCCACCGTCGAGGAGCTGGAGGAGAGGAACATTCTTAAGAGTGAGTGGCTCACAGGATGGGGGGAGAGGGGGCGGTGTGAGCCGTCTTGCCGGTTTGGGATTCGAGGTGATGATGCACATTTTGAGGCTGGTCGTCACAAGGGCTTGGACATCAGGGTATTGTAGAAATTAATTGACCTCATCTTCAGATTGAGTGCGTTGTGGTGGAAATCGGAGAGGGATGTTGATATTCAAATATGAAAAGGTTCTGAGAATAGACACGAGAAGAGAGCTTCATTTTTCCGGATGAAGTGACTAATTGTCTGGGGTAAGCTAGCTTGACTCGGAATGTTCGGTCAGTTGGATAGCTCTGACCAGTGCTGAACCGTCCCACCTGGCCAGCCAGCGTCTGACCTGGACATATCAGCGGGCTGTCACCTGACTCTCCCTCCCGTCCGGCAGCCATGTCCCTGGAGGAGTCTATCCGGGACATGGAGAACCGCAAGGTGACGCTGCTGCGGAAGCTCAGTTTCCGGCCTACTGTGGAGGAGTTGAAGCAGCGCAAGGTGAGCAGTGGAGTGGACCCCAGCAGCCTCTTTCAGCCTCCCTGTCAACCCTGCTGACTTCCCTGTCAACCCTGCTGACTTCCCTGTCAACCCTGCTGACTTCCCTGTCAACACTGCATACTTTCCCTGTCAACCCTGCTGACTTCCCTGTCAACCCTTCTGACTTCCCTGTCAACCCTACTGACTTCCCTGTCAACCCTGCTGACTTCCCTGTCAACCCTGCTGACTTCCCTGTCAACTCGGCAGACTTCCCTGTCAACCCTGCTGACTTCCCTGTAAATCCTGCTGACTTCCCTGTCAACCCTGCAGACTTCCCTGTCAACCCTGCAGACTTTCCTGTCAACCCTGCTGACTTCCCTGTCAACCCTGCTGACTTCCCTGTCAACCCTGCTGACTCCCTTTCAACCCTGTGACTTCCCTGTCAACCTGCTAACTCCCTGTCAACCCTGCTTGACTTCCATGTCAACCTGCAGACTTCCCTTGCAACCATTGCTGACTTCCCGGTCAAACCCTGCAGACTTCCCTGTTCAAACCCTCGCTGACTTCCCTTCACCCTGCAGGACTTCCCTGTCAACACCTGCTGATTCCCTGTCAACATGCATTAACTTTCCCTGTAACCCTGCTGATTCCCCTGTCAACCCTGCTGACTTCCCTGTCAACCCTGCTGACTTCCCTGTCAACCCTGCAGACTGATCAGCTTCGTCATTTGCCTGACACCTAGTCAGATGTTTGTCAGCCAGTTTTAACCAGTTAAAATCGGTGGCAAAGCATTTCGCCGGTTGCTTCTAACCCTACCTGATTGGCAATAGGGCGTGTGTATAAGCGCGCACACAGGAGGAAGGTTATATTGGTTCACCCGTCTTGTCCTTGATTAGCTCATTTAACAGCCGGATTCAAGTGAGTCTGTCTGCCGAAGTTGAATTACGCGCCAAATAACATCACGAACATGTATTGCGATGGACACGTAATGGTCCGGGCCTGGCTTTCTCTGAAGGTGGTGCATTATCATCAGCAGCTGTTGGTCAGCTCGGTATCCTACTGTTTTCAGAATAACTTTGGACCGCAGCGTCTGATTAAATCAAACCGCCTCCTGCACCAAGTTCAGAATTATGGCGAAACTTGTGGTTTTAGTTCGAAAGCCCCGTCTTCAGAGCATACAGACGCGCTCATTTCATCGTTACGCTGATATACAGAAAATGGTCGTTTGATATTCGGGGGAATGGTGGCGGAAAGTTTCATGTTGTGACGTTCTATGTGTTATAAAACACATCCCAGTCCCACCCCAGACTCATCGTATGTCCCGCTGCCGGATAGCCAATAGGACGTCAGCTCTGTATGGCCCATCAGCCAGTCTCAGGCAGAAGACAGCAGCTATTTCAGCGGAATGGCTGACCCTTTCACTTGTCAGCACAGCCAGAATGGCGGCAGTATCATGTTAGTGCTGGGAGCAGGGGCTGTCTTTGGGCGAACTTCATGGGCATCGTAAATCGCTGATGTTCGGGTACTTCATCGTCATAAAATGTCGTATAAATCAGGCACTGTATTACAAAACGCATTGAGTTTGGTTCCAAATGTGTTCACGAATCTAGCATGGTGAATTGTTACGTTTAGCCCGTTACCGCTGAACCCCATGGCAACAACCACAGTCAAAACAGGCGCAAGTCGTGTTCGATGTCCGAGTCCATGTTTAAATTTCGTGTCGTGTGCTATTTTGCGTGAGGTGTGATATGTTAGCTGAGGTAAACTATGAGAGACGCAGCTGCTGTTGGTCGGACAGTCTTTGATCTGCTCTGACAGACCATGTTGTGTCCTGGAAATTAGAGCAGTGAGTGGTGCTGATGAGTTTATGTGTTCAGCAATGTTGACATCATTGCTAGCCAACCGTGCTGTATTCGAATCAACATCGTCATAGGTATAGCAACCCGACATTAACCCAGTGTGTGATCCAGCATCGCAGTTTGGGGAGGTTTAACCATTCCACTGTCAGCTTTGCGTCGCGTCGCTCGTTCGGCCTTTTGATGGTCGAACTTTACCTTCCTAAGTCTGGTCCATTACAAGTGGTGCTCGCGACTGGTTTCTAGAAAACCCAGCCCACAGATCGCTGACTGGATGTTGATATTAACATATATGAATCACTAACTCTGGCAAGTCACAGGTGTTGCTTTGTCTTGTGTGGCTTTACGCGATTTAATAATGGGAACGATGGTGTTTTCTGAGCGTTAGTGTTTCTCAGGATTATCACCGACTCGTTGTTTTGCTTGCTGTTTGTTCGGGTTGTGTTTCTCATTTAGATATGGGTTGCTGTTTTTGCTCATCAGTTTGCGTGCAAAACATCCGACTTTGTGAGGTGCTGTAAATTTACACGGCCACATTTCCTGTTTTAAGAGATCGTGCATTGTCCATTTCTCCATAGGCACGGAAAAACTTACTTTTACTCTGTCCGGGGAGGACATATGTTCGATTTAGATGACAGCTGATGTTGTCCTGCAGCATATAACTCGGTATGTCCGGACAGGACATACGTTTCATTTAGATGACAGCTGATGTTGTCCTGCAGCATATAACTCGGTATGTCCGGACAGGACATACGTTTCATTTAGATGACAGCTGATGTCCTGTGCAGCATATAATTCGGTATGAGATAACACTAGATAGCCATATATTTGCATGGCAATGCTACCGGCTTATAAATAATGGTGCCGGTTGGTTTAAGAGAAAACGACCCTTAGGGGGGGGGGCTTAGTTTGGACCAGCAGTTTCGCTGCTAATACATTAACTGCTAAACAAAAAGATATTGTGGCGCCCTTAAAGGGAGTGTGCCTACTCTTTTGAAATGTCAAATATATTTTTATTACGGTAAGGCTATTGCTTTAGTTATTGGTTACATAAATTCACGTCTGGAGCCCCTTTAGTTGAATTTTATTACATTCTGTTTGCATTTGTTTTGTTTTTCAAAACTCTTAACCGATAGCACTATTTAACAGAGTAGCGAAGATGTTACCTATAATGGCGCACTAAAGACGATAAACAAACCTTTATGAGCAATGTATAGGTTGTTTACAGTGATCGAGAATCTGTTCGGCAGCTGTTATCAGTGCTCACGAGTTGTTTTCTATGGCCAGAGTTAACAATATATGCTAGCGTTGTAAATTAAGGCATGCTTTGTAGCGAAGCTCTCTGGCGACTATCGATAATTAAGAACTGCAGTATGTGATTGGCGACTTTGGAATTATCTCAGCAATAAGTGATTCTGGGAAATGAGTACATGGCTAATCAGAAAAATATGTTCTACAGACTGTAGTTCAACAACTCCAACATGACCAATGTGAGTAGGACACTCGCTTTAACCTGGCCAGTGTTAGGGTGGTGCCGTTCTCTTTGTTTTATCGAATAACTGGCGTATGATCATCGATCGCGATGACACTTTCAGTCCCTACTTTGCAACAATTTGACACATGTTCTGAAAATTTCGAAATTCTAACCTTTACAACCCATGACCTTTGACCTGTTTATCAAGGTCGTGTTTGGCGAAACTGGCGTCCCGTAGTATCGATCCTTGAAACATGTGCAGTTTCCGAGTGTTTGTTGTTCAGGAGCATGTACATTATACGCAGGTGTTTCTAGGTGACAGAAGGGGCTTCTGCAGAGATTGCGATCTCGATTGCCCTTTTCAGAGGTCAACCGAGGTCACTGACCTCCGATGACCTCAGATGTCTGCTTTGTCTTCTGTCCGTTTCTTGGGCAGTTTGTGGTGCTTATTTCACATCTGGGATCCATTATACATAATTATATATTCCACCAAGGTCATACACTTTCAAAGGTCAACCGCGGTCAATGACCTCAGATGACTTGACATGATCTTTTTTAATTTTGCATTTTTTAGGTCATTTTGTGTTGCTGATTCAAATTTGGCGTCTATTCAGCAATCTAGGATGTTATTTACGATTTTAATTCGATTAGTATTCATTGTTGACACATTTACGATTCAATGACATTTGGGTCTTTGACATGACCTCAGAGGTCACTTAATGACCCAGAACCTTAAAATCAGATGCCAATGACTTCTTCTCGTAACAAGCAACACGCTCGTTTTTTAATCGAAACTCTAGCTCAATTAGGGGCCAAACGCCAAGGGGGGGTTCGTACCCCCCCCCCCCTACACGTCCGCAGTGATCTTGCCCTACACTGGCGAGGGTTAAACCCAAATTATCAAAAAGCAAAAGTATGTGTTTAGACTTAGCCTAACAAATTGCATCGAAGTTCTTCTCGAAATAATGGATACACCGGTATCCGAGCAAGGTATATCAGCTATTCCATTGGTTCTCAACGGTAAATATATGGTAACCTGCTTTTGATGAACATATTGACTCTTCACAAGAGTCATTATGTTCTTGAACGAAGTTGTCACCCCTCCCCCGTTGCTTGCGCAGCCCACCGCAGTTCTCGGCTTCAAACTATGCGGTACAGCATAACTTCAGGCGCTTACTACTAGTGCCATCTAGGGACAGGCATTATAAGTAGATATGTGTGATGTTGGAAATATTAGTTTTTTAATTTATTTTGTTATGCATTCTCTTATGACACATTTACACATGTTCCAAATTGATTGTGTCTCAATTAAAATTGTATTTTTTTTCGATTATTAAATTTGGGAAATTTAAATATATGTACTTACATATGGCGATGAATGGTATGATCCTTCTCTATATCTGGCGTGACATAACTGGCGCTTTTTAAGGTATTGTTCTTGTGAAGGCAAACAAATCGCCGACACTAAATACATCGCCGTTGGGTGCATAAATATACTTCTGAATTAATTATCACTTTTCTCTTCCTTTTTCTTGATTGTTTTGGAAAATGTGGTTATGTTTATTATTAAGCTAAGGCATTGTATTATATACACCCAGATACAAAATTGCAGAACGGTTTTTTGCGTTGAAAATAAGTGCAGTATTATGACAATTGTTTTAATCCTCGCCCTACGGGAGCTTTTCTCACCTTCGTCCTACGTGGGGGCTGACAGGCCCCCTGTTACCTTCCAAACCAAGCAACATAGTGCAACGCGGTAAGAACCAGCATGTTGCCTGTCATGTGAGGATTCTAACGGTATGCATTTTTAGGTTTCAGGTCAATGGATGACCTTCCAGTTCCAGGTCAAGCGAATGACCTCGACTCAACCACGTCCAGAATAGCTATTTATATGTAGGAAAACCTCAAAATTATAAATTTATATATGTAAATAAAAAGGCATGTTCCTTGACCAGTTTTGTTTCAGAAATACAGAAACGGTTCTTATTTGTTCGTATCTGGTCCAAAAAGATGATAAAAAATGGGTCATGAATTTCTTACACTTAGGGAGCCATCACTTAGTCAAAAACAGACATATTGCTTTGAAATTTTGTTTGGATATTGTCCATACTGAGTTCTCTCACATCAATTCCATTTTAACATCTTAAAAAATGTAGTGATTAAACAAAGTTTTTGAAGTTGTCGTGATCAAAACCCAAAACTTGAAAATATGAAATTATCATTTAAAAGGGCATGCCATTTTCTATTATTACCGTTTTCCGTTTGTAATTTGCTGCAAAACTCCATTTCTACGATTTTGTCAAACATTTATCGTTTTTCCACGGATATGACGTCACTAAAACAGCATTATCTCCCAAACCACATGATCAATTTTAATAAAACTTTGAAAGCATACGTATAATTGTTGTAAACTCAGCTACTGAAAGTTGTAGATGCACTGCATGTATACAACGTTATTCAAGAAAAACCTCAGGGGGCTTGTCAGGCCCCTCCCCCCCCCCCATTGGGTGAGGGTCAAAGGGATTATACGGGTTTCCGTCCTGAAAGGTAATGCACTCTTTTGCAGTTGTATGACCTTTTAACACCCTTAAGGCATAAAGCAGGGACCTCAATGCTCATTTAGTCCATTATTTTAGCAATTACCAGTGTTAAAACTTCGGCGTTTTTCGAGACTTGTATCCTATAACGAGTACTTGATTGGCATTACTGTTCACCACTTCTATCTTAAAATCTGTATCAAATTTGAAAGTGCAGTAATGTGCTCGGCTGAGACATAATAGCGGTTACGAACTCAGAGAAGTAATGATAAAATAGCATATTCTAATAAAAATGCCAACAATCACCAACAAAGATGACAAAGGACCTTTCGAGCGTGCAGACTACCTTGGCATACGTGATGCAATCTGGATGACGATTGTAGAAGTTGATATTAATTGAAAGACGCCGCAAACCAAGCACACGTTTTTGTTTGTTTTTAATCAATTTTAGTGTTCTGAATTATCTGCATTCTGCAAGTCACAAAATGTTTGGATCACAAAATGTTTTTTTTTTTTATTAAACTACTTTTAAGCCGCCACCCATGAATAGGTGGCCAGGAGCGCCCCCGCCCTTTCGATCCCAACGACGCACATCTTGGCCGTGTTTATCAGAATCTACTCATAAGCTTTAAATTTGGCGATCAGCAATATCGACAATCAGTCTTGAGCAAGTCTGACGCTGATTTGGTCGAACGTGATGACGTGAAACCGGGGGAGAATCGTTTGTTTACATTTTCGACGGCTTCGCCATGTTCGGTTCGCCTGTCAATGGTACAGGCGTGTGTGCGTGGCACATTTTTCAGCATTGACTTAAGTTTCATGAAGAGTAAGACAATATTATAAAGTCGTATATGAAAGCTGAAATAACAATTGTATGCGGTGAACAGCAGTTAATTTACCTATTCAAAAAATATCTCGATAAGCTTAAGAATGTTCTACCCAGATCTGTGTGTTCTTTGGCTGATAGACATGTGCGACATTTTTTCGACTAAAAGAGGCTGTAAGGTCAGGCAATATAAGGTATTTTTCACGATGATAGGCCTTAGATTGTGCACAACTTATACAAATAGACTAGAAAATATATATCGATATGACTGATATTGGTATTACCTAGGTTTTGAGTCTTGCAGACACCACTCTTAGTACCGTAATGCTGCTGGTCCTACGTGACCCTCCAGAGGGAGGGGGTGAGCAAAGCATTAGTCCAGACGCGAGAAGTTTTGACTTGGAGGGGGGGGGCATATCGTGAACCCGACAGCAACTTTTACGTCAGACATTTTTGGGGAGGCAAATCAGGGTTTTCAAGGACTTTGGGACGGGCCATGGCTCAAAGGGCCATTGCGGGTGTTCATGAGATGCAGACAAAAACAAAGGCTGGTTAAAATGGAGCGTCGGCGGAATATGAATATACATGAATATATATATAATATATATATATATATATAATATATAATATATATATATAATTATATTATATATATAATATATTATATCTTGCAGCGCTATGGCGGCGGAAACCGTCACCCACAGAGGGCCAGCCAGACCTCGGCAAGGGGGAACAGCATCCCCAGGGGCCCCCTTCGCAAGGGGCACCCCGAAGAAAAAAAATCGCGAAAAATAATTAACCCCCAGATTTAGGCCACTATATTTTTGGGGGCCCCTAAAAAGTCGCAAAAAGGGACGTCACAATACCTTTAGTGTAAAAGTCGATCCAAAGGGGGCATCAGCCTCAAGCCCCCCTGACTGCGCCCTGGTCACCCCAGGAAGGCGACATCCACTCTCAAGGGAAAGGCTCTGTGTCGGCCACACAAATATTCCCGTTACCTTATATGTACCTACCTACTGCTAATAAATGTCAAATTGCGGCTGAACGGACATCGCCGAAATTAAGAGCCGCAAGGAGTATTCGTTTGGGTACACGTCCGACAAGGAGTAGGATGCCAAACATATGCAAATCTAATGTGATGAGGGTCTTAGTCTTCCTCAGGAAATTCATTGCGTTATATTTAAATTTTCCACCGCCGGGTAATGGCATCAGAGATGCATCTTGTCATCGTTTCGAGCAGCCGTCGGCCGGGCGGCCGTAATCACCGTAGGTTGAACTTGCGCCACGTGTAGCATAGTAAAAAAAATGGGTCTGTTTAGTTTATGCAGCGTATCCGACAGAAACTGCAAAAATGATTTGATGATAGACACATGTTGTAAAGTTTTGCCAATCGCCCGGTAAACAAAGAAGCAAAGCGATCTTAAGTTTTGAGGCACGCACGGCACTAATGTATTGTGTCGGCGGCCGGCCGGCCGCGTCCCGGTTTCACGTCACAGCGACTCCGGGGTCGGCGGCAACTAAATTAGTGCTGTCCACCACTTTTCGGCGGAGTGTTTTCTAGCCTGGTTTATACCAGCCTTGCCGCCACCCATGAATAAGGTGGCCTAGGAGCGCCCACCGCCCGTTTCGATCCCAACGACGCACTCACTCTACGTTAACACCAGAGAAGGCAAAATAGAAAATGTCGCGGCAACTCCCAGCTAAGAAATGGAAGCAAACCTAAAAAGCAGATGAAGAGGAACTAAGGTGTTAGTGTAGTCAAAAATAAAGAAGGCAGAAAGTAGTCGTTGCTGGAATCAGCCAAGCGACTGCCCCCCCAGTATGCCCTTGATCATACATTTTCTCATTCGCATATATAACCAAATTAGTAAGGATCGCAAGTGTGTGCCCCGCTGTCTGCTGCCCCAATCTCGTTACGACATTTTTATTAAATTCAAAACTTACGAGACTCTTCATTATTAAACACTGTTCGTTCAGGTTTTGTGATTTTCTTATCTCTCTTACCTCTGGTGTGAAGCGTCGAGACTTTGGTGGTGTTGCGTATGAGTTTTGGTATTAATTTTGGCATGAAAATGCATGAAAAATGTCGAATTTATGAGGAAAAATAGGTACTTGCAGCTATCGTTGGAACAAAACAATTGTTTATAATATTGCTTATTTTACTGGAAATTTGTCATCAATGAGGTGTTAGAATTATCATAAAAGAGGTGACTGTTTCTGCCTCAGCAAGTACTGCAGAAAGTACTCGGTGGCATCACCGCGCACTTTGAAACGTCTTTACGAAAAGAAGAGGTATTTCCAGAAAAATGTGGCTACCGTGGCCCTTCTACCACTTGCATAAGTACGTTTTACTATGTAACTCAATTATTGTGGGGGAAAACACGTATAATCCCTTTAAAGGGATAGTGCCACCTCGAGAGGATTTCTAAAAGCAACTTAAATGAATGCTGGGAATTAGCAATCATATTTGCTCTTGCTCAAACTTGCCCTAAAGCAATGTATCGGCAAGGCATTTTCTTCCGACTCCAAAACGTTGGTCCCGATTGTGCTAAGCACTAAGGCTGTGTTCTGACCGTCACATTCCCGGCGGGAATTCCTGAAATCCCGGCGGGCATTTTACTATACTGCAATTCGGCAATGTACTCATACATTGATATTCCTGTTAACTACTTGCTACCGGAATCGGTAGAAAGCACTTTTCTACTGATTCCCTGGAATCCCCGCGGGAATTGACGGGTCAGAACACAGCCTAAATTCATGATGGCCGCTGCGGCTAACTGGTGGGTGGACAATGCGCAGTAATGTGCCTGCGCTGGGGCGCCTCCGTGCGGAGAAAAGTGATGCCATCTGAGCCGCGGATGCGGCCGGTGTCGCGTGCAATGAAATCTTATGTACGCCGTATGAATTTGGCTGGTTGCGTAAAAAAGGCATTAAATCGTCACAAGATAATTAAACGACCTGTCTTTTGAAAGCAGCTGCATCCGAATTGGTTAGAGAGAATCGGAGATTTATGACTTCACGAAAATTAATAATTTAACACATGAACCCCATGAGCAGCAGTTGGAAATGTACGCCGTAGAGCCCGCCGTGTGGCCTGAGGCTGACCCTGCCTCGGACCGCCAGCCGTGTGACCTGACCCTGTCCATGACCGCATGCCATATGTGATCTGACCTGACGGAATTATGACCCCGCCCATGACCCCGCTCTGACCGCCTGTCGTACGTGATCTGACCCTGTCCTAACTGCCTGCCGTGAGACCTGACTCCGCCAATGACCCTGTCCTGACCGTCATGTCAGGCGGTCAGGACGGGATCAGGCCACACGGTAGGTGGTCAGAGCGGGGTCAGGTCACACGGCAAATGGTCAGAGTGAAGTCGGGTCACACGACAGGTGGTCAGAGCGGGGGCAGGTCACGTACGACAGGTGGTCAGAGCGGGGTCAGGTCACGTACACAGGCGGTAGAGCGGGTCAGGTCACGTACCAACAGGCGGTCAGATCGGGGTCAGGTCACGTAACCACAGGCGGTCAGAGCGGGGTCGGGTCCAACTGCGACAGGTGGTCAAGGAGCGGGGTCAGGTCACGTGTGCAGGTTGGTCAGAGCGGGGTCAGGTCACGTGCTGACGGTGGGGTCAGAGCGGGGTCACGGTTCACGTACGACAGGTGGTCAGAGCGGGGTCGGTCACGTACCACAGGCGGTCAGAAAGCGGGGTCAGGTCACGTACCACGGCGGTCAGAGCGGGGTCAGGTCAGTGCGACAGGCGGTCAGAGCGGGGTCAGGTACCTGCGACATGGTGGTCAGAGCGGGGGTCGGTCAACGTACAGCACAGGCGGTCAAGAGCGGGGTCAGCGTCACGTACCACAGGCGGTCAGCGGGGCTCAGGTAGTACCACAGGCGGATCAGAGCGGGGTCAGGTCACGTGCGACAGGTGGTCAGAGGCGGGGTCAGGTACGAGTGCGAACCGTTTGGTCAGAGCCGGGGTCAGGTCACGTGCGACAGGTGGTCAGATCGGGGTCAGGTTCACGTACGACATGGTGGTTGTGAGCGGGGTCAGGTCACGTAACAAGGCGTAGAGCGGGGTCAGGTCACGTCAAGGCGGTCAGCAGCGGGGTCAGGTACGTGCGGACAGGTGGTCAGAGCGGGGTCAGGTCACGTGCGACAGGTGGTCAGAGCGGGGTCAGGTCACGTACGACAGGTGGTCAGAGCGGGGTCAAGGTTTCACGTACGAAACAGGTGGTCCAGGAGGCGGGTGTCAGGTCACGTAACCACAGGCGGTCGAGCGGGTCAGGTCAACGTACATCAGGCGGTCAAGAGCGGGGGTCAGGTCAGTGCGACAGGTGGTCGAGACGGGGTAAGGTCACGTGCGACACGGTGGGTCAGAGGGGGTCAGGTCACGTCGACAGGGTGGGTCGAGCGGGGTCAGGTCACGTAGACATGGTGGTCAGGCGGGGTAGCGTCACGTACAAGGCGGTCCAGAGCGGGGTCAGGTACGTACGCACGCAGCGGTCAGAGCGTGGGTCAGTTACGTACGAACAGGTGGTCAGCAGCGGGGTCAGGTCACGTACGGAAGTAGGTGGTCAGAGCGGGGTCAGGTCACGTAAGACAGGTTGGTCAGAGCGGGGTTCGGTCAGTAACCACAGGCGTCAGAGCGGGGTCAGGTCACGTTCCAAGGCGGTCAGAGCGGGGTCAGGTCACGTACCACAGGCGGTCAGAGCGGGGTCAGGTCACGTACGGCAGGCGGTCAGATCACTGTAATCTCCCTCCCTCGGCAGGTCACTCACGTATCCCTAGGCAGATTATTCACCGCTATGTCTGTTCGTCGTCAGGTGATTCACTTCAACGACTACGTGGAGGTGACGCAGGCGCACGAGTACGATCGGCGCGCCGACAAGCCGTGGACGCGTCTCACGCCGCGCGACAAGGCCATGATCCGCAAGGAGCTCAACGACTTCAAGTCGGCCGAGATGGACGTACACCAGGAGTCGCGCCACCTGACGCGCTTCCACCGGCCGTGACGCTGGCCGCGCGCCTGTGTCTGTGATAGCAGAGCCATCTGCCGGCCGGCCGGCAGACTAAGAGTGCGCGCGGCCGCCGCGCCATGCCGCGCGCTGTTCGCATTGTTCTCATCCCGCGCGGGGACAGTAATCGTCACGCATCCCATCATCACGCGCTCGACGTGACCAGTGTAGAGTGGAGGTGGCCCGGCGCCGACAAAGCGACGTGCCGAACGGCCCCCAGTCCGCCCCGCGGCCGCATCTCTGCCGACCGCCGTCTGTAGGTAGCTATTAGCTTTTATCCTTCTAGGTTTTGGAGTAATTTAATCATCCGTGAATGGATTCCGAGTGGTATGGCTGAGTCACATACCGCGCGAGCCCGCCCATACAGTGTATATTTTTCAGCTGAATTACCGCCGATGTAAGAGCCGCAGGTGTATACATGAATCAGTGTTTTGTATATACTCTTGTGAATGTCATTGGTTTATACTTGTTTTAATAATGGCATTGTCTTCCACAAGTCAATGGCTTGTTGATGAAAATACATCTCCCTTGCAGTGTGTTATAAATTATGTATTCCAACCGATACGAACTAAAATATGCATATTCAGCTATGCGTTCAGAAGTCTGCTAACGTACTATTGTTTGATAGTGTTCGGCGTGCTATTTATCTTGTTTTATGATAACGATGCGTAGTTGGAAAGACATGTTGTGAAGAAACACAAACCACAATCATGTGCGAGCAACTAAATACAAGCGCTTTCCGATGACCTCGGGTTTAGATGGCCTTGTCAATGTTTGATGTGTCGCCTGAGAGTGTGCCCTAGAGAAAAGCGAGGTCACCTGGTAACGTTAGTGTGATGTGTCGGACACTCTGATTTACCTACTGAATGGAACAGCGCGCTCTTCATCACCACGACTACTAAGCCGCTTTGGCGGCTTTATTTTATTTATCACTCGTGGAAGTGCAAATTAAGCGCAGGTCTGGTAGCATGGCAAGGACAAAAAGCCTGGTCAATGCTAAGTAATAAAATGAACACTGGCGCTCACGTGATACATAGGAACAGCAAATTGTAATTACTTTGTTAGTTCCTGATCCAAAGGTAACCGCAAGTTAAATAAAGCAGAAAGCCTCCTTCCGGCTAGAGCCAGGGGGAGGGCACGGGGGCCACCCCCCCCCACCCCCGGTCAACAAGCATTGGCTGAGCGTATATGTATTCTACCAATTGACGTGCGTCCCCCCCCCCCCTCCGATTCAAATCCTAACTAAGTGCCCGACTAGAGCAGACATTTGTTTTGCCATAAGATCACAAGTGGTGAGCCTCTGGTCGTCAGCCCCTGCCTTAGGTGCTGACACTGTTTTTTCTCTCTCTCCGGGGGATGGGAATGATTGACTTTCCTTTGAGGTGAAGACCAAATTGAATGCTTTTTATTTTAATGCTGAAAGTCAAAGGAAAACATTCAGATAAGACAGGGTATCAAGTGTTTGAGCTTTCAAGATTCCAATACGCACTATTGCTTAATTGCTCAGCAAGAATGAATACATGGGCGGTGGAAAAGGGGGAAGGGGAGCAGCTTCCCCTTCCCTCTTCTCAAGAAGTTGGGAGGTGGCAAACATGGTTTTGTCCCCAGAAGTTTATAAGAGGGCCTTCCAGAAATATATAGGTATATATTTTTACCCTTTTGGCTGATGCAAATTGTCCGATTGCCCTTCATGTGGCCTCGGTGTGCCTGAGAGCCTCTTGGTCGGCCATCGGTCGACCGAGGACCGATCGATACACTGGACGATCGTCCTGAGGCAGTCCTCGGTCGGACCACCGAGGACCGATCGATACACTGGACGATCGTCCTGAGGGCAGTCCTCGGTCGGTATGGACCACCGAGGACCGATCGATACACTGGACGATCGTCCTGAGGCAGTCCTCGGTCGGACCACCGAGGACCGATCGATACA
>VOPJ01011229.1:0-13080 GCA_014673585.1 Semibalanus balanoides
ACCGGTCAACAAAATATATGGCTGAGGGGCAAAATTGTATTTTTAGTAGTGCTCCCCCCCCCCTGAGTAAAAAAATATTGGCTTCTTGCCTGCTAGTGGCCCCTGAAAGGGCGTGGCCAGTGGAGGGGGGGGGGGCAGTTTATAGTTTCGTACATTGAATATTGATTATTACTCATGAATCAGAACGAATGAACGCGATGTCAAAGTAACAAAATCAACTTTTCAAAATAAAATAACAAAAATAAATGTATTCTATTAGGTAACTACTGATGACCATAGGCGGCGGAACGGGGGGGTCACCGGGGCACCATGCCACCTTGAATCTGCAAAGGGGGCACACATATCAAAGTGCCCCCCTTAAATATGGTATAGCCAAGGCGTATCTACTGTTATCTATGGTCAAGGTATATGATTTAGGTCTAATTATCAAATTATGGGAACACATTTCTATAATGTCGTAAATATTTACGAACATTAATATGCTCGTGGAATGACGATAAAAGTTGGGAAAATCGTAGAAATTCGAGTTTTTAAGCCAATTGCAAACAAAAAACACTAAAAGAAAGGAAATCACATCTTCTTCTAATTAGTAGTCGCGGATTTGCAAAAATGTTGTTTTTTAACCCTTTATATATGCCCAAAACTGTGTTTTGAATAATGTTTTTCAGGCAATCAAACTAATATAACGTGATGTAATTAAAAACGAGTATCTTTTATACATATTTGAGAGAAGCCATGTATTGGACACATCATTGATTTCCCTCGTCCAAAACAAATTTAAACGAACATCTTTACTTTTGACTGAACTTTTGGCCTCCTAACTTTGAGTAACCTGCATGACACCATTTTTAATAGGTGCAAGTTTTTTAGCCTGTAGTAGAGCAAGATATACATAAACGGGAACTATCTTAAGGCAGTAGGTATAGTAACATCATACCGCGTCATTGAACACGCGGAAGATATTATTTTTGTTCTCTCAGAAGAGTTATTAGATATAGGCTGGCACAGGGCGCAGTCCAAGAGCTTCGAGCAAGGGGGGCATCGGTTCTCCAGAGGCCCCTCGGCAAAGGGTGCCGCCCCCCCCCGATAAAAAATGTCGGTGAACAATAATCCTGAATTTAAGCCCCTATTTTTTTCAGGACCCCTAAAATTTGCAAACAGAGGGCGACTGCCGATTGTTTTAAGTGTGAAAGTCGGCTCTATGGCGGGGGGGGGCACGTACTGCCCTCTAGCGTCCCCTCGCTGCACCCCTAGCATCTCACTGGAGGAGGAGACTTTAATGCTCCACATGTTTTCTCGTGAATATCTCAAAAAACAAAGCGGCACTAGGTTCGGTGGTGTTTTGCGACATTTACGAGCACTAATAGGGCGGATGCGTTTTGACGGTAAACAAATCGAAAATCGGTCGGTATTTTTTAAAGGTTATATGGATTTTGATTATCAGAAGATAGGGCGGGCCGTAAATCGAGTCGGTGAAAGTCGATATCTTCGGAACCTAATACGGTTCGCACAGCAATCGAGGAGGAGTTCAAACCAGCGCGCATTCTGGATGGAGCCATGACAACGTGTATGGCACGGTGGCTACCCAGAATACAGAACTTCAGACACATTGCTGTTCACCTGTGACGTCAGTCGTCACAGTGGTCAAATCCTCAAAATGGTGACATTTTTCCCGATTTAACATTCGTGACCTCGTTTGACCTTGAAGGTATTGACCTAAGGTCACCCCAAATTTCAGATAATGCAGATACTTGCAGAACCTACCTACCCTGTAAGTTTGAACGTTCTAGCTGTCACACTTTCTGAGATCTCAAAGGGAGCACTCCAGTGCGCCTTAGTGGCATGCCCACATCTCCAGTCATTGGCGGATCTAGGATTTAGTTTTTGGCGCCATGGGGACATTACCCCGAAAAAGTTGATCACAATTAAAAAAAATCGTCGGATTTTGCTCCCTTATGAATTGCTAGACGTTTTAAGAATAAACTTGCTTTAGTAAAGTTGCGTAGATCTCTAGATCAGGAAAGTGTGTAAATTTGGCAGCCAATTTCAGGGCGTTTGGGGGGGGGGGCTTTTGCCCCTGATTTCCCCGCCTAACAGCTCCCTTGGTCTGGCAGTGTCTCCAGTGGCGGCGTACTGGGCTGCAAACATGAGGTGCGAATCTCGGCCCACCATGCCCATAACTATCTATTCCCTTGTTCCAGATACAACAATAATAATGGCAACCGCTGTATTTTTTAGAAAAACTGTTCAATGATAGCATGTCCTTTTATCTAAAGAATAACCAATTTCAAATGATGACTTGATGTGACCTGACCTTGACTTTATTGTGCGTGTCAGTTGTTGAAAAGAGTAGCGTGCTGCTATCAGGTAATAGATACGTTGTAAAATAAGCCCATGAACATGTGGTTTCGGCGCTGACTTCCGTAGACCTCTTGCAAAATAGTTGACCTTTTTATGACCTCATTTTTTTTTTGGTTTTTTTTTTTTTTTTTTTCTCTTTTTTTTTTTTTTTTTTTTTTTTTTTTTTTTTTTTTTTTTTTTTTTTTTTTTATTTTTATTTTTTTTGTTCCTCTTGCAAATAGTGACCTTTTATGACCTCTTCTTATGTCAACTTCTTATTTCAAGCGACTAATGGGCACCTTGACAAACTCAAAAAGTCCCTGAACAGACTCAATGGGCTCCTGGACCAGGGGCGGATACAGGGGGCGGCCTCTGTGTCCGACGCGCATGGCGCGGCCGCCCCCCCCCCCCTCCCGTGTCCGCCGCGCCGAAGGCGCGTAAGGGTCTTGTAAGCAGACCAGTCTCGGTGGGCCCCCATAGGACCCGTAAGGAGGGGGGAAATTGTCCCCCTGGCTGCACTTCTGCCTATACCCCCTATGGATCTGCGCCTGGTAGCATCCCGTCAGCCGTCCGCCACTGTACGTCCGGCGTTTTTTAGAGGGGGATTATGGCTGCAGGACCTTGGGAGGGAATCATGGCTCCCTAACTCCCCCTGGATTCGCTCCTGGTTTTGGGTCTTCACTCAACGGCGAATCAAGATTCATATCGAGCAGCTTCGAGATCTATCTGTTCATCAAGTTTCAGGTCATTCTGAGGGGGTCTGAATTTTTTACCTTTTTTTTGTTTGAAGGCGAATATCTCAAAAAGTGTCAGATACCCCATTTCAAATGTTCTATTTTCGTGATCAGTGTGTCAAGATCTTTCTGTACACCAAGTTTAGTTGAAAGTCTGAAGGGTCCAACCACGACCTATACAATTGGTATTAAAGTCAATAATTGTCATTTGGTCTGAATATTCGCGAATATAAATCTGCTGCTCAATTGACGACGTAGCACCTTAAAACATTAGCGAAACGGGACGGTAAAAAATTTTCAAAATGAGATCAGCTGCGCCCACTAATGTGACATACAAGCCTGATTCCAAAATTTGGGAATAACCGCATCCTATTTGTCGTGCTCTAGTGGGGAATCGGAACTACAAATGTTTGGTTCGGGCTACTGAGGAAGAGTCAGAAAACGTACTAAGCATCGCACGGAAACACTGCTCGTGGTGGAATCAGCTGTTCACAACGGTAAAGTGCTGCACTTATATTATAGATCGACTCACACTCGGTTCAAGGAAACATACATTCAGCAATAAATATGTTGCTTTTATCAAACCAGCGGTCATATCGCTTATTACCTAATCAATCTGGTTGATATGTTTGGTTTCGTTTTCGAGCTTATACACATCATCAAGCGTTCGATCATTCGCTATTTACTACTCCTCTAGGCTCTAGATGGCCGAGACGCAGCAGTAGCGGCCATGTCGGACAAGACTAGTTATTTATCAGAATACGGCAGCACTTTAATGCCGCTTCACCGATACAGGTGGCGCCACCCACCGATAAGGACACAAGGCTCTCTCTCCAACTCACCACAGCGTTAGGAGGATAATGCGAGCTGTGTTACTAGCTGCCCATAACCATAGTTAGCATCGATCGCTCCCGCTAGCCGGCGCCAGCGTCTGTAAAGCTACCGGCGAAAATGCCATGGTTTTGTCAGCGCTGTGCTGGCTGACGTTGCTTCAGTCTGCATATTTGGTATACCTACCTACTACGTCTTAACGCCTCTATGACAGATTAAACGAACGGGACTGTTTTTCTTTTATATTTTAATAAACATCACAATATCACAGCGCAGCGGCGGTGCTATAATGCCGGACACTGGACACCGGACACCATATTCACTGGAATTATTGATCAAGTAAGAAGAGCACTAGACACCAGACAGACACTGTAATTGTATAGTGTATACTGGACATCGGACGCCGGATATTGAGTGAGACTTGACATTGTACATTTGACACTAAATTATATCATCAGATCTCCGGGATCGAAGATCAACGGTTAGATTTTCTTGTCGGAGTCAACTGTGTCAAGATATCCGTCATTGAATTATGTGTAGGAGTTTCTTAGATCCGTTATCCGCTTCTGAGATCCATTCACACGTCCGAACACGTCAGGGGCAGATCCAGATTCAATGGGGAGGGGGGATAATCCAGTCCAGGCGCGGATCCAGGATTTCGGTCAGGGGGTGGCGCCCAATACAAAAAGTTGTGCCCTCCGGGCGCACCCTACGGGCGCACCATAGAAAAGACCCGATTCAGGGGGCACGCCCAAACGCCCCCCGCCCTGGATCCGCGCCTGCAGTCAAGCCCTCCCCCAAACGTATGAAATCGGAACCAAATTGACACATTTCCTGATATAAAATACAATATAAGGAACGTTTACAACAGAAAGTTTGTTTTAATCAGTTATCAATGCATAAGAAAGCGGACTCCGATGAGTTTTCAGAATTATGCGATACTTGTTTAACTTCGGCCCCCAAACCACCGGTGGCTTGGGACGTAGCCGAGGGGGGGGACGTGGGCCATGCTCCCCGTGAGGAAAGTACATTTACACTTGAGATATAGTGGGATTCTCAGACGAGTCGACCCTACATCACCCCCCGGTCAACAAACATATGACTGAGGAGCAAAATAGCATTTTTAGTAGTGCCCTCAACCCCCTGAGTAAAAAATACTGGCTTCTTGCCTGCCAGTTGACCCTGAAAGGGTGTGGCCAGTGAGGGGGGCAGTTAATAGGTTATCTACATTTAATATTTATATATTCATAATAAGAACGAGTGAACCATGTCAAGTAAAAAAATAATTTTTAAATAAAATAACAAGAAAAATTTAAAATAAAATTTATTATATTAGGTAGCTAGCATCAGCCGTAGGCCCTGCTCCGGAAATGAGATTATTTAATAATGAGTGGTCCATAGGAACGTTGAGTCTTGTAAGGATGAGTTGAGGCAGTGTGACACGTTGATCAGCGTACAGGGAATCAATGTAGGAGAAAAGAGTTTCGAAAGTGCGTTCCGTTAGCCGGTGCCCAATAGCCCGTAGTTTCCTAGCCCGTATTTCATACACGTAGCCCGTGTCTGAGCCTGTAGCCAGTAACAACATAGCCTTATCGTAGCCCGTTTTCCGTAAGCCCATATTTCTGAAGTTTCCTCAATATCGGATAGGCTTTACCGACTTTAACTGTTTGTAGAGTTATAATTAAAATGCGTCAATTTGGTATCCGTGAATCAGAGGCTCGTTTAGTGCCTAGCATGCTTTTTACTAAGCCGATATTTTGCCAACTCTAATCGCTCCAGACTTATGAAAGCTTGATGAAATATTTGATAACGCCGAAGAAAAGTGGTCTGACAGCGTTATATTATAACTTTAATTATCAAGTGAATATTTGTCAATACGAACACGTTTTGGGTGGATATTGGTCAGAAAAGATTGCGCTTTACGCTGTAATCTTTAAGTCGCTCAGCTCCTCACGGTTTGAAAAGTTAGGGTGTAATGGAGATACATTTATTCGAAAATTTCGACAATCTATATGCTACAGGCGGACTTCAGCCGTGAAACTATTGCCTTAACAAACGTTTATTTCCATTTGCAACTAGAGACGGTACCTTTGCATTTAAAAGTTATGTTTGGTCTCATCGTGTAAGCCCATAATTTTCCGAGCCTAATTGTAATCTGAAAATGGGCAGAACCGTGATTTTCGTTGGTGCATGCCATTAATTTTGCACGCGCCCACGCGCTGGCCGCCGACTGACATTGCATTAGCCAGCCGCGATTCGCTACCGTCTGTGCTTTGTCGCATGGGATCCGATCTTGGTTGCCGAGATATCGAACCTGGAATGGCAGCCATTTTGCGATTTTGCATTTCTACTCAGGACGTTTGTACGTGTTTAAGTATGGCAGAAAAGCCGTTCTCTCATGCACGTGCCACGCGCTCGCTATGCACCCTACGATCACAGTTTCTTGCCTATGCACGTCGTTGAAATGCTATCTAATTCGTGTGAAAATTTCACCATCCTAATCGCAATAGTTGGGGCTGCACAGCTGAGCAAAGGAAAAAACGGCCAATCGGCCACAGACAAACACACGCACCTTTGTCAAATACAAAGGTGCTCCCCCCCTCCCCGAGGAAAATACATTTACGCTTGATATATAATGGGATTCTCAGACGACTCGACCCTAGTAGTGCCCCCAACCCCCTGAGTAAAAAATACTGGCTACTTGCCTGCCAGTTGCCCCTGAAAGGGCGTGGCCAGTGGGGGGGGGGGCAGTTTATAGGTTATCTACATTAAATATTGATGTACTCATAATCAAAGCAAATATACATATAGTATCTACATTGAATATTGATTTATTCATAATAAGAATAAATATAAGCCTGAACCATGTCAAGTAACAAAATCATCTATAAAATAAAATAACCCAAATGGATGTATTATAGTAGGTACCTACTGACAAGAAATAAATGGACTGGAATGTCCATTTACTATATTTGTATCGAAAATGGTATGCTGTTTCGGCCATTCTCGGGTTACAGTACCCTATCCATTTCATGCGCACAGTGACGTGTCTGTGAGTCTGTTTTGCACAAAAGGTGACACAGGCGTCGGACCAGCTCATCGCACTAGGTCACATGATGATCACTTCAGCGTTAGTGAAATACGCGACCTGCCGGGCGATGAAGCTGACATGTTTGGTGCTGGTGCTGGTCAGTCTGCGGCTCCGGGTCTGACACGCCTGCTCAGCTGCTGATCGGAGCAACACTGCTGGCCAGTAGGACTGTCACCACTCTGGTGGGCAGACTTCGCAGCGTCGGCAACACCATCGCCAGCTACGGCGGGTCGGAGAAACCCGCGTGAGGCTTGAATTTTGAAGTTGACTATTTGGTCCATCATTAGCATGATTTAAGAGCATCGGAACAAGAGAAACATTAATGATGGCGATAAAAACTGTTTGCTCTATTCTTGATTAACGTAAAATGTTATTTGTGAGAACAGCTTTCCAAAAAATACGTTTTTAACCTTCGATGACCTCTGGAGCCTAAGCCATTGACTTGATATAAAACTTGATTTATCCTTGGAGATTAAATTTTGAAGAGCTATAACATGTCCTATTCTGTTTGTTATTAGTTATAATTTTTGTCTGAGATATTTGGTGATATCTGGAGCGAAGTCCTAATCCCTCGAAAATCTGAGCTTTGATAACTCTGGTGACCTCAATATTGCCCTGACTTAAGAAGAAGACTTATAGTTTTGATAATGCTTGTATCCAGATACCAAACTCCGTTTTAGGCATGTCACTACGTTGCCTGGTTTTCAATATCTTAGGGGGGGGGGGCTGAAATCAGCCCCGTCCGGTCGTTCACGGTCGGCGCAGGCCCACGGCCGTGCGCATGTTAACATAAGAACAACAATTTCGCCTTTGCACCTCCATAATGCAATGAGCTTTCATAAACAAGGCATTTGCGTGCGTGCTGAGTTATTTATTTCGAACCTGAATGCAGTTACACAAACACACTCATAGGAAAATAAATAAGAAACACATCATTCACTTACACATCCCAACATAAGACAAGCTAAATTTATTTACAAATGAGGTCATTTACCTTTGAATTCGACCAATTGATTTCAAGTCACAAGTTCATCAACAAGTAGAGACATCAGTTGGGTATCTAGCTGTAGGCGCTTGTAGCCGACGATGACACGCTCATACCTGACAGGAGACTGGACGCGAACCTCGGCCTCGGGGGCGGTGTAGCTCTTTTCGACCCTGACCTCGGCCTCGGGAGCGGTGTAACTCTGCTCGGCCTTAGCCTCGGCCTCAGGGGGCGGTGTAGCTCTGCTCGGACCCTAACCTCGGGCCTCGGTGGTGCGGTGTAGCTCTGCTCGGCCCTGACCTCGGGCCTCGGGAGGTGGTGTAGCTCTGCTCGCCCCTGACCTCGGGCTCGGGAGCGGTGTAGCTCTGCTCGGCCCTGACCTCGGTCTCGGGGGCGGTGTAGCTCTGCTCGCCCCTGACCTCGGCCTCCGTGACCGGCACCTCGGGCGTCGGGTACTCGGTCGGCAACGGCGTCGGCAGCGCGTCGCTCTTCGGCGCGGAAGCCCAGCGCGTCGGCCACGTAGCGCACGCTGACCTCTATGCCCTCGGGCGAGATGTAGCTGTAGCTGCCAAACACGGTGCCGGTCGACGCTCTCCTCCTGGCGCTGGATGTTTGTTCTTCCGAGAGGAAGCGGAAGGCGAAGCCGTCCTGGCCGCGACGCTCGCTGGACTCCTCCAGATGCGGACGAGGGGCCGCTCGATGTGCGCTCCTCGGAGGGCGTAGGAGCGGGACGGGGCGGGTCCCAGGCCAGACAGGCGGCGGCAAACACCAGCTGCCAAAAAGTAAGTACACAAGTGTAAGACATCGCTCACAGTTGCTAATTACAATATACATCGCCTATACATGGCGCAATAGCATGATCGGAACAAATCTATAATTATTCCTTATATATTTTTGTAGATCTACAATTCAAAATGTATATTTTTACAAGTCATGATTTATTTTCAACATCAGATATAATTATTATTTTCGATGTCATAACTTGTGATATTATTGTATGCCCAATACAAATAAAGAGCTGTTAAATGCTCTTGAATGCAGGTAAAATAGCATGATAACTCTGCTTAGCTTACCAGCTTCATGTTTTGTGCTGTTGGGATTATTTTAGTGTGTTGTCACTAAATCTCAGCTGAACTGATATCCTGACCAGTGATATGTTGTCGTTATATACCGGTGATGAGGGACAGCCAGGTCTGAGGGTCACCCGGTGTCCCCACGGGCCGGCAGATGATCCCGTTTTCAGGACGGAATCTCATTATTCAACAGACCGCATTGAGATGTGTCGTACCGGACCCTCTCATGGCCATCTTCTGTCGATATACTCATCCTCGGCATTTAGGTTATACCATCTATCAGGATGGGAATCACGCTTCTCTACTGGACTGTGAGAGAGATACAAGGGCAGTCCGATCTGGATTCCATTTCATTAGAGCATGCATTAAAAATAGTTATTTGCTCAGTTTCACTATGTAATAAGGTAACTTTAACCCCGTTCGCCTTAGAGGTGGGGAGGACTGACAGGCCTCCTGAGGTTTTTTAATGGGCATAATTTTTACAGACATGCAGTGCAATTTGTTGCAATTTTCCGCACCTGAGTGTCATACAATACACCGTACTCAACTGTCGTATGTTGATTACAATGTGGTCAAGTAGTTTGGAGATAATAGAGGTTTTAGTGACAGTGATCATACTGTTTTAGAAAAAGCGACAAATATTTAACAAATTGTAGAAAATACAGTTTTGTGCATGCAAATTGCACACAGAAAAAGAAAAACGGAAATTACATTTTGCTTTAAACGGAGGTCTCGGCATTAAGAAATTTTCAACTTTTCAACAAGTTTTTACCCTCCTAAAAATAAAGAAACTTATTTTTGGGGAAAATCACCTAAAAAAATTAATAAAGACTTTTTGAAAAACCGTAAATAGATGTGAGATAACTGGTGATAAAAATGGCAAATAAATTAAAAAAATATTTCATTTTTGACTTAGTGAATAGAAACTTAAAACGAAATTGTTTATATCCACTTTTTACTTTTGTTAACCAGATTCGAACATTTTTTTTTTGTTATTGCTGGAAGACAGATGTGTTTGGAACATTGCTTTTGTATTGCATTGGATAAATTTTCTAATGTAGTAGTCGTTTTCTGATCGCTATTCTGACGCTGATCGGTTAGTGAGGTTTTAATGCATTATGTCATTATCAATTATCATCTATGGTGACGAAGTTGTTTTCGTACCTAGAGAGGATTAAACTAACCAGACAAATAAATAATTATAGTGATCAGACAGCTATTTCAACGACAACTTTTTGACGCTAACCAATAATTTGTTTTCATAGCTTTAAATATGAACGACGGACAGAGCGAAATGCAATTTTTCAGTGTTCGATCTAAGGTCATTCACTTGACTGGAAGGTCGCCGTTGACGCTTGAAACCTGAAAATTGCAGCTACTGATTAGTCCTCATACGACAGGTAACATACTGGTTCTTACTTAGTTGCTCTAGTGTTGCTTTGTTTGGATAGTTGAAAGGGAGGCTCTCAGGCCCCCGTAACGGCGAAGGTAAGAACGGTCCCGTAAGCGAGGATTAACTAAATTTTGCTACAAGTCTTGTCTTATTTGAAGCGAAATTGTGTATAGCTACCGCCAATGACAAGTTTTATTTGTTCCCTCTCAAGAAATGAATGGCGAGTGACGTTGGTTGAACATTTAGGGCTAAGCATATATTTTTTGTAGAAAGATTTTGGGAACATTTTTATGATTTACCAAGGGATGTAGCTGGCGCAGCAACCTTAGTTCCCTTAAAAAAGGCTAGATAAACATTTTGCTGGAAAGGGTTTAGCTAATAATTATTCATGGGATTAGGTTTTTTTCTATTTATAAATATGCAATAAGTAAAGAAATTAAATTGGTCTGCAATGGGGGATATACGTGTATGTCAAGTATATGTATGAGAACGATTTATATCTTGTATTCTGCTCTACGAGGCGATGTAGGCATGTGTATGTTTTTAAGTTATATTATGCATGACGATGTATGATGAGTGCAATTGTAAATGTATAGCGGTGCAGTGATGTTATGTACGTTGCGTAATCTTGAATGGCCCCTGACGCTCTTTGTTGCTTTATTCGCTTATGTCTATTCTAGCTATTAATTTAAAGTTTGAACAGTAGATTGCTCCCAAGATATTGATCCTACATCCGTTTTTTTAATTATTCTTCTATTTTTGAGAACATTTACTTCTCACAGTCACTATGAAGACAAGCTTCTCCATTTGACTTCATTATCAGTTTTGGCATGCTCTAAACTGGGATGTCAAACTTTGACCACTCCAATGACAAATACAGCGTATCTTACATCATATCATATGATCTGCAAGTGCACTGCAATTTCCGATTTTTGAGCTTCGATATGTTTATTGGTGTGACCATAATCAGGGTAGGGACTAATAACTTCACGATGTCACCGGCTGCTGCATTCATCCTCTGAATACTTTATGCCTTGATCCTTTTCAGTTTGCTTCTTAATTACAACTTGAAACTTGGGTGAAATCACGAGGCGTATTTAGGGGGTCCCCACACCATGCTCCACTTAAGTGTCCTCCTGCACCGAATGCACCCCAAGCACCGAAGGCGCCTTTGGTTCATGAAATCGAAATGCGCCTCACATTCGGTGAAGGGCGCCAAAGGTGCCCTTCGCTGAATGTGAGGCGTGCTCCAGCTGAATATGGACCAGTTCTACTGAATGAAAGACGCGCTTCGATTCACATCTGAAGGCGCCCTCCAATACACTTCTGAAGGCGCCCTTCGATACACCCCTGAAGGCGCCCTCCGATACACCTCTGAAGGCACCCTCCAATAATATCTGAAGGCACCCTCCAATACACCTCTTAAGGCGCCCTCCGATGCACCTCTGAAGCCGCCCTCCGATACGATACATCTCTGAAGGCGCAAGTCTCCAGATGTGTTATTACCTATTCAATACTCATTGTTACCCCTGAAAAGGGTAGACTGTATTACAAGAAACTGTGCTTTCTGGCACAGTACATTATTTTATATAAAGTAATTAACACCCAGTTACTGTGTCTCCACTCAGCCAATGTATAGTTCGATAAGCAATTGCACAATGAATGCATTTTATGAGGGTATTTTACACAAATGCGCAGTAAAGTTTCCGCACACGTAGACCAACAGAAGTCAGGGTTCTCCAACAGATTTGCACCACCTGACGATCTTTGATTAAACCGAACCATGTTCCTATACGTGACACCCCATAGGATGATCGGATGAACCGAGTTTTGGGATAAACACCATACGTTTTCATCACTATTTCGTAAAATTTCAGTGAGGGAAAAGGTGGGCTTAGAGACACTCGGGCAGGCGCGGATCTATGGGGCCGCTAAATAAATCCAGCCCGTGGGGTTACCATTGTCTGCGTTACTGAAGTCTCTAGCACTTGGTGTTACTGTTGTGTGAACTACTGCAGTCTCCAGCATTTGGTGCTCCTGTCTTGTGAACTACTGCAGTCTCCAGCACTTGGTGCTTCTGTTGTGTGAACTACTGCAGTCTCCAGCACTTGATGCTTCTGTTGTGTGGACCACTGCAGTCTCCAGCACCTGGTGCTTCTGTTGTGTTCGCTACTATGATAGACGCATCCAAACAGTGGTAGACTGCGCCGCACATCATAAAAGATTGCGGTACAGCATATTTATTTTCTAGGAGGCGGTAAGAGGGGAACGCACTGACTTTCAGCAAGCGCCCGTTGAACAGACATCGCTTAGAAGAATCAAGGTACTATACTGATTCTTCCTTAGACCGGTGATCTAAATGGTGTTAAGCTCATTGAACCCGTCCCTAGAGGCCATTTGAACGAACATATCAGTTTATAATTCAAGGATGCGTCTTGTTGCACCTTAACGCAATTTTTTCAGCATAGCATACACAAATACTTGCCATTTTTAATTTTGATTGGATGGTTATTAAATGTCCGTACACTTAGCATAATTTATTTTCAAACAGTTTGCTCATGAATACAATATAATCATAAATAAGCATCAGCGAAACATTCAATCATGTATGTACATAAAAAATACTCCCCGAC
>VOPJ01011240.1:0-14985 GCA_014673585.1 Semibalanus balanoides
CTATCGAAAGTATACCGAACGTTTGTTTAGGCTGTCTTGACATTAATTAACTTGCATTTGTATATATCAATTATGAGATAATAACGAAATCGTAATATTGCATTCGGTACTTTACCTCTACCCACCGCAACATTAAAACCGGCGCACCAACCGCAACCACATCACGACAAACTCGACGCTGGTTCCGCGCGTGGCTAGTGGTTCTCCTAGAGCACCTATGGACCCACTCGAATATTGTACAACCATTACATATACGCAAGAAGCAAGTATGATCGTTTCCTCAATATTCGTTTCTTCTCCTTTTTCCTATCCGACGTACCTACTGGGTTCCAAGATTATATTTAGGTACCTACATAAGCTATTACTATTGCTCATTATAATTTGTCTAGCACTGACATGTAGCAAGGACTTTTCTCAGGAGGGGGGGGGGGGCACGTCGGTGGTAGAATCAAATTTCGCTCCTCAGTCATATGTTCTTGAACGGGGAAAGGCCGACAATAAAATAATTTATTTTATTTAGAGTAAAAATATTTCGCTCAGTGAGGAGGGGGTGCTACATATATCGCCTTGGTTGTTACGTCCCTGGTCTATCATCTTTAAACGCAACACATATCTAGTTATTTCATCGTGAGGTGCTATACATAATTTATTGTCCGGCATAGAATATAAAGTGCTTAAATATTCGAAGGCTTTAAAATGAATACCCTTCAGCTAAATAACAATAATAATGCTAATAAAATAAACAAGACGAAATGTGCTCGGTTTTAGTCTTGTTTGTCGCAAGCCAGGGGTGGGTCCAGAAGTTTTCGAAGGGAGGGGGGCTGATCAAAGGGGCGCATTTTTTTGGAACAAGGGGCATTTTTCGGGAACCAGGGGCGCATTTTTCAAAGAACAGGGGCACATTTTTCCGGGAGCAGGGGCGCATTTTTTCCGGGAAATTGGGGCGCCGTATTTTCAAACCTGGGTGGATCTAGGATTTTGTCCGATGAGGCTGCATTTTTGCCGTCATGAGCGGGCGCCAAATGTTAATTAATAACAACACAAATCCTGCAAAAAAAACGCAAATTTGCTCATGATTACCCATTAGTAGTTTGTATTTTCTAAAAATATAAATATATTTAAACAAATAATAATGAACTATTTTGAAAGTGCTCTCAAATGTAAGTATGACGTCCGTCATTAGAACGTATATCCAAAGGCGATCATATATGTGGCTAGCCCTAAGTCTGTCACGGCTAGGTCACTCACCTTTTTCTCTCTGGCCTGCCGAAATATACACCTTCTATCTAGTCTCTACCCTGCGGTCACGGTCTGCCCATAAGGCGGCATATGGTTAGGGGGCGACACATGGCCATGATATAAAGGCGGCATCCGACCATGCAGCAAACGTCAGATATTGAACCCCGTAAGCAGGCCTATTTCAGCGCCTTCGGCGCGGAAACTGATCTGCTTACGAGACTCTTCCACGCCTTCGGCGCGTCGGACGCAAGGGCGTGGTGGACACAGAGGGGGGCGGCCGCCCCCCGCCGTCCCCTGTATCTGCCCCTGTCGCGAGCTTTATATTATAGTATGTTAAACATCCGTGACACTTTTTTCCCAGGAGAGGATACATGCGTACCTACTCAGTTAATTTTGCCACCCCTGGCAAAAATCCGTGGCGCCGCCCCTGCTGCTGATTCTTTTTCACCTAAATACATGTTTATTGGCAGCAATACAGTGCAAATGTAAAGGAAAAGAACTGCGTGAAAGACGACTCAAGTCTCAATATTAATTATATGAATGAAAAGCGATGGAATGAAATTTAAATGAATGGTGTGTCACTGCGCATGAAACCTAAACAGTAAAAAATACAAGCTTTTCTGACCCATCTATGTGACACTGCGACATTAAAGTGACAGCAGTGGATCCTCAGCCCCCTCTCCCCTCCACCCCCTCTCTCAGCTACGCCTGAAGCTATTCACACTGCGCCGACAGTCGGGCCGAGCTGCACTGGTCCGAGACACCTCCGTACCATTTATGATCACGTCCGTCCAATACCAGCCATTAGCCGACAGACGCAAACACCGCCTGTTACCCGAGCGACCGTGTAACGCAAGCAGGCGCGCAACCAGGATTTTCGTAAGGGGGGCACGACCTCAAGGGGGCCCCATCGGGCCACGAGGGGGCCCCACCATTGCGGATCCAATAGTATATGCATTCAAACCGCTTTACTGAGAGCTTCAAATTGTTATATTAACGCATTGCCTCACCCTGTGTACCTATTTGCTGCTTTTAAACAAAAATCCGTTTTTTTTAGCGTTTAGCGGTGAAAACAACTGGTTTTTGCTTAAAAACAGCACATGGACAAGGTAAACCAATGCGTCAATATATACAATTGCAGCCCCCAGTAATGCAGTTTAAATGCAGGAATGGTCGTTTCTTAATTAGCCGTAAAACATACGCTAGAGGAGAAATTCAAGCGGACCCTTATTTGTGTATCATAGCAAACTGCAAGACCCTTTGTGCCTACGAATACAAACGGGCTGACGGACACGCTTCCCTACCCCCCCCCCACCCACCCCCGATCAACAACTTTATCGCTTGTGGCTGACGGCCTGTAAGTTTAACCCCCACGCTCCACATTTTTTGTAATATACGCATAAGAAGGTCATACGGATAATCTAGGGTCACCAGTTTTGAAACGGCTGATAAAATTGCGTTCACAAACCAAATAGAATGGTGTCTTTTAAAAGAAAACTTGTCCAGCCGTTCCCACTGGCGGATCCAGCCGTCGGTTTTGGGGGACTAACTTTTTTGGCCAATAGGTACCCCATTTTTTCTCTTCGGATTGGCCGGTCACCTTATTTTGGTATTTGAGCTTAAAAATATACTTTTTTGGAAACCGACAAAAACGCGATACTCGTAACATATTTCGGATCGTAAACACACATATAAAGTAGTACTAACGTTTTATCTCAACTAACTCGTAGGGGCGTCGCCGATACTTTAAGTGAGGGTCGGCTGAAACGAAGAAAAAGAGCGTCTTTGCAGCATTTAAATCAGGAATTTCTATGCTATACGTATGTGTTAAGTGCGTTATTTAGCGCCGCGAAAGTACTGGCGGTTGAAATTGTATCGGGTTTGCGCTGAAATGACAAAGAAATTATAGGCGGTGGGAACCAGTATGACAGTATTGCTGGCATGGGCCCAGTGACCGACCTTTTAGAGCCGGAGTTAGCAAAATCTGCCATAGACGGTGGAAACCAGTGTCAACAATTTGAATCACTATACCAACTTGGAAATTTTTGAATTACAACACTTGGAACTTAACAATTGCGGGCGGTTATGGCCGCGGAAGCCGGCGCAAATTTTTTAGTCCTTATGCCCTGGATATGCATTCTCGTCAATAGCCGTTTTCACGATGGCTTATTTTGTGCGAAATGTTTTACAACATTTTAAAATGTTTTAAAATGTTTTAGTAGTAGCCGCTTTCACGATGGAATAATTTGCGAAAAAAGTTTTAACTCTCGCCCTTCTAGACCGTAGGGCGAGGGTTGAAACATTTTTCGCAAATTAGTCCATCGTGAAAACGGCTACTACTAAAACATTTGTAAACACGTTTAAATATTTTAAAACATTTCACGCAAAATAATCCATCGTGAAAACGGCTGATGTAAACCTTTTTCATTGGTATTGTTTTCATTTTTAAATACAACAAAACAGTGGCCAAACGGGGCCATCTCAGAGGGGCCCACCAGGTCGTCTCTGAGCAGGAACGTAGCCAGGGAGTGGCTACGTTCTGACCACGCTGACCACGCTAACCATGGTCTTTAGAGAGTTTAGAGCACTTTAGAGGCCCTTTAGGGCCACAGCCCAACAGGACCATATCTAAAAGACCAGAAGGCCCCATGGACGTTCAAAAGGCCCCTGTTGAATTCAGAGGGGCCTCTGGCTTTACCAAAAGGGTCCCTGGGCGATACAGAAGGGTCATGAACATGCCGAATGGCACCAGCAAGAGGACCTCTGGGCAGGTCGAAGGGCTCCTGGAAACGCGATCTCGGAGGGCGGGCCCCTGAGCAGGTTAGTGGCCTGGGAATGTCCGGTAGGGTGAAAAGCAGCCAGAAGCATGTTTGCCGTTAACGGAGGGTCTTTATACAGGGCCCCCTGGACAGACCTGAGGGGAGTCTGGTAGGGCGCTCTGGGAAGGTTCAACAGGCCCTATGTATGTACAAGAACGAAGTGCCTTGACCAGTAACTATGTATTAGGGTCCTGGGCCGGGTCACGAGAGGCCCTGACACACTTGTCCTGATTTAGCCTTAGCCCGCACGGGTGGTTCCCATGCCCACTGGGCCCTATTAAACGCTAAGGAACAGGCGGTCATTTTTAGGCACCGCCGCCGGCAAAATCTGTCTATAACGCGCCTGCCTCAGAGGGGCCCCACGAGGCAAACCTAAGAGGGGCCCCACGAGGCCGCTTTAGAAGGCTCGGGGGCCGACAGAGAGGCCCTCACGGGCCGCCTCAAGGGCCACGGGGCCACCTCAGAGGGGGCCCTACGGCTACTCCTCAGAGGGGCCCACGGGGCCGCCTCAGAGGGGCCCCACATTTCGTAAGGGAGGGGCACGGGCCCGTGTGCCCCCCCTTGGTTGCGCCTTTGAACACAAGTGAGGCGCCACCTCGAGTGTGTATCACCCCCGAAACGCTGGTCATTATCGAGCTGTGACCACCCCTGGCAACAGGCTGTCAGAGGTGCCCGGCTGTGTCAAATGGTCGCCGGTCACGAGCACGCCGCACACACCGAGCAGTGGAGGGACACTGAGCAGTGGACACTGAGCAGTGGACACTGAGCAGTGGAGGGACACTGAGCAGTGGCCTGAGCAGTGGAGGGACACGAGCAGTGGAGGGAACTGAGCAGGGACTCTGAGCAGTGGAGGGACCTGAGCAGTGGACCACTGAGCAGTGGGAGGGGACACCCTGAGCGTTGAGGGACACTGAGCAGTGGACACTGAGCAGTGGAGGGACCTGAGCAGTGGAGGGACACTGAGCAGTGGACACTGAGCAAGTGGAGGACACTGAGCAGTGGGACACTGAGGCAGTGGAGGACCACTGAGCAGTGGAGGGACACTGAGAGTGGACACTGAGCCGTGGAGGGACACTGGAGCAGTGGACACGAGCAGTGGGAGGGCCGAGCAGTGGACACTGAGCAGTGGGAGGGACACTGAGCAGTGGACCGAGCAGTGGAGGGACACTGAGCAGTGAGGGACACTGAGCAGTGGACACTGACAGTGGAACTGAGCAGTGGACACTGAGCAGTGGAGGGACACTGAGCAGTGGAGGGACACTGAGCAGTGGAGGGACACTGAGCAGTGGAGGGACACCGAGCAGTGGAGGGACACTGAGCAGTGGAGGGACACTGAGCAGTGGAGGGACACTGAGCAGTGGAGGGACACTGAGCAGTGGAGGGGACACTGAGGCAGTGGACACTGAGCAGTGGAGGGACACTGAGCAGTGGAGGGCAATGAGCAGGGGAGGGACAGCTGAGCAGTGGAGGGACACTGACAGTGGAGGACACTGAGCAGTGGACACTGAGCAGTGAGGGACACCGAGCAGTGGAGGACACTGAGCAGTGAGGGACACTGACCAGTGGAGGGACACTGAGCAGTGGAGGGACACTGAGCATGAGGGACACTGAGCAGTGGAGGGACACCGAGCAGTGGAGGGACACTGGCAGATGGAGGGAACTAAGCAGTGAGGGACCTGAGCAGTGGAGGAACACTGAGGCAGTGGAAGGGACACTGAGCAGTGGGGGCAACTGAGCCGTGGAGGGCACCTGAGCAGTGGAAGGGACACTGAGCAGTGGAGGGACACTGAAGGCAGTGGAGGACACTGAGGCAGTGAGGAGGGACACTGAGCAGTGGAGGGACACTGAGCAGTGGAGGGACACTGAGCAGTGAGGGACACCTGAGCAAGTGGAGGGACACTGACCAAGTTGGAGGGACACTGACATGGACACTGAAGCAGTGGAGGAACACCGAGCAGTTGAGGGACACTGAGCAGTGGAGGGACACTGACCATGGAGGGAACTGAGCAGTGGAAGGACACTGAGCAGTGAGGGACACTGGAGCAGTGGAGGGACCGAGCATGGAGGGACACTGAGCAGTGGAGGGACACTGAGCAGGGGAGGGAACTGAAGCAGTGGAGGGACACTGAGCAAGTGGAGGGACACGAGCAGTGAGGAACTGGGGGGGGCGGGGGGGACAGTGAGGGAACACTGAGCAGTGGAGGGACACTGAGCAGTGGAGGGAACTGAGGCAGTGGAGGACACTGAGCAGTGGGAGGACACCGAGCAGTGGACACTGCAGCAGTGGAGGGCACACTAGAGCAGTGGAGGGACACTGAGGCAGTTGGAGGGACACTGAGCGTGGACACTGAAGCAGTGGAGGGAACACTTGAGCAGTGGACACTGAGCAGTGGACACTGAGCAGTGGAGGACACTGAGCAGTGGACACGCAGCAGTGGAGGGGACACTGAGCAAGTTGGAGGGACACTGAGCAGTGGACACTGAGCAGTGGAGGGACACTGAGCAGTGGAGGGACACTGAGCAGTGGAGGGACTTTGAGCAGTGGAGGGACACTGAGCAGTGGAGGGACTTTGAGCAGTGGAGGGACACTGAGCAGTGGAGGGACACTGAGCTGGGAAGGGGTCGGCAGCCGGCAGCCGGCAGGGCAGCTAGCTTGTAGAGATAGCAGCTCGTTGTATCCAATATGATGTAAATAGCATTGCCCATCTTTACGGTCCTCAACAGGTATGGTTATTGAGGGTCTGTATCATAAGTCCCAAGGATTAATAACTCCAGAACTCATAAGTTCCCAGAGTTCATGGTTATTGGCACCGACTTGTCACACTGTATGTAAGTAACAGCAGAATGTAGTGAAACCAGCGATACGTCCCTGAACAGTGAACAGTAGCATTTTGACGCACCAATAAGTCGCAGGCTTCTCTTTCAGCATGCTTATCTGTCAGAGTTGTCGATACTGTTAACACCATTGTAGGCGTCTCCATAAAGCTCAATGTAAGGCGAAGCATTCTATTTGCATCATATCAATCGCTTCCTTGCGTGCTCAGGGCTTACAAGTAATGTTCCACACCTAGGGTCGTAACTCACGAAATAATCTTTAGTCAACTTCAATGTTAAATACATCCCTGTCACAGCCTATTTTTGCTGTCATTCAATTGCTGATGTTCCCTGTAGACTTGTCTATCTCCTGCCAGGCGCCTCGCTTTTCCTACATAATTAAAGGAAACCGGTGTTTGAGGTAACACTAAATGTCATACACATACATCACTCCCAGAGCGGATCCATTATTTTTTCGGAGGGGGGAAAAGTGGCCCTAAGCGTCAAAAAGGTCCCTCAAGCTGCAAAAGGCCCTGAGCGCTTTTGCAGGTCTGAAAGGGCCTCCAGTTGCTCTGAAAGCGTATTTATCAGTCACCCTCGTGCTCGCAAACAGGCTGGGTGTGTGTATCGGGACTTATTCGTATATGCACATACGTAACGCACACTCAGCATTTTTGGTGAGGTGCAGACACCCGATCGAATCACATGGTACACCAATACAGTCCAATTATTTCGAGCGTACACGCGTTTGACACAAACATGACAGTGACATGGAATAACGCAGGGGTCGGCAGCTGGGAGCACGAAACGTCCGGCTCGTCCGAGTGAAAGGCACACAATGGGCTCGGCCCGCGCCGGCCGCGCCGGGGTGTGCGTGTGTGACGTCACGCCAGCTGTGCCTTACATGCCACGCTGACCTATGACCCTGCGTCCCGAGGCCGCCGGATAAATAAGCTCAGGTCTCGCCGCGGCCAGCCTGACCTGATATTTTCATGTATGAAAAAGACCTTGACAAGCCACACCAGTGACTTGGTCAGGACGGACGCGTCCAGGCCCTCGTCAGGCCTGAAAACGTCCTATTACCTGTCTGAGAAGGTCATTGACAGGTCTGAGAGGGCCTTATGCAGGGGCGTCACCGATAATTATTGAGTGGAGGTCGGCTGAAATGACGGAAAATATAACCACATTTTTGCAGCGTTTGTAATGTTGATTTTCATGTTACAGTAGTATACCTGTTATTTAGCGCGGCCAAGCGGCGCGAAATTTTTACCGATTTGCCTGATAAAACCCATAATTATAGGCGATAGACCTTGTAGAGAATAAAAAGCTAAAAATGTGATTCATTCGGTTTAGCGTTACGACAAAATTAAGCCGACGACGATGGCTTCGTTATGATGATGATCACTGATGTGAGGCTGCGAAGCGGCGTGATAATGATAATTTTAGATCATGGAAAACGAAATTGTAATATTGGAACCAGGCTGTTAGTGGAACCAAGACTCAGGTAACCCCTTTTCTGGTTGCACATCTCGGTATGATGCAAAGTATTGAAATGAAGGTAGTTTGTATATATACATCAGTTAGCATAAGAGAGCAAATCACGATTACCGGCGGCAGTCATTGCTCAATAGAACATAGTCCAGGGGCCCTCCAGTCTTCTTAGGGGCCATTCCGACCTGGCAAGGGACAGCGCTGGCTGCTTTGGCTCCTTGCCGACATGCTCAGAGGGCCTTCCGACATGCGCAGAAGCTCCTCTATGGTGGTTAGTGGCTCATTCGACGTGTTCAGGGGCCCTCTCCCCCGCTCAGCAGCCCTTTCGGTCTGTTCAGGAGCCATCTGACCTGCACAGGGGTCCTTTAAACTTCCCAGGGTCCCTCTGGTTTGTTCAGGGGCCTTCCAGCCTGCTCAGGGGCTCTTCCGACCTGGCAAGGGACTCTTTGTGCTGGCTAGGGGCACATGATACGTGCTCAGGGGGCCCTCTGACCTACTGGGACCCTTTTGGTCAGGTCAGAGCCCTTTTGTCCTACACAGGGGCCTTTTTAACTTCCCATGGGCCCTCTAGTCTTTTCAGGGGCCCACCAGCCTTCAATGGGGCCCTTTAGATCTGCCAAGGGACTGCACTGGCTGCTTTGTCGCCTTGCCGACATGCTCAGAGGGCCCTTCAACCTGCCCTGGGGCCCCTTCTTACTGGCTAGGGGTCCATTATACATGTTCACTGTCCAGGGGCCCTTTGGGGCATGGGGAATGGGGCAGGGGTCCAGGGGCCCTGACCCATCCGGGGACCCTTTTCGTCTGGTTAGGGGCCCTCTGACCTGCACAGGGGCCCATTGAACATATCAGGGGACCTCTGGTTTGCCCAGGAGCCCTTCAGTCGGCTCAGGGACCCATCTGACTTGCCAAAGGGCCCCTCTTTGCTGGCTAGGAGCCATTCCAAGTGTTCAGGGGGCCATCTGACCCGCCCAAGGGCCCTTTTGGTCTGTCCAGGGACCCTCTAACATGCACAGGACTCTTTTGAACGTCCAAAAGATCCTCTGGTATTTCAGAGAGGGCCCTGGTGGCCCTAAAGGGCCTCTGAAGTGCTCTAAGCTCCAAAAGACCACGGTCTTCCGACACTTAAAGGCCAATGATACCACGCTTCGCGCGGTCTCGTCGGCCCTTTTTGGCGCACTGTGGCGCGCGACGAAAAGGGCCCTCCTCAGATGTTTCGGGGGGACGTGCCTCCTGTGCCCCTCCCCTGAATCCACCTCTGCATCGCTCGATTGTTCCAGCAAATCTCGCTTTCAGTGAATATAATGTAATTTGAACAGTAGGATTTAGTCTATCAATATCAAATGAGAGATACACACCAAACTGACGTATCTAGCTAAAAAAATAGTTAGGTTCTTCCTGAGCCACAGATAACCAGAGCAAAGTCAAAGTTGTGTGTGGCACGGCTCTGAAGAGCCATGCCACACACAACGCCTGGTGGAAAACGTGATAGTAAACTAATACCGCGTCTGAAAACCACTCAAGGGCAAATCAAAGCACAGCTTAGTGATTCATAATGGCTTGAAATGCTTTGCTCAGCTTTAATGCGGACTATCGTATATTTATTTAACAGCGATACCGGTTAAGTCGCTTCAAAGGAAAGGACCACCTAGAAGATATCCCCGGATGACCATTGACATTCAGAGTCTTGATCAGGAGAATGTGTAATGCTAATTGATGACCTATCTGTTCACAAGTTTAAATTGAAATGCTAGTCACTAAAAGTGTAAGCCTAATGTGAATATATCCCTCACACATTGTTTAATTTTGATTAGATTAAAAACAACTCTGTTCGGTTAAGCAGCAGATGATAAAGAGCAACAGCCCTTATTTTCTCAAATTTGTTATCAATCAGTTTCATCTTAAAAACAATATAAATACGTGGAGTTATGACATGTAAGAGCATGTAAGGGCAAAAAATGATACAGGAAACTTATCATATTTTATAAACGATACCAAAATTTGTAGTGTTTAATTTAGATAATTTAAAATAGTTGAAAGCAGTGCTAAGTGGTTTTTGAAATCATCAGCTCTGTTCTGCCGATCTTATAAATATTTCTCAATGACATTCTCATTCCGATATCTGTCGATCACAGTGCCTTTTATCGCGCTGGAGCTGCAGCTCCATACTGACCGGCAGCGCCCGATAAAGACTGTCTATAGCGATACACAGAACTATCCTCGCAACGTCCGTCTGGCGGTATTGGGTCCACCTCAGAACTCCCGGGCCACATCTGACGCCGGATTACTGTCTACCACAGCTCCGATCCATCCGGCTATCTCCAGACAGCTGTCAGTTGGCCGTCTGTCTTAGTGGCGAAGAAAACCGACTGGCAGCCCCTGCCCATACATGGACGGCAACTGCCGGACCTCTCAGACCGGACTTAGTTCGAGACTTACTGGCAGCTTGCAGGCACTTGCCATTGCATTCGTGGTTTCTCCTAACGACGTCATGCGAAGGTAGTTGAGATAGAGGTAGGCTCATGGGTGGCATATAAACACTTACATAACGTGGTGAATTGTTCAAATAGTTTCGACTGGGGCAGCGCGTATAATAACAGTGCGTTTTTTAAAGACAATATTCATTGCTATTCAAGTTTGTCATCGCGACTACCATCGTACTAAAATATAATCGCGGATAAGCAGCAGCTTGACCTCAACGAACATCCCCGACGTGTCTAAGGAAAAGTCATAAAGAGAATAACAATTCAGAAGTGACTAGCAGGACAAGGGTGCGGTGCTGACAAATATGCTCTAATGCACATTAAAAATTAATGATACAATAGATGCTCGGCAATGAATGCTGGATAATTGAAGACCTTAAAAACAAGACAGCTGAGTCCATTGATTTAATACAGAATTAGTGTCTGAGAATAGCAACAAGACCTTTGAAAACGTCAACCATCAAAGGATTACTGGTCCAAACCGACGCACTCCACCTAAGGTCGAGGAGATGTGATGAAGTGTTGCAATGTGATATGAAAGAGCGGAGTTATAAAGGTCGCTCACGCTAAACGTTACTGTTACTTTCTGGTGAATCTTTTTACGTATAATACCGAGAAACTGTCTGAAGAGAAGCTCAGGATATCCTTTATATGGAAAAGCTCAAAGAATACATGTTGAAACAAGATATAATTTATAATTACAATGAAGCTGCCAAACAAAGTTCCATCTCACCCTGAATCAATTCGTGTGCGAGCCAACTCAACTTACAAACAAGAGAATGAGTTATCAGGCGTTTTCACGATAGCTTATTTTGTGCGAAATGTTTTAAAACATTTAAAAATGTTTTAAAATGTTTAAGTTGTAGCCGTCTTTACGATGAACTAATTTGCGAGCAATGTTTTAACCCTTGCCCAACGGTCCCGTAGGGCGAGGATAGAACATTTTTTCGCAAATTAGTCCATCATGAAAGCGGCTACTACTGAAACATTTTAAAACATTTTAAAATGTTTTAAAATATTTCGCGCTAAATAATCTGTTGTGAAAACGGCTAATTTAATCAAGTCCAAATGCAGCGTGAATTTGACGACTTGAATGTATGTTAAAGTAAGTATGTTTCAGACGGAGTGAGTGAGACCGCGAAGCGGTCGAAACGAACGTAGTCTTACAGATGGGCCAAAGTTCGTCTTCATCTTGCTTTCTTGCTTGCTTGATTGAATGCGTGGGTTTCAGGGATAACTCCAGTTTCACTGCACTGATTATGCAAAAGTATACACTGATAATTTGGCCGTAAAATAACAGATGGTATAGGCTAAGTGAAAATATTTAACACAACTGAAGAAACTCTCAGCATCCATAGATAAAAAGTGAATATCGGTTGCAGGATAAGCACGTGCTTTGACTTCGTATTTACCCCCGCAGGTGATAATCAGAAATAAAAATAACTAAGTGCCACAGAAAGGTGCTGGTAAGTATTGTTTTACTATTGCATCAAAACAACCATGCTTATCAGTTGCCGGACACAAATGAAATAACTCGCTCCGTCTGCATCATGCCATGCATGCCTTACTAGTAGAATTACGTTTATATACTAGGATGGGTTAAAAACTGGCGAGGGGGTAGCACGTGTGGCGTGCGCATCTGCACTTGTGCATAGTAGCAGACGTCATCGATTTCAAGTACCAATCAGATTCAGTTGTTGTATAAGTAATGTCGAAGCAGTAGCAATTACAGAGCGCTGACATATGTGAGGTGTTGTAACTTGTATATAGAGGAAAACAATATTTCCAAATGCCACATGAAAAGACTGCATCGGTAAACGTTGCGATGTGAATATGGAATATTTTTATTTTTGATTTTCAGAGTTATTCGTCCGATAATTAAACAGTGTCTGAAGATCATCTGATTCCATTTTATAAAGAAGAAAAAAACGTTAAAGGGAATAGTTCACCTTTAACATAGGGTTTTGAGTTGAGATAGCCAAGTTTGGCGCATGCTCGAAAATGACTTGTGACGCTTTCACATTTTCCAAGAAACCTCTTAATTATTTAATATTAAATCCTAAATATCGGGACCGGGGTATACCCGGTAACCTCCAATGGCTGATATGGTGATTTTGGCTGAGCTGACGTATGATTATGACGTTCAGATGACGTAAAGACTTGGGGAAGTGTAAGTGCTGGACAAAACCACCTGTTTCCAGTACTCAATTCTTTTCATTGCAAGAATGAACTTGTCAGGTATGCTTGCAAGTGATTTTGATGTAATTAAAATCTTACTTAAAAGAACATGTTAAAACAACGTCTGTACGTATGATAGCGTGCAGCGCTGGCCTGACTCACCGATAATCCCCACCTCGCTTGTCCCCGCTGTCTCTCGCTCAACTCGGATGACCCCACCTCGTACAGTACGGCGGTGCCGCTGTTTGATTGGCCGCCCGCGGCGCGAGCGCCCGCTGAGTGAATAGGAGCCGACCGGCGCAGACCGGTACGCCAGTGACGTGTAGACCGTGCGGCGTGCAATGACTTTGGTGACACATATCCAGACGACGCCCAGATGCACAGCACACGTGAACGGACGGTGGGCGGACCAATACACTTTCATAGTGAAATATTAATAAGTGAGAATTACCTCTTAAGCATGTCTAGTGATGGTTTTAAAGCGTTTGTATTTTCCCGGCATCTATCAACAAGTACTGTGGACAAGTACACCATTGCATACGACACGTCCCTCACCAAATCGATGACGTTGCGTGCTTCTCAACCAGCTGATTTCGGCATTACTTTGGGAAAAAATTGAATACCACCAAATAATTGACATTTCAATTTGCTTTTCCGCGTAAATATAGGTTTCTTTGACTTCTAGTAATATGATACTTAATTTTCTTGCTTCTCTTCATCATTTCTGAGCTTTTTCTCGTTTTTTTCAAGGTGAACTATTCCCTTTAAGGAAAGAACAATTCATGTTTCGCACATGTTTAGCTACAATCAAATTTGTATTATGATCGCGTTACATTGGCTGCCTCAACTCAAAACCAACGTAAAAGCAGGTCTATAACTTAATGAAATAAGAGATAATTAATCAGTTATCCCACAAGTTCCGACCAACGGACATTTCAAGCGGCATTTGTTAGAAAAAGCATCCAATCAACGGGAAAAGCAGCTCGGGATTCGTTTCGAAGTTGTCCAATTAACCGAGAGTTCCTTACGTTTGCCTCGCCCTCGAGTGTGTCATTAAGTTTGAAGCCCAACTGCAAGTGACAGCGGTACAAATATATCAACTGGGGGTCCTGCTTAACAGCCGGAAATAGACGTCAAAGTTGTATCACAAGGTAGATCTGTGTCTTGGGATAAATGGTGCTACAAGGTTTAGCCCTATTGATGGCGGGCTTAGTGACGGGGGATTCTGCGCCCTCCACCCCGGAGATGTCGAGATCTATCCGTCCGATTTTCAAAACCAAACAGCGTTCGATTCCCCTCAACACACACTTTATTTTGCAGTCATAGATCTTTAATAGGGGACAACGGGGGCCAAAAAACTACACAGAATAGAGGCATTTTTGATCCAACACAGTTACCACGTTTACCAATTGCTTTTACATAACTAATAGGGATTGTCAGATATTGAGTTTGAGATTGATGTATGATGATTACTTTTAACAATTCAAAAATCATAGGCGTGTGCATGTTACTTAATATGGGGTGAAGTAAATGAGTAATACAACCAGTTTTGAAGAGTTTTGTGATGAATGCAATGGTTTGCTATTTTGACATTAGAGAAAACAGTTATAAAACATATTTTTCGCCATAGGCGGCGCCAAGTTAGTGAGAGGCAGAATATGTAAAATAGACAGACATTTTTTGTCAAGTTCGACTGCCAGCCAAGCGTTTCATACATCCTGGAAACCGCCTCTGCCGTCAAATACGTAATAATATATTATATATATATATATTATATATATTATTGATATATAATATATATATATTATATATATCTAATATATAATATATATACGGCGTGGGTTCCAGGGGAGGGCGCTTGGGCGTCCCCTCCCCCTGAGCTGGGTCTTTCCTATGGCGCGCCCGTAGGGCGCAACTTTTTGTATTGCACCACCCCCCCCCCCTGACCGAAATCCTGGATCCGC
>VOPJ01011242.1:0-38197 GCA_014673585.1 Semibalanus balanoides
CACCTATAAACTACCGGTGCTGCCACCTTCTGGAAGTCCTCAAGCGACCCTGGACGATGGCTTCCTGTGGGCCGTGCCGAAACACCGGAGGACTGTGGAGCGGCGGATGGTGCGACGATACGGAGCGGAGAACTGGCCGAACGGCCGCAAACTCATCGAGCCGAAAAACAACCTCATCTTCTGCTTCAAGTGCGGAGGTCACCACCTGCCCGGCATGCTGTGCAGTGAGTGGGCCTAGTGGCACAGATAGTTACCGTAGTTATTCCGGGCTGGGTTAGTAATTAGTACGGTAACGATTGATCCATAGGACTGAAGGACTTCACATATCTGTATGTGCCTTACCTGGGTTTAGCTTAAATGTTGTCCTTTTGTGAGCAGCGTGCTTTATCTGAGTAATTGTCCTTGCCGCCGGTATACTTTCTGCGAGTGTTACGCTGTCCATATGAATGCGACATTGTCGAAATCACGAGGCTGTCATGGCGTCCCCCGACTTGGTACGGGTGTCTCTGACGTGCCCGCGGTCGGTGCCAACAGTGACGTGCTATAACCGAGTGAAGGAGGAGACTCAGGAGATCCAGAAGGCGGTGGCGCAGCAGCAGGGTCTCTCCCCGCCCGACAGAGAAGTGGCCGTCCTCTACCAAGGGGAGCGCGACGTGATAGACGACCAGCAGGCTGAGGTCAGCACTGGGAGGAGGACTACATCACGTTCATGTCACGTCCAGTTCGATGCGGGGGAGTTCGTATAGCCAGTGCCTGTTTTGAGCTGTCGTGACTCATGAGACAACTGTCGTGTTAGTCGAATTAATGTAGACAACTTTGCAAACTTAATCGGAAATGTTATCAAGTTAGCTTGTCTTATTTCTGTTTTTGTTTTGTTTGTCTTATCTCCGGTTACCCATATCCATGTGCTCTTTTCTAATTGGCGTGAGATGTAAGTTGCCTGCGCTAAATACGTTGCACAAATTGGATGCGGAGTTTGTTTTCTCGGTCTACCGTGTTAAATCAGAAGGACATTTGGTAAGAAACAGTCATGCGTCCGTATAGTGCATGGGACTGAGTGGCATGCTTGCGTGTCCTTGTTGCCTCCCAGTCTACGGTTAAGATAACCCTGCTATCGTCTCTGTTTCCCAGGCTGTGAGGCTGGTCGAAGTGCCGAAGGAGCGGCCTCAGTGGTTCAGCAAGAACCTTTCTCAGAGGACAACCACGCCTGCCCAGACGGAGACTGCCCCCGTCAAACCGTCCGATCTTGGCTGAGGCTGTGCAGCGGTCCGGTATGGGCCTAGTTCGGTCCGGTTCTGTCCGGTCCGGTGCCGGTCTGGTCCGGCCTGGCCGTCCGTTTCCCGCCGTCCGCGCGGTCCACCGTTTCCGCTCCCGGTCCGCTTCCAGGCTCCTCAGGTGAGAGATACGTCGGCATCAAGGATTTCGGTCTAGATGCTGTGCCGTGGATGCCAAATTCTATCTCTAGGGAAGGTACATATAAGCTCCGATGGCTTTGACATGAGCTTCACCTCTAGTCGAGTGGCACTGGGACTCTGACGCCAGGCTATGCTAATCCCTCTCCAGTCGCGGACCTTTGCTGACTAGATGTTGTGTCGCGTTCGTCGAATGGGTGCCTGTCACCAGCACATTGAAAGTATTATGAGGTCGCGCTCTAATTTATCGAGAGCGGCTCTCATTGGAACGATTGAATACTCACCGACCACGTATACATGTGTGGTGTTATTTGTGATGGGTGTGCACGCTGAGAATGTGTCAATGGTCCTCTAGCAATGATAAGGTATGTAGTAGTTCATAGTAGTCTACAATCAATCGAAGCTGGAGACAGTATGAGAGTTTGGGAGGTACCAGCCTCGAGCGCGTTGAAAGCTAACACAACTCTCAATAAACACCGAGACGAGACTGACTCGCTCACGCGTCATTGAGCATCTATATCTGAGAGCGCGGCGGACTGGCTATGTCAGCTTTTTTATGCGTTCGGCAAGCCTTCTTATTGGGCCGCGAGGCGCACACGACACTGGCCTGATAAGTGCTCGTCGTTCCGAGATATCCACCGTCTGTCTCCGCACGCGAGTGCGTCGATTTTGGCTGAGAGCATCACAACCGAGTCGTTGGATCTCTTTTGAATCCAGGCCTTCTTAAGGCGACATCTTTCAGCTCGTGCAAATTGAGCGTGTTTACCCCTGCATGCCTTCTTTTCGGTGCTCGATCGGCATATGCAACAAGACGAAACTGGAGCATAATGTTTCCGGTCCAGGCGTAGCTCAACTGGTAAGGATCCGAGATCCCTCATTCTCTCACTGGCCATTAATGCTTTATGCATTTGTCAATAGCACGGTGTAGTAGCGTTTTTAACCCTTCTCTGGGCCCTGGTGGGCCTATTGTGCGCCCGATCGGTAAGAAAGGCGATTCATCGATTGGTAAAGATCCTGATTTGCTATCTCTGATAGGTTTGAGTTTCAGCGTAAACAGTAGCGATTTTGGATCTTATCTGGGCCCGATCGGTATGAAAGACGAAACGGCACCAGTACAAGAGCGTGGCTTTCGAATGGATACAAAATGAAGTCTCTAGCTCATGTAGTTGCAGAGTTTCAGCGTGTCAGTTACCCGTGGCAAATAAATATATAGACCTCGCACACCGTTATCGGCCCGAACGACATGCGCGCCGCCTGGTGGTAAAAATAACGCTGGACCTCCCATTGGATACTGGATAGGTGTGTCATAGACTATGTTCGAAATAGTTAACCCGTCCGCTTCCTCCTTGAATGACGGAACTCTGAAGTGTTAAGTCGACCCATCCCATAAACATAATACACTTTTTCGATACATGTATTGGTATCGAAAAGTCGATTCAAGTTCTTTAAAACACATTCGGACATGCAAAGCCTCTGAAACAAATCGCTTGATTTATATAAATTGATAATGCTTTTGTCATGCCCTGTCTTCAAACGCGTGAAAGAACGAATGCAAACCGTACAATGATTTTATACCGGAACAGCCACGATAAATTGATTCAACGGACTCAATTGATTCTCAACATGCCGGCAACTCTCCGGGTCTCAATAATGATAGAGGCCTGATGTCGCCCCTACTTCAGCTGAGATGCAAGTGTGGTGCTTAAACGAGGTATATTCTTGACTCGAGAACATATCTAGATTATGTACTAGATGTATAAGACCTAGTTATATAGAAGTATATAGTCAAATACACCTAGCTATAATATAATTTGGTATGTTCTGGAGTCCAGAACATGCCTAGTTCATGTACCAGACTTGCATCTCAGCTGAAGTACGGGATGGTTGATATCCCGGGACCATTTACGGGGCCTTACGGGAATAGGTGGAGATCGCTCAGTCAGCCTATGACTAGTCTGTAGAAAGATGACCTAACATCACGTCTGCGTATTGACCATCATGCCAATGTCCGGCTTCTTGCTTTCCCAGGCACAAGGGTATAGAAATGTTGCCTAGCGCTGGTTAACCAACAGTCTGTCCGAAGTTTTCTAAGCGGGGTGAAGTTAAATAAGGGGTCCCGTAAATCATGTACATAAAGTCGGTCTTCCTGCGCATTGGCGTACCACATCGTATCGTTTGTTCTGGTAAAGCTCAGCCGTATACAAAACTGCCGACGGACGTAAACGCTTCAACGAACAACATTTAAAGACAATAGAGATTGTGAAGGCGAAGGTCAGCTCGTAATTAGATTAGAATTGCCGCGCCCTTTATCCCCAATCGTCATCGTAATTAGAATATAAAATGCTGCAGCAGCAGCAGCGTAATGAAAAAAGTCGAAGCTCTGCCAACAGCGGCAGCGGCAACAGCTTAGTACTCTTCCTCGTCTCCCTCCGCTTCCACGGAGTCGACGCCGACCTCCTCGTAGTCCTTCTCGAGCGCGGCCAGGTCCTCGCGAGCCTCTGCAAACTCGCCCTCCTCCATGCCCTCGCCGACGTACCAGTGCACGAAGGCGCGCTTGGCGTACATCAGGCGAACTTGTGGTCAGGCGGGCCCAGGCCGTCAGAGATGGCGGTGGTGTTGGACAGCAATGCAGACGGCCGCGCTGCCCTTGCCAGGTCGCCGCCGGCAACCAAAACGGTCGGCGGCTGGTAGTTGATGCCCACCTTGAAGCCGGTCGGACACCAGTCGACGAACTGGATTGATCTCTTGGTCTTGATGGTAGCGATGGCGGCGTTGACGTCCTTGGGGACGACGTCGCCGCGGTACAGCATGCAGCAGGCCATGTACTTGCCGTGGCGCGGGTCGCACTTGACCATCTGGTTGCCGCAACGAAAAGCAGCGTTGGTGATCTCGCCGACAGACAGCTGCTCGTGGTAGGCCTTCTCGGCCGAGATGACGGGAGCGTAGGTGGCTAAAGGGAAGTGGATACGCGGGTACGGCACCAGGTTGGTCTGGAACTCGGTCAGGTCGACGTTTAGGGCACCGTCGAAGCGCAGCGAGGCCGTGATGGAGGAGACAATCTGGCCGATCAGCCGGTTCAGGTTGGTGTACGACGGCCGCTCAATGTCGAGGTTACGCTTACAGATGTCGTAGATGGCCTCGTTGTCGACCATGAAGGCGCAGTCCGAGTGCTCCAGCGTGGTGGTGCGGTCTAGGATGGGTTTGTACGGTCCACCACGGCCGTGGCGAATCTCGGCGCGGGGTAGAATGGCGAATTCCAGCTTGGACTTCTTGCGTAGGTCGTACGCTGAGCCGCTCATCAGCAGCGAGGTGAAGCCGGAGCCGGTGCCGCCGCCGAACGAGTGGAAGATGAGGAAGCCCTGCAGGCCTGTGAAACAGAGAGCGGTGTGTCACCCAGCATGATATCCCATCCACCGAGTGACTACGCTATTTCTTCTCCCAGTCACTCAACCAATATGATACTAGCGTTCTTCTGCAAAGGTATGTATGTAACTTATGATAACTATAGCCATGGCGCGTTTCCACCTTCGCCTGACGGAACTATGACGCATCGGACTAGGCTGGTATTTGGTCTTCACGACTATGTGACTGTGACTGTGACTGTGACTGCAGTCATTTATAGGCGGGTCTCTCACACCGGACCAAGTGGGAAACCGAATTAACTCGCCAGAAGCCAGGCTCGAACCCGTAACCCATCGATTCCGCGCCGAGCTCTGCCAGCTGAGCCGCCCGTACCCCTACGCATCGGACTGCGTAGTGGGTAGTGCTGTATACAGTCTCAGCTCGGCTCTATATCTGAGAGTTTTCCGTCGACCATAGCTCCCCCTTACCGGTGCACTGGTCCGCCAGCTTCCTGACCCTCTCCAGCACGATGTCGACAATCTCCTTGCCGATGGTGTAGTGACCCCGCGCGTAGTTGTTGGCGGCATCCTCCTTGCCGGTGATGAGCTGCTCCGGGTGGAACAGCTGGCGGTAGGTGCCCGTGCGAACCTCATCTGTGGGGCAGTAGGGCATCATGTCACACGCACGCGAGGGCATTTGCTGATCGAAATAGCATATATGAACTTCAGGAAACTTGCAATGTTGGTTAATGCTGAAGTGATGTTATGTATATGCATGTAGTGAATGTGATGCTTATAAATGTCACTGTCGTTTAAAGAACATGGTACAGACCATGCTACAGCTGTCTCTTAGGTTGAACTGGCAGGAGTCAACATCAAACACATGGCCCTACGCTTTAATCCAGTAAGTCAATTGAGAAATTAAACACCCGAAATTGAAAACAACTGAGATTAACCTGTCTCGTATACAGTCCATAGTGTCTCGAGTAATACAGCCACCAATCTGTTTCGATCCGCTTACCGATAACAGAAGGGCTCCAGATCGACAAACACGGCTCGTGGCACGTGCTTGCCGGCTCCGGTCTCCGAGAAGAAGGTGTTGAAGCTGTCGTCGCCGCCGCCAATGGTCTTGTCGGAGGGCATCATGCCATCGGGTTGAATGCCGTGCTCCAGACAGTAGAGCTCCCAGCAGGCGTTGCCCATCTGGACACCGGCCTGGCCCACATGAATGGAGAGGCACTCACGCTGGAAACAGATATCAAGCAGCCTCAGCAGTCAGTAGATGTTATGGCTTAGTTTTAGGTTTGAAGCTCGTCTCTCTCTCGTCTCGTCTCTCTCTCTCTCTCTGTAGGTACTCTAAAATGAATACGCTCAGATTATATACCATATATTATTTATATATATATATATTATATATTATATATATTTTTTGATAAATAATAATATTCATATATATATATAAATATCTATATTATATAAATATATATATATATATATATAATAATATATATATATAATATATTCATAAATTACAAATATCATAAATATGATATAATTTTATATATAAATTATATACCATAGTAAATATTATATATATATATTCATTGATATATAAATATTCATGAAATATTATATATAATATATATAATTATATACTATATATATATATTCAATATAATATACAAAGTATTCATAAATCCATATATAAGGCACGAATCCCGGGTACGGCCCGATGGCCCCCGCTCCTTAGCCGGGTCGCGCCCATGGCACGCCGGAAAGGCGCAACTTTTTGTATGTTGCGTCCCCCCTGACCGAAATCCTGGATCCGCCCTTGAATAGCATATATACAGAAAGTAGAAATGCCTAAATATCTTGACGTGACATTTACATGTCTCATCCCATGTAGGTACATTAATGAAGCATCGATTCTGCACAGCAACAGTTGCTACGTTTCCAGCTAGCATCGCGTGTTCACGGCCAAATTAACTCGCATCGTTTTAAACGCGCTGCTCCACAACCCATCACATATCTACTTGAGCGTTATAACTCAACCTAAGCGTTATAACTCAACTCAACAGACAGTGCAATTATCGTCATCACCCGGGGAGCTAATGCTAACATCAGGGGTGTAGGTTCCTATCGAAATGGGGGTTTCAGCCCCCCCCCCTCCTCCCATTCTGGTACTTCATCCCCCCTAACTGTGACTTCAGCCCCCCAACTTTAGTGAGAAAGTAGGTCAAATCTGGAGAAAAACATGTATTTTGTTGATTTTGATGGTACTTTAAGCGAGTATATCCAACCCAGGCCCCTCCCCTCAACTTTTCTGGAGAAGCTTTGTCCCTGGCTCACATATTCACCGCTCTCGAGAGCTCTCAGCCCTCGCCTGCTGTGCTTTGCCCGGCGTGGTGGCCGGCGGCGGGGTGGGGGAGGGGAGGCTACGACCGCGCCCAGTGGCGATCAGCTGATGGCTCTAGCCAGAGGTATTGATCGGCGCGGGACTCCGTGACTCTCACGTGGGGGGGTGGGGGCGGTCGATGGCAAGTAGGCCGGCAGACTTGGCGACAGGAATCCAATGTTCCGCACTTGCGTGTCATCCAGTACAGGGGAGGAAATGAAGAGGAGGATATGTTCTGTCAAAATGCTTGAAACATGCAGCAAAATGTCGGTAGGGTATATACCGAGACGTACGGCTTTAAAGGGCACTAGGCGGGGTTTTGATAGGAGCAGTATTAGGTCGGAGGTGAGCTGGTAGCATTTTATTTATTTTGGGAAGACAGCGAAAGCTAAGCAATTAGAGGGTTAGTGCCACCTCGCGGGTCAATAGTGATTTTTTGGTGTGTATCAGTAGATTAAGCGTGTTCGATTTCACATGCGAGGTCCGGTTCCCGAAACTCCCCCATTAGATCAAAAAATGCATTAGCACCTTCAATGATTGGCAATCATTCGTAAAATTGAAGCCACCTCCTCATTATTTTGATTCACTTCTAGTTGCGGAATAAATAATTATTTTGCACATCGCAAACTAAACATCACCATTCCGTCAGCAACTTTAAATTAAAATGCGTAAGCAGTTAACTTAATTATGTTGTTAACAACCTTAGCTTCTTTTTCAATACAATACTCAATAGCAAGAATGGCTATGGCTCGCTTTTGGACCGTACTTATAACACCGATAAAACTTTTCCAGGTTAAGTTTTGGCAAATTCGTACGCTTCTGCTTTGGCCTTTGGGCGCGCTACTTGGACACGTAACAGTTGCGGCAAAACATGGACGAGAGCAGTATTCTTGAATTAAGTGCTGAGCGCAGCGGGGGCATTCCACGATAAGTCGACTAAAAATAAATAAATTTGACACCCTCATATTTTTGAAAATTCCGAAAATGACTTAAGAGGGACTAAAGCCAGCTGTTTTTTTTTAGATCAACTGTCATCGAGTTGATCTAAAAAACAAACTCGGGCATTTTGGAGGTCATGTTGTAAGGCCATATTTGATCGCCTGTAGCTTGCAAACGAATTGCACGAAGGTAATACAATTTCACCAGGTTAAGTGCAATAATGCGAGTACCTAAACTTTTAGCGGTTTCTGATTTTTCAATTCTTTGTTTTTTGAGCCCTTGACTTCGTGACCTAGTTTTCCATGAAATACCTCGATCTGTGGCTCCAACAAAAATGCATTTATGTCTGAGGTCAAATCAGTCTTTATACATATTCTTTCATTTTTAAATTACTATAAAAAGTAGTTTTAACCCGCGCACTGCAGGGGGTTCGCGCCGAACACGAACTGCAGGGGGGCGGGTTGATTTCCGCCCCCCGTGAGATCTCCAAAACTACGCAACGTAGCGACAAGCGGAAAACGCAGTTAGATAAGCTCTTAGGCAAGCTCTGTCGAAGTATTTCAGTCTTTTCTTGGATCAGGGTCACAAGTTGAGGTCACCAGTGGTCACCAAAGGTCAGATTTTCCGCGGATTTTTAGGACTCTAGGACTCTTTTCCAGAACCACCGATTATCTCGCTGAAACTATGTGATAGCTAGGAGCAAAACGTTTAGAGAGGGCAATCGTGATAGCTACTGAAATTTGGCAATGCTCCGCATCCAGTCCTCAAAATTGGAGCTCAAATCAATAGATTTTAGGCTCCAGAGGTCATTGCAAGGTCACAAAAATACTGTTTTTAGCCAAACAGTTTTTCGCGAATAGCATGTCACCTTAAGAAAGATAGGGAAAACCATTTGACGACCATCGTTGTGTGTTGTCTCATTGATACGCTTTGAGAGACATATATACGGTGACGCGTGGTAGGTCAACTTCAAAAATTTGACCTCAGGTCCAAGGTTCATTTTTGGCTGACCCAGGAGGTTCATGTTGCAATATGGGGAAACGCGGCCAGACGAGACGAAAAATCATGGTGTCAAACTAAATCGTTCTCTATCTCTTTTCTATTCAAGAGTTATTAGCAAATCATTTGCTGATGACCTCAGATGACCACATGACCCTTGTTAGAAATCACGTAAGCAACAATTGCAACCCTTGATCATTATAGAAATGAGCTAAAATAGCATGATTCCTGAAAGAATTAGCCTGATCCAATGCATATTTTCTGAAAGGGAAGACATGTTGTTTATTTTTCCTATTCACTTATAATGGGGTCAGGAAATTTGACCTGACCTTTGCGTCACCAATAACGACAAATCCGAAGATATGCGAATTGTAGGTAACTGATATTCTAAATGAAATCCTGCAAGTTTCAAAACTTCGAAAAAAGACTGTGCTTTGGCACGAACGGCAAACATTTTTGCAAGGTAAGGTCACTTGACATGGGACTTGTAGACCGACCTGAGATGACCTCAAGTCAAAACTTTTCCAAGTGTGAGGTAATTTGAGCCTCCAAATAGGTGCTACGAAATTTTGGCGGCGCTGCGACCGGGCCGCCCGATTCTGTGCCGCCTACTCCTGAAAAAAAAACCTGAGGGGGGGCGGAAATTCAACCCCCTGCAGTTGCGCGGGTTAGCTAGGCAAAAAAGCTCCGGTAGGCGCGCTGGGAACATATATCTGCGTATCTTCGAGACTGTGGGTAGAGGATATCGAAGATGCAGTAAAACGCCAGGGAAACAGGTTTAAATTATATTCTGGAGAGGAAAAAATTGAGTTAAACTTTTGGTGATCTGAGCGGTCAAGATACAAGGTCGTATTAAGGTCAAATATTGAGGTAAGCGCTTTCAAACACATGTTTGTGTATTCATACATAGAACTTGGGTTAAAAACATCGAGATGCCCTTAAAAGACATTGATAGTCGAAGCAATTCAGGAAGACTTGAAGTGTAAAATACATTTTTTGATCTGAGGTCAAGGTCAAGCTGGTAATATTTAAGGTCACAATTTCAAATTTGACCTTATATATGCATTACCTTGACCTAGATCACAAAAGTATATTTTCAATTTTCCCTCTCAGAATAGTTATGATCCTATACACTGGTGTTAACGCATCCGAATCTTCTACTACAGTCTAAAGATTAACACAAGACTATATGTTCCCACGCCGCCCCTACGGAGTTTTTGCCCAAGCTTAAAAGTTACTCTTTATAGGCAAAATACTGTTTTAATTTGTTAATTTGAAATAATATTTATTAAACTGATTTGACTTAGACAAAAAACATTTTTTTGCGCAGATCGAGGTTTCATAAAAAACTAGGTCACGACAGTGTCACGGGGGATAATAAAAAAATGAAAATCGCGAAACAGTTTCCCTCGCATTATGTGCGGTAACTAAACCATTCAAAACTTATATACGTTCGTGCAGTATCGTTTACAAGGCTACCAGGCGCATGGAAAGATCCTACAGCATGCCTCTCAAAAATGCCCGAGGCTTTTATTCGGTGACCGTTGATCTGACAAAACTAACATTATCACAGCTGGCTTTAGCGTCCGTGATTACCGTGTAAACTCATTTTCAAAATTTTTCCCAATCTAAAAGTGTCAAGCCTTGGTGGATTTGCTGTGGAATGCCCCAGCTGAGACCAACGTTTTGGAGTAATATTTTTTTTGTTATTTTTTCCTATACATTGCTTTAGGGCAAATTTGAGCAAGAAGTATACATGATTGTTAATTCCCACCATTCATCAAAGCTGCTTTTTAGAAATCCTCCTGAGGTGTCACTATCCCTGTAACGTGGGTAATAGTTTTCAAACTTCCAAATCATACTGTAAGATTTCCCGGGACAGGGGCGGCGGATAAGGAGGTGGGGGGTCAGCTCCCCCCCCCCCCCCAACTCAAGGAATCGGGGGAAAACATTTATCTTGCCCCCTTTCTATAAATAAGAAAGAGGAACCCTCCAAGAAGTAACTGTTCTATTTGTTTACTGAGGGCCCCGATGTGCCCCCAGCAGGTCTGAGGGGTCCTCTGAGGCCGACAGAAGGCCATCAGTCGGCCTGAGGTGGCCCTCGGTGGGCCTGAGGGGCCCTCAGAAGGCCTTAGACTTCAACATGGGCCTGTCGGACGTTTTTTGGAACCGTTTACAGTTCCTGCAAAATATATTGGCTTAAAAACGAGGAGATACCATTTCGCACCATTTTTGCGGGGCCCCTGAGTTTCTTTGCCCCCTTAATCCGAAAATACCTGCCGCCACCACTGCATTGGCTGCACCGTGCGGTTACCTGGGTTTTGGGATATTGTGATCACACGCCGTCGACATAAGGCGAGAGTACCTGGCTAGCGATATCCATATCACAGGTCACTTAGCACAGTTTCCCTTTAATGTGCTTTAAGAGAATAGGTAGGCTGTGCCAGTGCAAGCACTATGTGCCAGTGGCGGCGCAGTTCTAACCACTTCTCCGCCAGGGGACTATCATTGGGCTGGTTGCACCCATGGGTGCCACTCAGTTCTTCTCAAATGTTCTGGGTTGGGTATGCATTTTTTTACTTTCACGGGTACTGGGCGGGCGATGGCTGAGGTATGCAATTATGGTAATAATGTCGCTAAGAGTTATTTTACTTGCACAAATTATTTGACCAGGGTAAATATGCTTTTTTACTATTTGATAAAGGACACTTAAACATAGACTTCTTTGGAGTTTGGCAATTAGTGATGGACAACAATGAATCTGGTAAGTAATGCCAGAAGCTGCAGAAGCCCCACGCCACCAAACAGAGCCCGACGCAACTTCGTTTGCAGTTCGAGTCATTAACGACTGGAATTATCTTGCCGCTGCACGTGGTCTCTGCTGTGACAGTGAATCAATTTAAGGCAAAAAAATTGATAAACACTGGGCACCATTGTATGTACGATGTGCCACTCAAGATGGATGAGACAGTGAACTTGGGAAAAGGAGCCTTCCATTTGAACGGTTCCCACAGGTTCAATGTGACCTTTATCCTTATCTTATAATGGAATATGAATTTTGAAAGATAATAGGCAGTAAAGATTGTTAAACCATTTTTGATTCCTAGGCCCTGATCCAATATGATAATGTGACCGCGCAGTGTTCGATAAGTTCAAATCAGGCGCAGCACACAGGTGCTTTAATATTTATTCTCATTAATATTATGAAAGTCAACAGCTAGGATAATGGTTGTAATTCTTCTGAAAGTGATATTCTGTCTTATCTGAATGAGGGCCCAAATGGGCATGTGGTATCAATATTATTAACTGGAATGGGTCTGGTATGGGTCTGGGCTTGCGCGTGTCCAAGGCGCGTTTCGGCTGGGTGGCCTTGGGGTTTGAGGCAACCCTATGATAGTCTCTGTTCTCCGCTATCTACACTACGATTGCATCTCGCGCTTATCTGTATTTGTTTGTTGCTCAGCAAGTTCCGACTAAACCGGAATGATTTGTTTTCGGTACAGTGTATCATTTTGTTTGAAGAAAAAAAACTAACACCGATCTCCAGTTCACCCACCGCCACCCAGTATGTGAATTGTGCGTGCAGGTGTGCCTTTCCGATCATGAACTGGAATGTCGTGTCAGAATGAACTTGCGATGCATTTTCATTTCCTGGAGGGTTATTTTGTAATAGCCAGGGAAAAACGCTCAGTAACGAACACTTGCCAGGGTGGATCACAGTGTCGAGTCAACGCTCTTCTGAGTTCTGACCGAGCTGCACGGCTGTACTTTATTGGTGTAGATATGGTGAGTAAATATTACACGGTAATACTTCTATTGGTGTAAAGGGTGCGCTTCACGGAGGCCCGATTCTCAAGGGAGCATCTCTACCGGCAGGCTCGCAAAACAGCTCATTAATTATAGCGAGTGGGACAGCGTGTCGCGCGGCTGTCAGCAAATGGCCAGTATAAATAAAGACGTTCATTCATGGCCCTCACGCAGAGGCATAGGAGCACCGAAAACCGACACCCAGGCCCGTACTCAGCCCATGTATTTTGACAGATGTGGTAGCGAGCGCTAATTAATGGGTCCCGCCCTGACAACTACCGGCACCGTTCTGGCTACTCGAGGTAGTGTCTTGACCGCTCTGCAGAGGTTGAAAGATGCTTGAATTCCTCATCGTTCACTGAACATATTTTGGTCATTATGTCATTACATTGACATTTTTGAGCGTTCTATCACAGCAAATATTTCATAAATGGTCTGATTTGAGCACATTGTTGTGTTGCAAATTGACCTATCTGTTGCATAAAAATACAGCCATGCATGGGAAACCTGTTCAAATAGAAATCACCTGCTTGTCTTTTAGAGCCATTTTTGAAAGTCTGAATTTGTTTGGTGCATTCAATAAGCTTGAATGTTTGAAGGAATATGCAAAGTGTCGCACAGTATATTTACAATACCTCATTCACCATTTAAGATAATTTGAAGTTAAAGGCACCATTACTTAATGTAGAGCCACCGGCACAGCCCCTGGAAATCGCAGCAGAACTAACGGTTAGATAAGAAGAAACTGCGATTTATATTTTCACATAGGCTCCTATTATAAACACCGTGAAGCCCACCCTTTAGCGAACAAAATGCATTTTGCTGTAATCAATGACGCAGGAACCGGGGGGGGGGCAGAGGGGCAGCCGCCCCCCAACATTGTCAGATTTTAACATTACGCCTATGGCATTGCATGGAAATAATCAACTTCAGAATGCCTCCGCCCCCCCCTCCCCCCACTTTCGGACAGTTCTGGCCTCCCTGGTGATAATAATAGACGTTAGCTGTATTTATCAGATTCTATAATACCTACACGATTAAAGCGCAAAATATAAATAAACGATTAAATGAAATAACATATGCGGCCTAAATCAAATCGCAGTCGATTAAACACTGGATATCATACTACACAATCAATTAATTGTCTAAATGTTTGGCTCACATATGTTTGAACACTAAATTATCCACGATGGTGTTCACTGAAGTTTAAATAAAAATATTACTTAACATACGTTTATCTTGTAGCCCATCTTCAGGCAGTGGTGCTATGCAGCTGTCGTTGACCAGCTAACAGTAGTGGAACCGGGCGGTGGTGACAGTTCAATGGTCTCACAGCAACTAACGACTAACACCCACGTGTGTTGCCGCCTGGCAATGTCGTCAATACACAGCGTATCGACTCACTATAATCATTAAATCTGTATTGGCTCTGGGTGAGAAGCACGCCATGCTGGACTCTAACTAGATGGTGTCAGTAAATTGGTCACACGAATCTTAGGTAAAAACGGCCAGCAGAACACGCCAACGAGAAAAAAGAGATGGGTGTTGCCAAAGTAAAAACTCACGCGATTTTGAGCTGGAATTATTTATAATCAATATGAATGCCAAAGACATTAAAGAATGTATAGCAAAACGCTGAAACACAGAGCGTTAGAAAAGTACGTGTCATCCATCCAAAATGTAGTGTTACATATATACTTCTGCACGTGCCCCCTCCCCAAAATAAAATTTAACAAAAAAACACATACACACCATTCGGCTATATTGCACCGCACAACCCTTCGTCCTCCAAACACATTTTTTCCTTGCTTTTATATGCGGAGTAACTAAGCAAAACAAATAGATAAGCCCTATTGAAACAATATGCATAAAGGGCAGCAGGACATATAACCCGCCATTCAGCAGAATTTCTCATCCATTCCAACACCGTCGACACAACAGATCTGCTGTGTAGACTGGCGGCTCCAGAACAGCAGTTTGTGATGGTTGGGGGCATCATCCCCCCAATAAATTTACAAATTTCCGAGAACTCATCGGATTTCGATTCCTTATGGAACGTTTTAAAATAAACTATCCTTAATAAAAATTGCGTATAGATGTCCTACATCAGGAAAGTGTAAATTTGTGCCGATTTCAGGCGGTTTGGGGAGGGGCATTTTCCCCTGATGCCCCTCCCTGGATCCGCCAGTGGCAGGCACATGATTGATCGTACCACCTAATTATATTAACCACATGGGCCAAATATTAAAGCTATTTTAACACTGTGCCGCACGACTTCACGACCAGCAGGTCCAGCAAACATTGCAGCACTCATTATGATACAAATATTCTGCTGCAATGCTTTCCTTTCGCTTCCATCTAATCTGCACAATACTTTGCCACACTATCAGCGGGTAAAAAGACGGCAAATCCTGCCGTCAACACTCAGTGAAAAACATCCACATTGTATCGATTCCTCCCGCCACGGAGCGGTTGCGTGTCTATAAAAAGACGGCAAATCCTGCCGTCAACAATAAGTGAAAAACATCCACATTGAATCGATTCCGCCCTCCACGGTTCCAAGGAGCGGTTGCGTGTCTACAACAGCCAGCCACAGCCAGCAAGTACCGATCGGGTGCTAGGTCAGCGACCCCCTAGCACACACCTGCTAAGCCCACACCTGATTAATTGATTCTCCCCTCCCTCCCTTAAATGATTTTCCCCTCCCTACATCCCCTTTCACTCACCATTGTTACGGCGAGGGGAAATCTCACACTTGTCTAGCGACGACGAACTGGTGAGGTGGGGCTCGCGCGGACGACGGCCCCCTATATCAGCTCGGGTGATGACGTCATCAGTTGGGGGCGGGGCCTCCCGGCACCGTCGGCGTCGTCGGAGAGGACAGTGCTCCGTCGGCTCCGACGATACAGGCACTGGAGGGCGTGGCACAGTGTTCTAGTATTGGGCAATTTGGGTTGAAAAATATATCCCATGGACATTATTTTTCCATTCCTTTTTCCAAATTTTCCTGTGAATTTTCCACTCCTTTTTAAATGTATATGATACTAATTTGAAATGTGATATTGATTTACGAATGTAATGATAGGGACTGCCTGTGTTTGGGAAAGACAGGTTAAAATTTGCATAGGTAGATAATAATTAATTCAAGTGAGCATTTACCTATTGGGCATTGATAAAGCCAAATACATATGTTTTTGGTTGAATTTTCCACTATTTATGCTCATTGTTTTTAGAAATAATATTCCACTCTGCACCCAAGCTCTAACTCAATCCTAAGACCCTGGCTTGGCATGACGCGGAGTCAGAACAGAGCTGAACGTGCTGCTGTCAGGGACTCGAGACCAGAGTCCAGAGTACCTCGAGACGTGTCGTGGCGGGGAAGTGTTGCCATGGAAACACTCTGGAATGTGGATGATGCAAACGTTGATAGGAGTTGAAGATCCGTCGGCTGTTTGTGAACGTTGTGTCTGGGGCAGCAACACTGCTTGGTATCAGCCTCTTTTGAACACGGTTGTATAAATCATCTAATTTTACCGGAACATACATGATTGGATATCTAAAGCTATAAGGGAATGTTTCACCTTTGTATTGGTTTTGAAATGTGAGGTAGCCATTATCTTTGGCCGCTTATTTAAACGTCTTAATTACCAGGACCATTTTTCAAAAAACTTATCTGTTTTTTAGTAATTAAATTTCGAACTTGCAAAAGGGGGTCTATGCAAGTGCCGCCGCTCATTGGCTGACAGCCACTTCAAGATTGTACCCAGGTCCCTTTCATCGACTGATTAGGTTGAAGGTGATCTTCTAACAGTATCCTTACACTACGTAATTTTGAAGAGACACGACGCGACCGAAAACGTCATCGCGAGTCACGACCGTCCCGCGACCAGACGCAAAAGTTTCATTGAACTACCCAATCTGTCAGTCAGTCACTCTTAATTAACTCTTAAACATCACTCTTAATCATGTGCAACACCGTTGGCAGGTCCAGACTCTCTCCGTGGGGGCATCTTTTTTGACATTTTTTCTCCGCAGGTTTGGAACGGTCACTTTTATGGTATTCGAGGCTACAAAAGCACTTTTTCGAGGGAGAAATCCTGCTTTTCGAAGCGAAAATCCACTTTTTTTGCGGGAACATTTTTTTCTTTTAAGTCAGGGAGAAAAAAAAACACGATATTCCGTAGCATATACACTCTCATAATACATGTTTATCTTTTAATCAACTCGCAGCGGCGTCATCCTGTGAAAATTTTGTTAGTAGGTCGGCTGAAATGACAAATATAAATGTACCCGCCATCTTGTATGCCGTGCATGCAAGCCTTTTAATTTATGACGCGCCCTGGAGGGCCTATGACAATTACACTCCCTGGACGGGGAGGGCGGATCCCCCTCCCCTATGATCTCGAAAACCACGCAATATAGCGACAAGCGGACAACTGAGTTAGATAGCTCAAGACAAGACAAGCTTACTCGAAAGTAAGATTTTTAGATCAGATTCAACTGTAAGTTCCACCAGAAATCATCAATGGTCCGACTTTCTAGATTAGGGCTTTGCTCCAATGCCTTTCAGATACCGCCTGAATGGTCTCGGAAACTATGATAGCTAGAGCCAAATGGAAAAGCAATTGAAAGCTCTTAAAATTGCAAATCGCACCCATGTCTAAGATTTGAGCTCAAGGTCAATGGTTTTAGGCTTCAGAGCCCTGGGTGTCGTTTTTTATATGCCTGTCTATGGGGCCAGGGCCTACCATAATTTCGCATTTCAGCATTAGTCCATTGCGTTTTGCATGGTATGAATGACTTTAAAATGTAATAAATAAAGTTCAATTGAGATCCTAACAATCATTTTCAGAAACTCGACGGCTGACTCCCCACCTCCAGAGGTCATCAAAGGTCAAAAAGACATTGTTTTGCAAAAACATTTTTGTTGCTGTTGTAAATAATTTTTAACCTAATAGAGATAAAGCAGAACACGTTAGACGCCATAGATGTTTGCAATCGTCACAGCGCGCTTGAACCATATTCATTTTAAACACAGGTTAGGGTCAAATGCGAAATTTTAATTCAGTCAAGGTCAAGTGATGACCCAAGTAGGTCATGCTGCATATTGTGAGTGGTGTCTCGACGAGACAAACAAATAGTTACCGTTTTCACTTCTCTATCGTCATTCTGTCGAGAGTTATTGACACAAAAGTGTTGGTGAACTCAGATTACCCCGACTGACCCTGTAGGGATCACTATAAAGTGATAATTGTATATAGATCATTAGTAATGGCTTATGATAAAATAATCCAGAATTAATTTAAATTATATCTTGCGTAATGTGTTATATATCCTCTGAATAGGATTCATTTGCATATTTTCCCATTGACTTATTATGGGTGAGATCACGAAATTTAATCGACTTGACCTTAGGTCACAAATATCAGAAATCTGAGATGAAGAATTGTAGATAACTATGACCTTATGAAGTACTGCAAGCTTGAAACCGATCGGCCCACAACTGTGGCTGGGTTATGACCGCAAACGTTTTGGAGATGGGGTCATTGCGTGACCTGGTCTGATGACCTGACCTGAGAAGATGACTTGACTTGAGGTCAATAATTTCACATGATGTGTGTAGTTGGTTTTCGAACAGGCATGCAAAAGAACGGCGGTGCCGCCGTTTTTCCGCTATCCTCGAAAAACATTAGGGATGGGCGGATCCCCCCCCCCCAGAGCGCGTGCTAATCAAGGTGAACTTCAAGCTCGTGTCACGCGAGTGGGAAGTGATCAGTTGGCCGCCGACGCGGCACGAGTGTACGGTTTGGTGTGTAAGGGGATGAAGTCGTTGTATAGACTGTAGCCGGCAAATGTGAAAGCTACAAGTACCTAATAGCATGGGCATAATACACTTATTCAGAATAAAGGTAAGCAGGCAGAGTGCAGTAGAAATTAATACGAGTCTAGTGATTATTGTATTGGAACATCTGCAGGCAAAATTTGCTTCCACGTTATGTTTGACTCATAATTTCGTATATGCCTATTATGATTTTGATTTGTCCATGGATGAAGCCAGGGGCACGGGGGTCATACTCCCCTGAGCAAACCAATTTTCACTAGATAAAATTAAATTCTGCTGACGATACGACCCGACCTCCCCCACCCCCCACCCCCCACCCCGCCCATCCTCCGGTCAACAACATTTTGGCTGAAGCGAAAATTAATTTGTGCCTGCCCCGCCCGCGCCCCCCCTATTCAAAATTGGTGGCGCCGCCCCTGGTACATGCACATTAGTAGTGTAAGATTCGTAAATTTTCCAAATCATGTCCGATCCAAAGTCCGATCAACTATGAAAATGTTGACCGAAAAGTGTCCGATGAGTCCAAGAGTCCAAAAATAGACATATTTGTACAGCATCTTACACATAACAATTAGTGTGTATTTACTTTATTTAATGTTTACAATTACCATCACATCATCTATTATTCAATTTCCCATTTAAATACATCGTTCATAACACACTTTATTAGACAACATCAGAGATCCAATTAACATCACCATCCATTCAACGGCATGGTAAGTTGTAAGGACCTGCAGTAGGTATAGGTAGGAAAATGCGTGAAATGTAATCTATATATGTCTTGAGCGAAAAATGTCCAAAACATTTGTGGCTGACCGACCGTCCAAAAAGTCAAAATCGGAATCGGACTATTTTTGGACGTTCAAAACTTTTGACTCCGATTTACACCACTAATACACATTGCTACTCCTTGCATTGTATACGTTCTTCCCGCATAATCTTCAAGACAGCACTTTCACTTTGCAGCCTAACAGATTGAAACTCAGCTGGAGCCAGCCGGTCAAATCAGCCCAGCTCTGTATAACGATTGGCGTCCTCAGAAGACTTGATGAGCCCAAACGACGCCACCATGGTCACGAGCAGCACCACCTCAACTGCAACGCTTGTGGCTCCTATAACGGCACTGTACGTCTCCACAATCTGCGACATCTTCCGCACACAGCCGACGTTGTAGGAGCCATTGGAGGCCGTGCATCTCTGCGGCCCCATCTTGTCAGTCTGACAGCAGGAGGACGGCACTTCATTGTGGCCCAGCACGTGCGCCCAGTCTGTCGGGTCATCCACTCCGCAGCACTGAAACCCGACCTGCATGTTGTCCCACTGTTGGCGCACCTTCCCATCGACGTTGTATCTGCCGATCGACTCTTTCATCCCTCCCCGGACGTCCTCCAGGACGGTCAGAGCTCCCATGGCGATCCCCACCACCAGGGCGACCCCCAACACCACCAGCAGCGCCAGCGTCAGCCAGAAGAACACCCGCAGCAGGCGGCGGTCATCGAGTCGCGCGCCACAGACGGCCAGAGTCGCCAGCACCGTCACCACGCAGCCGATCACCGCCAGCACGACGCCGACAGCGGGACAGAGGGCCGCGTTCAGCAGAGCCACCAGCTGCCACTCGTCTCTGGCCAGTGCTGTGACCCCCACCCCCAGCAGGGTGACGCCGCCGGCCGCGGCCGCCACGCTCAGGCAGACGAACGCCCACTGCAGACAACCACTGCAGGTGACGGCCATAGTGGAGGTGCTCGGCGGTCTCGCTGTAGCAGCAGTGATGGGCTCAGCAGCAGCTGGCTGAATAAGAACACAGTTCTCACACAGCGACAGCACCAGGCAGTGGCAGCTGGTGCTCACAGTAGCTGGTGATTCTAGTGATAACAGAGGTCCTTACAGTAGTCAAACGTTCTCACCGTGCTGCTGCAGGTTCTCACAGTAGCAGCAGGTTTTCACAGCAGCAGCTGGCTCTTCCAGTAGCAGCAGGTTTTCACAGTAGCAGTAGGTTCTCACAGTACCAGCAGGTTTCAACAGCTGCAGCAGGTTCTCACAGAAGCAGCAGGTTCTCACAGTAGCAACAGGTTATCAGAGTACCAGCAGGTTCTCACAGTAGCGGTAGGTTCTCACAGCACCAGCAGGCTCCCACAGCATCAATAGATTCCCACAGTACCAGCTCGCAACTGGTGCTCACAATAACTGGAGATTTTAGTGAAAACAGGTCCTTAAAGTAGCAAAACTTTCTCACAGTGCTGCTGCAGGTTCTCACTGGCTAGCTTCCAGGTTTGCACCGCAGCAGCTGGCTCTTCACAGTAGCAGTAGCTTCCCACAGCAGCAGCACGTTCTCACACTAGCAGCAAGCTCTCACACTAGCAGCAAGCTCTCACATTAGCTGCAGGTTCTCACAGAAGCAGCAGGTTCTCACAGCAACAGCTCGTTCTCACAGTACCACCTCGTTCTCACAGCAACAGCTCGTTCTCACAATGACAGCTCCTCTTCCTTGCAGNAAGGTCAAGTGATGACCCAAGTAGGTCATGCTGCATATTGTGAGTGGTGTCTCGACGAGACAAACAAATAGTTACCGTTTTCACTTCTCTATCGTCATTCTGTCGAGAGTTATTGACACAAAAGTGTTGGTGAACTCAGATTACCCCGACTGACCCTGTAGGGATCACTATAAAGTGATAATTGTATATAGATCATTAGTAATGGCTTATGATAAAATAATCCAGAATTAATTTAAATTATATCTTGCGTAATGTGTTATATATCCTCTGAATAGGATTCATTTGCATATTTTCCCATTGACTTATTATGGGTGAGATCACGAAATTTAATCGACTTGACCTTAGGTCACAAATATCAGAAATCTGAGATGAAGAATTGTAGATAACTATGACCTTATGAAGTACTGCAAGCTTGAAACCGATCGGCCCACAACTGTGGCTGGGTTATGACCGCAAACGTTTTGGAGATGGGGTCATTGCGTGACCTGGTCTGATGACCTGACCTGAGAAGATGACTTGACTTGAGGTCAATAATTTCACATGATGTGTGTAGTTGGTTTTCGAACAGGCATGCAAAAGAACGGCGGTGCCGCCGTTTTTCCGCTATCCTCGAAAAACATTAGGGATGGGCGGATCCCCCCCCCCCAGAGCGCGTGCTAATCAAGGTGAACTTCAAGCTCGTGTCACGCGAGTGGGAAGTGATCAGTTGGCCGCCGACGCGGCACGAGTGTACGGTTTGGTGTGTAAGGGGATGAAGTCGTTGTATAGACTGTAGCCGGACAAATGTGAAAGCTACAAGTACCTAATAGCATGGGCATAATACACTTATTCAGAATAAAGGTAAGCAGGCAGAGTGCAGTAGAATATTAATACGAGTCTAGTGATTGATTGTATTGGAACATCTGCAGGCAAAAATTTGCTTCCACGTTATGTTTGACTCATAATTTCGTATATGCCTATTATGATTTTGATTTGTCCATGGATGAAGCCAGGGAGCACGGGGGTTCATACTCCCCTGAGCAAACCAATTTTCACTAGATAAAATTAAATTCTGCTGACGATACGACCCGACCTCCCCCACCCCCCACCCCCCACCCCGCCCATCCTCCGGTCAACAACATTTGGGCTGAGGAGCGAACATTATATTCTGTGCTTGCCCCCCTCCTATTCAAAATTGGTGGCGCCGCCCCTGGTACATGCACATTAGTAGTGTAAGATTCGTAAATTTTCCAAATCATGTCCGATCCCAAAGTCCGATCAACTATGAAAATGTTGACCGAAAAGTGTCCGATGAGTCCAAGAGTCCAAACAATAGACAATATTTGTACAGCATCTTACACATAACAATTAGTGTGTATTTACTTTATTTAATGTTTGACAATTACCATCACATCATCTATTATTCAATTTCCCATTTAAATACATCGTTCATAACCACACTTTATTAGAACAACATCAGAGATCCAATTAACATCAACCATCCAATTCAACGGCATGGTAAGTTGTAAAGGACCTGCAGTAGGTATAGGTAGGAAAATGCGTGAAACTGTAATCTATATATGTCTTGAGCGAAAAATGTCCAAAACATTTGTGGCTGACCGACCGTCCAAAAAGTCAAAATCGGAAATCGGACTATTTTTGGACGTTTCAAAAACTTTGACTCCGAGTTTACACCACTAATACACATTTGCTACTCCTTGCATTGATACGTTCTTCCCGCATAATCTTCAAGGACAGCACTTTTCACCTTTGCAGTCCTTAACAGACTTGACAACCTCACAGCTGGAGGCAGCCCTCCCCCGCCCGGATCAAAATCAGCCCAGCTCTGCTTAACGAGTGGCGCCCTCAAAGACTTGATAGAGCCCAAACGACGCCCACCATGGTCCACGAGCAGCACCACCTCAACTGCAACGCTTGTGGCTCCTATAACGGCACTGTACGTCTCCACAATCTGCGACATCTTCCGCACACAGCCGACGTTGTAGGAGCCATTGGAGGCCGTGCATCTCTGCGGCCCCATCTTGTCAGTCTGACAGCAGGAGGACGGCACTTCATTGTGGCCCAGCACGTGCGCCCAGTCTGTCGGGTCATCCACTCCGCAGCACTGAAACCCGACCTGCATGTTGTCCCACTGTTGGCGCACCTTCCCATCGACGTTGTATCTGCCGATCGACTCTTTCATCCCTCCCCGGACGTCCTCCAGGACGGTCAGAGCTCCCATGGCGATCCCCACCACCAGGGCGACCCCCAACACCACCAGCAGCGCCAGCGTCAGCCAGAAGAACACCCGCAGCAGGCGGCGGTCATCGAGTCGCGCGCCACAGACGGCCAGAGTCGCCAGCACCGTCACCACGCAGCCGATCACCGCCAGCACGACGCCGACAGCGGGACAGAGGGCCGCGTTCAGCAGAGCCACCAGCTGCCACTCGTCTCTGGCCAGTGCTGTGACCCCCACCCCCAGCAGGGTGACGCCGCCGGCCGCGGCCGCCACGCTCAGGCAGACGAACGCCCACTGCAGACAACCACTGCAGGTGACGGCCATAGTGGAGGTGCTCGGCGGTCTCGCTGTAGCAGCAGTGATGGGCTCAGCAGCAGCTGGCTGAATGAACAGGAACACAGTTCTCACACAGCGACAGCACCAGGCAGTGGCAGCTGGTGCTCACAGTAGCTGGTGGATTCTAGTGATAACAGAGGTCCTTACAGTAGTCAAACGTTCTCACCAGTGCTGCTGCAGGTTCTCACAGTAGCAGCAGGTTTTCCACAGCAGCAGCTGGCTTCTTCCAGTAGCAGCAGGATTCTCACAGTAGCAGTAGGTTCTCGCACAGTACCAGCAGGTTTTCAACAGCTGCAGCAGGTTCTCACAGTAGCAGCAGGTTCTCACAGTAGCAGTAGTTGGTTATCAGAGTACCAGCAGGTTCTCACAGTAGCGGTAGGTTCTCACAAGCACCAGCAGGCTCCCACAGCATCAATAGGATTCCTCACAGTACCAGCTCGCAACTGGTGCTCACAATAACTGGAGATTTTAGTGAAAACAGGTCCTTAAAGTAGCAAAAACTTTCTCACAGTGCTGCTGCAGGTTCTCACAGTAGCAGCAGGTTTGCACCGCAGCAGCTGGCTCTTCCAGTAGCAGCAGGTTCTCACAGAGCAGTAGCTTCCCACAGCAGCAGCAGTTCTCAACTAGCAGCAAGCATCTCACAACGAGCAGGCAAGGGCTCTCACACTGGAGCAGCAAGCCTCCAATAGTGCAGGTTCTCACAGAAAGCAGCAGGTTATCACAGCAAACCAGGCTCGTTCTCACTAGTACCACCGTCGTTCTCACAGTAGCAGCTGTTCGTGCACAGCTACCAGCTCGTTCTCACAATGACAGCTCCTCTTCCTTGCAGCACGGTCTCGCAAAGCAGTTGCTGATCCCCGACGTCAGGGACACAATCCCAGCTTTTCACACCAGAGGAAGGCCGTTCAAACCTCGTCGACGTCCCCACGAGCCATCCTTCGCGCGGAGAGCGTTCACGTGGGCGGTTCAGCCGGCAGTCCCTCTGTGGCTGTTCGACCCCGGCGTGGCGGCTGGCGCGCTGCTGCTATCGGTACCGTGCTATCGTGGTCAGGAAAGTCAGCAGTGTGTGGTCACACCGCGGGCGTTATCATCTTATCAGTCCCTCAATCATACTGATACGTCATACAAACTCAGGCCTGTGTTGACAGCCACGGGGGAGGGGGGGGAACGGCGTTGTTGAATGGTGACCATGTGGCGGAGGTTGAACGCATTTTCGCTCTATCATAGGCAGGCATGTGCAATGTGCATCTCAGACGTCCTAACTTTTGAATCCGGATTTTGAAAATGATCAAGATGATACAGCGCTGATGTGTATTGCAACTTGTTGCGTCGAGCTGGCTCTTTTGTTGTCAGTTGGCGTAGCGGTTGGAAGTGGGCGGGAGGGGCAGAGGGGGCAAGGTGCCCCCATACAAATTACTATGGGGACAAACATATATTCCAAACGAATCTACACAATCCCACACACCACAAAAGCACCCACGCGTCCAAACCGCGCATCCATTTTTCACGGGCAGTCAGACCTCATCCGAAAAAACAATTATGTTTGACAAGGCGGTTTGAAGAGGGTTGTAGGATGGCACTGCCCCATCCCACCTCACATTAATTTGGGGACAAAATAGGATTTTGCCTCTAGTTCTACTTTGTAATAGGGGCCCTTTCAGACAAGTACCTGTTGATCAGTTTCGTATGGTTGTGCTGACCGAAAAAGTTACCAAGTCCCAACCGGTATAAAAATTGAAATACCATTTATTAATGATGAATTATAATACTATAACATATATATATCTGGTCTGGAATATAAGAGACATTTTAAACATATATCAGGAAAGGATTTGTACTAACTGGCTCTGGCAAGGCTCCATTGTCTCCGTATTTTCTCTCGAAGTCCTCTTTCGGTCTTTGTATCTGCTTTTTATTTTCTGTCTTATTATACTTTTATTTGCTCAAATTATCTATTTTACAGTTGTCGTTTTGCATGGCGACGTCATTACAGTTCTTAAAGACACTCACAGATAAGGCAGCCGGCTTTCAGCGCCGAAACGAAGCCCTTAGGAGCACTCGCTTGTCGTTGCACCAGCCTAAACTATCACTGCTCACTTCTCACTAACCTCCATCCAAAGCGGAAGGCCGCCGCCATGATGGTATTGTCAATACTATGACCTCACAACGATGTATACTCGGCCAAAGGGCAATTCACGGCTCTCCGGTAATTCGCCGCACCGCCGGCCAGTTGCCTGGCCGCAATGGACAGCTGCAGTAGGCGGCTGTCGACCGAGTCTCACCGAGGTAGCGGTGAGTGAGGTAGGTCGTCACAGACCATGGTGAAAGAGCATCAGAAGTCTCCCTCTCGATGGGGTCACCTTGGGTCCAGGCAGGCGGCAGTGGACATCAGTGGCAGTGGACATCAGTCCAGGCAGGCAGGCAGTGGACATCAGTTGGCAGTGGGTACATACAGTCCAGGCAGGCGGCAGTGGACATCGAGTGGCAGTGGACATCAGTCCAGGCAGGCTCGGCAGTGGACCATTCAGTGGCAGTGGACATCAGTCCCAGGCAGGCGCCAGTGACATCCAGTGGCAGTGGACATCAGTGCCCAGGCAAGCGGCAGTGGACATCAGTGGCATGGACATCAGTTCCAGACAGGCTGGCATGGACATCAGTGCAGTGGACATCAGTTCCCAGGCAGGCGGGCAGTGGACATCCAGTTGGCAGTGCGAACAATCAGTCCAGCGGCGCCAGTGGACATCAAGTGCATGGCATCAGTCCAGGCAGGCGGCAGTGACATCAGTGGCAGTGGACTTTTTTTTCTTCCCAAGGGGTTCCCCAGGCAAGCGGCAGTGCGACATCAGTGACAGTGGACATCAGTCCCAGCAGGCGGCAGTGGGACATTCAGTGGAGTGGACATCAGTCCAGGCAGGCCGCCAGCGTAAGTGGACGATTCAGTGGCAGTGGACATCAGTCCAGGCAGGCGGCAGTGGACATCAGTGGCAGTGGACATCAGTCCAGGCAGGCGCCAGTGGACATCAGTGGCAGTGGACATCAGTCCAGGCAGGCGGCAGTGGACATCAGTGGCAGTGGACATCCAGTCCGGCAGGCGAGCAGTGGCATTCGTGGCAGTGGACATCCAGTCCAGGCAGGCGAGTGGGACCATCAGTGGCATGGACAATCAGTCCAGCAGGGCGCAGTGGACATCGAGTGACAGTGGACATCAGGTCCAGGCAGGAGCGCCAGTGGACATCAGTGACAGCTGGGACCATAGCCAGGCAGGCGCCGTGGACATCAGTGCAGTGGACAATTGCAGTCCAGGCAGGCGGGCCAGTGGACATCAGTGGACAGTGGACATCAGTTCCAGGCAGGCGGCAGGACATCAGTGGCAGTAGACATCAGTCCAGGCAGGCGGCCAGTGGACATCAGTTGGCAGTGGACATCAGTCCAGCAGGCGCCAGTGGACATCAGTGCAGTGGACATCAGTCCAGGACAGGCGGCATTGCGACATCAGTGGGCAGTGGACATCAGTCCAGGCAGGCGGCAGTGCGCACATCAGTGGCAGTGGACATCAGTCCAGGCAGGCGGCAGTGGACATCAGTGGCAGTGGAACATCAGTCCAGGCAGCCGGCAGTGGAATCAGTGGCAGTGGACATTCAGTCCAGGCAGGCGGCAGTGGACATCAGTGGCAGTGGACATCAGTCCAGGCAGGCGGCAGTGGACATCAGTGGCGAGCGACTGCGAGTGGCAGCCTTTCACGATCCCCCGTTCGTTATCGTCACCCAGCAGCCCGATGGGTCCTACAAGTACGACGGCTATTTGTATGAGCTGTGGCAAATCGTCGCTCGTCAGCTGGGTATGCGGATACCAGACCACGCATATTGTAGGGGGCGACTACGGGATCCTGGGCTGAAAACTGCAACTGGACAGGAATGGTGGGCGATGCTGATCTTAGGTCCGCGCTTGGACTGCCGCTACGTGTTGCAACACAGGCAAAGATCGGGCGGCCGTCATGACTATATACGTTGCTATTACCAGTGCCGCCAATAGAGGGCACGTTCGTTACGTTCGCAGAGGGGCTCCAGCAGTACCGGCACTGCCGCTCTCCATGTTCAGCTCCCTGCTGACGCCGCTCATCCAGGACGTTTCTGGGTGGCTGCTGCTCGTCTCCTGCTGCTGATGTCAGTCGTCCTTCGTTACAACCCCGTGCGGCAAACTTATTTCCTAGTGTAGATTGTAAGACAGTGTAATCAGACGGGAAACAAGTTGGTATGAACATGCGGCTTCTAAAATGTCCTCTTTGGGTAAAATGGGCATTGAAAGCTTGAGCAACGTTTCCGAAAATGTGGAAAATCTGGCTTTCTGTCATGTTGCACTTCAACATATGGTTACCAATCAAAAGCACTTGCGTGCTGTGAGTTCGAGAACGCCGCATCCTTCTGAATGTACGAACGCGCGCCTCAGGTCTATTGCTACATGGGATAGGCCGCCCGCAACGCACTAGGCTAGGCGGCACAGTCTAAACTCCAGGATTTGCAAGAGCGACAGCGCAACTTATCCGCAAACCATGGGCATTGGGGCAATTGCCGCATTCGTGGTTATGATTTCTGAGCCAGTATCATGCTGATTCTAGGGGTGGGAAGCTTAGCCCTAAATGAAGCGTTTTAGCCAGCTAGCTTGTGATCAAGCACGCAGCTGATAAGTATTACAACAAATATATGAAGATATTTGTGCATATGCGGACTTCTTCACAGTGATGTTATTTAACACGTCACACGCCTGCTGAATTCGGATTATTGCATCTGACGCCGCCGGTTTTGTCCACCACACCTAATAAAAAAGAACATGAATTTATCGAAGCGAAAACAAAACATCCCAAAGGCGTGAAAGTGAAAATTAGAAGAACAAAATGCCCATAACATGATGAAAACCGAGCGGGTGGTTCTACTAATTTTATCCGATTTGAAAGAGCAGGTAAAGGAAATAGCTTATGTTTAACACGACTTTCGACTGAGCGGAACTAGTGGAATTATATTGCCGACATATTCATAAAGTGCGTTGAAATAATTTTTCGCTGCGTTTAAACTTGTCAACTCGGCACCTCGAAGCCACTGATCCGCTCCCTTACCTTGCAACACTCCACATTTTCAGCTGGGAGCATCCCACGTATACTCGCTATCTCATCTGCAGCACCGTCTCTTCACTGGCGGATCCAGAGGGGGGGCGGCCCCCTATGGGACGGATTGCCTTCAGAATGCCTCTTAATTCAGTTTAAGGTACAACTGCGATGATTTCATGGTTACAGGGGTAATTTGACGCGTGAGTCGAATTGCTTTGTTATTTTCCTGTAAAATACTTATTTGACCACAAAACCCTGCGGTCGGCCAGAAAAGTAAGTTAAACTGCGGGTAGATGTTGCCCCTCCCCAAAGGATCTCGAAAACCGCGGTGCCGATTTCGATGGGGAAAAATACCAAGCGATTCTGCATGACAAGCATCTGTTTTTATTCTCCAAAAATTGGGGGCCAGGGCATTTTTTTTTAGTCATATCGGCCATGTGATTTGACCGTATTTGCATCCCAAAGCTTTTTGAGCTTTCAATGTAATGGCATAATTTTATTTATTATTTCACGTCGCTGAGACATATCCGTTAAACGATACGGCTATCACATGCTCGCAGTTCAATGTATGCTGAGGCTTGGGTAAGTGTGTATAACCACAACTCTGCCGATACAGGCACACACAAAGCAACCTCCCACACACACAAAAACAAAGCTGCTGTTTGTGATTTTGGGACGATAGATACTTCACGTGTTGGGTTGTTTTGCTGTATTTGATAAATGTAATAATCGCATTAGGCGGATCCAGGTAAACAAATGTGGGGGCACCATGTGCAAAAACGCCTCTCATTACTTTCTAATTTGAAGTTGAGAACAGTTTAAATCAGAGATATTGCTCCCTTTCGATGTACCTGAGTGCTCCACTCTGCCCTAAAACAGTAATATTTCAACGGATGTGTTTATGTAGATAGCATCTGAATAGTTTCTGACACGCTTATTTGTACCGCAAAACAACGCAGGAAGCTATGGGCGCCACACAAACATTTTTTACCGCCCTCCCAAAATTTACATGAGTCTGGAAACCACGCTCTCTAATGCGCAAAATTTTTTCCAAATCGTAAACACAACACGCGTAAGTACAATAGGGAAAGTTTCAAAAGTTGAAAAACTTTCGGGTTAATATCAAATTTGTCTCGCAGTCTGACGTCAACAGGTGTCATTCTGTTAAAACTCAGTACTCAACTTAAATTAGCAAGATAATTGAGAGGCTTTTGCCACATTGGGCCCCACGTTTTACTGGATCCCGCTATGCGCAATATATTACATTTATCAAATAACAGCAAAACAACCCACACGTGAAGTTCCTATCGTCCCCAAAAATAACAAACAGCACATTTGTTTTTGTCAAAAATCTAACGGTTTAGAAGCGGCAGGCGAAAAACTATCGGGGTTAAGTCAATTTGTCTCGCATCATGACGTCATATGCGGTGTCATTTACCATGGCAGCCACTGCGTTGCCATGTCCACTGCGTACCATTACCGTTACCATGGCAACTCATCTGTGACTCAACTAATCCATAAATCTCTCGAGATTACCTTGGATGGTCGCTCTACAGGGTCGGCAACCTCCGCGCCCGCGGGCCAGATCCGGCCCGCGACGGCTGACGCCAGCCCGCTGTGGTATACGCAGACTTCATTATCGGCCCGCGGTGCTTTCAGAAATCGAATAGTTTAACAAAATGTATGCGGCATGTTCGCTGATGTTCATTCCATACCACTCTGCTGCTGGCACAAATTTAATCCTCGGAAGTCAAATATTGGGGCACACTGGCTCGGCTAAATGAAGTTGAGACGTGCTTCATTTTAATAATTTGCCTGCGCCAGTCTGTTCTAAGAAGGACAACAATTCCTATTCCACCATGTGACATACGCACTAAACATCTTCAGCTGTTACGACAATTCTTTGAAATGCATTAAGTACCCTCATATTCCACAAATGTGACACGTCATTGCCGTTCAATTGTAACAGATTTTATGCCCCGCCGTCACATGCTCTTCCAGATCTCTCACCGGCTCCGGCCCAATAAAGTTTGCCGACCCTGCTGCTCTGAACCTTAAGACGAACGGCCTCATCGCATGTGTAGCCGGCGCCAGCTTCGGCGCGGTAACGCTATATCTTCAATGACGCCATATCTCTACTTGAGAATGCAGACAGAAGCAGAAAATCCCTTTTGCACCACTTTGTATGTATTGCTCATACTATCATGGCAGAAAACTTGACGTCAATTTCGGCACACTCTTGTAGACTTAGATGTAAATGAGATATCAAGTAACCATAAATCAGATTGTAAGCGGATATTCAGTATTTCTAACATGATTAAACAAATATTAACAATTCTTAGGTGGATTTGTAAGCTGAAAGACCCACGTTTGCGTTGGTATACTTAGTTTCACCATAGGAGCATCAGTGTTGCGCTAAATGAATGATGAAGTTAAGATAGTTTTCTCGGCTACTCTAAGTGCTAACGCTGCATGGGCGACGTTGCCTGACTTTGAGGCATTTTTGTGTCATATAGCAACAGTTGAACGCTAAAACAAATGCTACCATTCGATGCGCCGGTCAATTCTGCACAGAAGTCTGCCTCTATCGTCTTCAAAATATTAGTTTCATTTTTCGAATTAAGAGGCATTTTGAAGGCGATCCGTCCCATAGTGGGGGGGGGGTGGCATTGGGGCAAATGTACCCCACAGGAACATTGGGGTTAAATACAAGTATGTCCCCGCGGGTTGCTACATTGGCTGTAACAGGTGATAATTAGAAGAATAAAAATAAATGATCAACGACTCCTTTTCGCGCTAAGGACCCGACACCCCGGTCAACAACTTTTCTCTGATAAAATGAAGTGAAGTTTTTGCCTCCCCACACAAGCTCCAATATTATATCCGTCAATGCCTTTATCTTACCTTTTGACACCTCGGTTCCACCTACCACCCTGTCGGTACGATCCAGTGGGTGGTCGCTGCTGTCGGCCAGCAGGATCCGTGCTGTACTGAGCTGTTGCTGCAGCAGCAGCAGCATCAGCAGCGACATCGGCAGCGACAGCAGGGGCCAGAACATGGCGGCGTGTCGCGGTGTCTGCATCGAATGGCGGCGGTTCGGTTCCCTGGGGCGATTCTCGGCCGACTGTCGTTCGAAACATCTGGCCCGGTGTTGGTCGGGTCTGGTCAGGTGGTGTGCCACAGGTGTGCATGCCGAGAGCGGCGTCACGCCGCTAAGTGACGCGTGACGTCACGGCCGCTGCGTGACAGACACGTGACGTCACAGCTTCCCGTGACGTCACAGCTTCTGTCCGGTAGGTGGGTGGAACGACGTCATAGATGCTGTCCAACAGGTGGCGGACGTCATAATCTAACTGTCAGTCTGTTATGTCCGACAGACTGACGTCACGGCTATGGTGATAAGACGTGGAGCCTCTGGATAGTGTATTGAGCTGCAGAAGCAGCAGCAGCAGCAGCAGCAGCGACATTGTATAAATACAATGACGCACGACGCTTCTTTTAAAAATATAATGTAAAAATGAACTTGTAATTTGATCGTTATTTTTAATTATGATTTGTATACCTATATCATGTATAGTTCATAAAGTAGCCGATCCAAATACTGTGACGACTCTTCCGGTCTGCACTTGTCAAAGCTTTAGTGTAACCAGCACGACGCTTATAATACCGCTGAGCTTAGCTGCATGGGATAATTAAGGGCTATGTAGAGGCCGCCTCTCTCCTACTCCTAAAATGATTCTGATTCTGATTATGATACCACGCGGTGGTATCGCGTGATGGCTGGGCGCACGGAGACATTCTGAGACCGACAGCCGAGGTGTACGGAAGAAGCGTGACGGCGCTTACTGTTCGCGGCCGTATACAATACATCCATTCAATGGGAGACGGTGTCCACGGTTTGAGAAAGGAGCGCACCAACGGCCACTCCTAGATTCAGACTGGTCAATGATTCTTTGTGAAACGACTCTTTTTTAATGAATCATTCGTATTTAACATGAATCGTCCATGAGTTGATTCACCTCATTTACAAACCTGTCGTGAGTCACTGATTGAATCATTCATACATATCAAATAGGCTGATCGAATCATTCATTGCCAAATAATCATTCTGTTTTGGTCGAACAGCATAAATTGTTCAAAATATATGCCAGCATGCATATGTGCCTTGTGGACACTCACTGGACACATCAGGCCCTTAAAGGCTAATTAGGTATAAAAACTCTGTGTCCTGGGATATGATTCATCTCAGCATGAAAAAGTGGGGTTTTGAGTCCAGTGAACACATAGCCACGGTTCAATTAGCCGTAACTAGGCACCTATAAACCTTGTTACTGATAGGGTAGATAAGTACCTACTAGGCTACTTAGGCTAATGTCCGCCCCTGTAGCTCATTGGGAGTGGGAGAGCGCTGGACTTCTGACCTATCCCGGAAGTGGCAGCCCGGATTCAAGTCGCTTTGGCGCTCGCTATTTGCTCCTGACTGGGATGGCCTGTATATACATTCTATATTTGTTCACGTCCTCGTCAATGGATCCCCGCTCACTCGTAATGATACTACCAGCAACACCTGTACTTGTAGTTGAAATTCTTCTTACAGATGGTGGTGTCAATGGCCAGGAATTTTTAAGTACGTTATTTTTCAAAACACAGACATTATCTTAACTTGTAGGACAGTTTGATGTCAATAAATGTAGGGAACACAATAATACGCACGTATATGTTGACATGCGATCTGCAAAATTAATGTAGGTACTTATAGACAATATTATTTGCTAATGTGTCAGAACCACGTAACATTTCGAATTAAGAATGTGTGTGAGGTAAAAATTCGGTGCGAGCAGACAGAAAGACAGGCAGACAGACAAAAATACATATAATTATGTAAACAATAAGTTAGATATACTAGGTACGTGTGTGGTTAAAGAATATGTGGTCTATGATCAGCATCTCCATCTGATATTCGGTTAACATGTCAAGCGTCGGTGGTGTCATGTAGTTAGAGATTTATCACCTTAAAACATTTGTAAGGTTGGTATCATACCCTCATATATTTAAAGTAAAGTAATCCTGACAATGGATATTACAGTCATCAAGTTTGATTCAATGCAACTATAAAATGCATTTTTTTCTTTTTTTAAAGTTTAGGGAGCTAATTGCTGCATTTATTTCAGGGGCGGATCCAATATTTTTTCGAAGGGATGGGGAGGGGACAGGGCATAGGAGCGTTTTTTTCGGGAAACAGGGGCGCATTTTTGGGGGAACTGGGGTGCATTTTTTCGGGAACTGGGGTGCATTTTTTCCGGAAAATATGGGCGCTGTATCTTCAAACATGAGGGGCGGAGCTATGATTTTCTCTCTCCAATGAGGCTGCATTTTTGCCGTCATGGGCCTACAGAGGCGCCAAATGCTAATTAATTTGAACAGAAGTCCTGCAAAAATGCAAATTTATCTGTGCTAACTCATTAAAAGTTTTAATTTTCTAAAAACATAAATTTATTTAAACAATTTATAATTAAATATTTTGAAGGTAGGTACTCTCAAATGTAAGTATGCCGGTGTTAGGTATGGTAAAAATGTAAGTATGGTCACAGGGTTGCCGTCACTGGGAGCAAGAGTGCCATCACTGGCAGGAGTGCCATCACTGGTCAGATAGGCACCGTCACTAGCCGAAGGGGGCGCTGTCACTGGCCAGAGGGACGACGTCACTGGCCAGAGGGGCGCTGTTACTGGCCGGAGGGGCGCCATCATTGGCTGGAGGGGCGCAGCCACTGAGCGGAGGGGTGCCGTCATTTTCCGGTGGGGCTCCGTCACGATGGGCGCCGTCACTAGCCAGATAGGCGCCGTCACTGGTCGGAGGGGCACCATCACTGGTCAGAGGGGTGCCGTCATTAGCCGGAGGGGCGCCGTCACTGGCCGTAGGGGCGCTATCACATGGCCATAGGGGCGCCATCACTAGCCAGAGGGTGCCGTCACTGGCCAGATGGGCGCCGCTACTAGTCAGAGGGGCGCCGTCATTAGCCGAAGGGGCGCCTTTACTGGCCGAAGGGGCGCCGTCACTGGCCGAAGGGGCGCCGTCACTGGCCGAAGGGGCGCCGTCACTGGCCAGAGGGGCGACGTCATTAACCGTGGCGCCGCCACTGACCGGAGGAGCGCTGTCACGGTCTGGCCATAGGGCGGCATATGGCATAGGGGACGACACATGGCCATGATATAAGGGCGGCATCTGACCGTGCAGCAAACGTCAGATATTGAACCCCGTAAGCTGGCCTATTTCAGCGCCGACACAGAGGGGCGGCCGCCCCCGCCGCCCCTGTATCCGCCCCTGATTTATTTTATGATCAGTGATAACTATAGAAGTTTGACACAAAACAAAATAAATGAGGAAAATACTAATTACGATCGTTGCATCAGCCGTCTTCTTGCAAAAATCGTATATCGATCCGCCGCTGGCGAATTCCAATACACAATACACATATCTGACATACAGCAGGTGTTGGAATTTGGAGCACAAGTGTCCGCTGATTCAGCTCTCCGCTAGAATCTTACCTGTATTCACGTCCATGATAATAGAAACGCATTCGTATACGGATTCAAAAATCGGATTCGACACGAAGCCGGCTGTTGCTCTTCAAGCCCGCTGGCGCAGCGGCGAACTGAGCTGGTCCGCCTGATGGTCAGCTCAGCAACTCAGCGAAGGTCGTCTTCGGTACCCTCCGCTGAGTATGAGCCGCATTTCATGAACCGAAGGCGTCTTCGGCTACATGAAAGCGCCTTAGGTGCATGAGGGCTCCTTTGGTGCCCAAGGCGGGACAATGGTACATTTACCGCCTTCCTAAATACGCCCCTGTCATGGACGATACCAAAACCAAATGTTCATCTTTGAACGCCTGCCATATATTTGGTGATTCAGGGAACATCGAAATATATTACGGTTTGTCATGTCAAAAGGATACAAAAGAGATGCAATTATAATCTGTTAACTGTTAGCATGACAATGACAATGAGATGATAACATCAACAATCTTGAGTCTGGTTCACTCCACACGACATGCACGCAGTTTTCCCGCCTGGAAAATAAGATAACGCTGTATTTGAAGACATTGCACACAATTTCATAGCAAAGGCAGCCGGCAGGATACTGTGTCGTGCCCTCTAGTCTACATGTGAGCATCCATAGTTTGATCACATAAAAAACGCATTGAACAGCACAGCATCAGTTACTAACACTCCAATAGCATATATGCTATTGGAGGTCACGGTTCATGGTAAGTACATAGAAGCTCAAAATAATTAAAGTATTTATTAAATTGTTAAAAAGTTGGGTACTGCAAATTTCTTTGGAATCGACTGATACCACACGAGCTATTTCCGAAAACAAGAAGGGGAATAGCATTCTCTGCCCTCCCCTCGCACTAGCGAGGGTTAAAGTTTATGACACGTCTTAACTTTACACACATCCTAACGTTTAAAGCTTTGATACAAATATCGTCTTTTCACGCATTGGCACTGCTCCCCTGATGATGAGCGGACACGCTCCACATTACAACGTTACCAACGTTTACAACGTTACCAACGTTACCACATTACCAACGTTTGATCCACTTATCACAGTCAGCTCAAGCCAGCTTCTCTCCGGCTTCCAGATGGTTCAGATCGCGGACCATCGCCAGCTCACTCAAGTCCGGCCGATGGCTAGTCGTGGTCGGTTTCCTGTCTGGCAGGAAGCTCACCTGGAAGCTGCGCAGCTCGTCGGGCCGCAGACGAACGTCGCGCAAGTGGCGCAGCTCTGCCGCCGGCGACAGCCTGCCTCCAGTCAGAGTCGTCTCCTGCAGACGGAGCGCGATCACTGGCGGTACGAAGTCGACTCCGGCCACGTCGGCCTCCCCCGACCGGCAGCCGAGGTCATCCCGCACATCCCACAGCCGGCAGTCGAGCCGGCGACGCAGCAGGGACAGCTGCGCGCCCTGGCCGGGCACCGTGTGCTGGCTGCGCTCAGAGAGCTGGCGCAGCGTCAGCAGCTCCCAGCCGCAGGGCAGCGCGCCGTCCAGCAGCCGCAGCGGGGTGTGCAGATGCGGTGGCCACGGGTCGCTCGAGAGCAGCGCCACCGGCGGATGGCTGAGGCGCCGCGCCAGTACCGCCGTCAGAGCGCTCGGCGCGAACAGCCGCTCCGTCGCCGGCTCCGGCTCCGACTCCGGGAGATAGTCGAACGTGACAACGAACGACGCCAGCACCGGCCGACCCTCGTGACCTCCCAGATCCCCTCCTCTTTCTCCGTCTCCGCTGCTGTCGCCACCGTCTGCGTCAAACTGAGAGTCCAGCATGACTGTGAGCACGCCCTGCTCGAAGCTGGCCACACCGCGCGAGTGGTCCATCAGAAGCGAGACCCGGCGACGGGAGTCCTCCAGGCTGACCTGGGTCGTCACCGGGTACACGTTAGCGGCGACTCCGGCGGCCGGCACGTGCGGACGCCACACCATGCGGTAGTCGTTGGCGTCGGCGTAGAAGCCGCAGCCACGTGGCGCACACGACTCCAGGCTGGTCCTGAGCAGGAGCGCAACGTCCGTCGGCGCGGAGCCGTTCGACGGCCGGGTCTCGGCCTGCAGGTGGATCGCCTGGCCGAACGCGCAGTCGGAGTGGATCAGGCGCACGGTCAGGCGCACCCTGCCGCAGGCCACGCTGACCTCGGAGAACACGCCGCCCTCGAACACCGTCCAGCCGCGACGCTCGCACGCAAGCGGCGTGATCGGCCTACCGTGCTCACCGGCCACCAGTGCGCCGACGTCGAGGCCAAACGGCCGTCGTCCGCCGTCGCGACGGTCCAGCACGCTCAGCACGCCGGCCGTCTTGCTGACGGTCAGCTCGAAGCGAGCGTTGCTGATGGAGAACGTGTCACTGAGCTCAACGTCAGCCTGCACGGACGACACGGCGACAGGCGACGTCACGTGCGTCACGTAGAACACGTGCAGCGCGAGCGGCTCGAGCTGCGCCAGGAACTGAGCGCGGACGGCGCCTCGGTCGGCGCTGAACTGAGCGTGCAGACGGCGGCCGGAGTCGTCCGTGACGGCGGCGCCGGGCCAGCTCACCAGCAGGCTGACCAGCTCGGTGCGCCGCTGCACCAGCGGGTTGAAGAGCAGCAGCCGGCGCCGCTGGCCAGGCAGCACGGTGAACTCGGTCAGCCGCGGCGGGTCGCCCAGGCCGCGCTGCAGTGGCGCGTGCTCGGCGAACAGCTCTGTGGCCTTGCCGTAGTACTTGAGGTCGAGGAACAGCTGTGCGATGGCCGTCAGCTGAGCATGAGTCAGATCCAGCTGGCTGATG
>VOPJ01011243.1:0-23660 GCA_014673585.1 Semibalanus balanoides
TCAACTTCGGCGTCTAGCCACCAGGATGGCCTACTTTTCTATGTGCGTGAGTGTGTGCCAATTCGCGTAGCAATGTGCAAACACTCGCGCAGAAGCGTGTACGCACTAAATGGACGTGGAACCGGAGCCGCATACTAAGACATTTGAGACGCTACATTCCAATGTCTTACACACTGGAATGCAATGCTATGTTTCTGATCGCAAGGTTCAACCGTATTTGTTTTCATTTCGTTTTGATTTACCTCTATTATCACAAGCAGACTTGTGCCTGGATCCCGATGCTGGATCTGATGTCCCAGTGGATCCCTCGTTATAAAAAATCCGCCCCCTCCAGGGCGTGTTATTTTATTACAGACCCTCCAGGGCGCGTGTTAAACGAGTCTCTGATCTTGAAACATAAGATCCATCGACCGAAAGCAATATTTGTGGGCTCTATTTGGCGTATGTAGGATGTAGGGGAAATGTTCCTATATTAGCGAGCTCTCCCCATGTGCGACCTCCCACCATACACGGATATTGACACCGAACACAACTTTGAAACATGCATGACTAAATCGGCCATGTGCGCTTTACCAGTTTCAGCCATTTTCTGCTTGTGTATTTATATGTTAGTGCACTGCATGTGTGCTGAAAGCAAACACATGTTTTTCTTACGCCGTTTAACGCACTTAAAAGGTGCGTTTTTACTACTGCAGTACTTCTTGATTACAAAGTTGGTTTTGTTCTTAATTTGTAATATATTATGGTTTATTTTTGTGTACATTTCCGTTGTATAGGTGTGTCGGCTATTTTTATGCGGACTTCGATTTGGAACACTTAAATTTCCCTATTTGCGCCCGGAGGTCTTCAGAGGTCACCCACTGATCATTAAGCTTTAAATTGGACTTCAATGGCTTCCTTTCGTCACGACCGACAAGCTGTTTTTTTATTTTGAGTATGCTCTAAATGTGAGTGAAATTGCAGAAACGGAAACTTTATAAGGCAATATGCATACATATTGCTAAAGTTGGGATGATATAGCATCCCGGTGGCAAATCGGGAACAGTTCCCTATTTGCGTTTTTTGCAAGGGCTTGCAAGATCGCAATTTGCGATTATATATATATTAATGTGCGAACAAGGTAAGACCGTATATGGTTAAACAAATGTTCACATTTCCCGTAAAACAAGTTTCCACGGTCGTTACAATGACAGCATAATCCCCAGCAAGCTTCAACCTAAGGGGGTCGCTAATCGGAACATTTCACCTACTATGTAGATAATATGCACCTGCAAATTGCCTTGTAAGTTGTACATATTAGCAAACACATATATTGCAAATTTTTCAATATGATAAAATTAGCAAGAAGTATGTATGTACCTACCAGCTTGCCTGGATCCCAAAGGTGGATCTGGGATTCCAGTGAATCCCTCGGCATTAAAATATATCAGGATATGGGATCTTTGTGGATCCCTCGGCTTATTGTGTACCTGGATCTGGTGTCACATGTGTGTGAGTGTTCCTGGACACAGGAAACAAATATCCGGATCTCATCTGAATCCCGGATCCAGACACATGTCTGATCACAATGTACGTAATAGATAACTTTTAACCCGTTCACCTGCTAACCTGTTAACTAAAATTTGCTGTATCTCGAGAAACATATTTACCTGCTTATCTGTTGCTATTGGCCCGTTGACCCGTGAATCATCAAACTGTTCACCCGTTAACATTTTCGGGAGATAACTTGACTTGCCAACCAAGATGTGCATGCTCATATGTTATGCTATTTTGCCACTGAGCTCCTTCGGTACCTCATACAGCAAAAACTTTATCCCCATGTAAAGTATCAGACATGATGTCTTCGAATACAATTAATCACCATATCACGGTCCATCAATGGAGCATTTCTGAATCTTTATCTGTGCGCACTCCGCGCCAGCTACCAGCAGCCCCTGGCGGTCGGGCTCCGACTCAGTCTGACCGGTCACGTGACAGGTCAGCCGGTCGGCCAATCAGAGAGCGAGGCGGGCAGGCGGCAGGTATTGATCCATCACCATTCAGAGCACGGTATCCAGAGTGGATTGTGACAAGCATTACACCTTTGGACTGTGTAATTAATTTAACTAACCCAGACATTTTATCTCCATGTTTGTTGAGAATGCTCGTATGCAAAAATCGCGTAGCCCTTTGCACGTGTTCTCAGTAAAATAGATTAACACTAGATATTGATGCGTTCGGATGGTTGGCATAATAATGGACATGATTGTCAAAATAGATGTGAAAATGATCGATAACATGCCAAATATTTATTTTGTAATCAAAAAGATATCAAAGAAGAATACAAGCTCTCGGCAACACTGCCACCACCAGGTATTATACCTGGTGATGGGAGTGTTGCCGAAAGCTTGTGTTCTTCTCTGAGATCTTTTTTATCTAAAAATAAATAATTGGCATATTATCGATCATTTTCACATTAACACTAGAAAGAATCAATTGGGGACACTGTATGGAAATGCTCCAAAAGTAGAACGCTCTAAAAATAGCGCCGATGACGTCAGAGCCTGCCATAGACATCCATGTTAAAGCTCTGAAAATAGAGCATCTTTATGAACCCTTTTTACAAAAACCACTTGCAATAAATTGTAGCAAAATGTAATAAACCAAGAAAGCAATATAAGATACAAAAATGATCAACGACCGTGTTTTTTTCCCTGTAATAGCCTTAACAAACCCAGACTGACACAAAAAATGTGTCTTGAATTTCAAATTTGTGAAAAATCATGTAAAATTTATATTCAACAATCTTAATTAAACTTAACTGTTAACCAGCGCGGCGTAGGGGGGGGGGGGTAACATATTCACCACACCCCTCCCCGGATTCTCCTGCACATACACTTACAACTCACTCAACAGAAAAACGACGTCAAATTTCAGTACCTCATACAGCATCAAATTTGAGTCTTCCTAGAAAATGTAATCGAAAATAAATGAGAACTGGGGAGATAATGACGTTTTGATGACGTCATGTCATCCATTTTGTAGTTGATAAGGATCAATGTTTTGATGCATCGTAGAAAACATTAGTTAACCCTATTCCTGCGGGCGGCCAGAATTACGTTAACCTGCGGGGGGCAGATTTCCGCCCCCCAAGATCTCGAGACCGCTCGCCAGATCTCGATGGGAACCAAACACCAATTCGATTTGTCGTAGAACGATATCTTTCTTTTTGACCCCTAAATTGCTTTTTTGCTCACAAAGGGGGGCCAGGGGTAAACAAGAAAATTTGGGGTGTTTTTTGGAAGGTCATATGTGGCCATGTCGATTCGACGATTTGCAATGCAAAAACTTTTTTGAGCTTCAATTTCATGTTTGCAATGTGTGAAAGGACAAGTTACAAAAAGGAAAAATCAATAGGCGCACTCAGGGATAAAAAATGGGGAGAGTTTTTTGGAATGAAAAATATGTGCTTTTTTCTTAGGTTTTGGAACGTGGGACGTCCACATGTGTGCTTTGTTGCTGTAATTTGGTTAAATGTAACAAACTTTGCATAGGCGGATTCAGGTAACACGTGGGGGCCAGCAATTGTGCGGAACCGCCTTTTATCACTCCTCTGCTTTTTTGAAGTTGGGCCCCACGCTACCAATTGACGGAGAATCCATCGCCTCCCACTTTTTATCCGTAACTGACGTTCGCCCTCCTGCCCCAAAATACTGTACTACATTCAATATGTATGATGTCTTAAATGCATCGCACCTTACGTTTCTGACCGCCTTTCTTATTCCACCGCAACTACGAAGGAAGTATGCACCGCACACCCGCATTCGTAACGACCCTCCCAAAAAAAAACAAATGGGACCCCCCCCCCTGGAGCCGCCTCTGCTTGGCCGATTTTTTCAAAATTATTTCCCAATAGAACACGCGTCAATGTCATATTTAGGAAAAGTTCGAAAGTTTTCAGACGAATAGACCGTAACGGTTTCAGACGGCAGGCAAAAAAACTACCCGGGAGCAGAACTGTCCCCGCAGGAATAGGATTAAATGCAAATTGCCAAAAAGCAAAACTAAAAAGGAATTAATTTAATTCCTCTACAAATACCATTCTCGGTTTCCCAAATTTTGGGTTTTGACTCCCTAAATTAAAAAAAAAATTGGGGGGGGAATTTCTCCAGTAAATTAAAATTTTCAAGGTTTAAAAAAAACGGAATAATATATAAGAGAACCAAGTGTAAGAAATACCCATACCAAATTTCAAAAGTAATAATCTCAATTTTTCAGTGAGTTTTTTTTTTTTGACAGATTGCTTTCCGCAAGGCATAAGTAGCTAATGACGGTCCATTTTTCAAAAGTAACTTTTTTATTTTTACCCTGATACAGATATATATTTTATATATATATATATATACCTAATATATATACTATATATATATATATATACATATATATAGTCATTTTTGTATTTTATGAAGAACCAAACTTAACCTTTAGGAAAAAAAAAAAAAAATGCCCATTTGTTTATTCATCAAACACGTGAACCTGACATTTGAACCTAACTTGAAAAATATCCGCGGTATGCATTCGATTCATTTCACAATTGAGAGCTTTCGATCGCCGCTTTGCGCGTCTCGCTTGCGGTTATTGGTTTGGAAGATACGAGGAGGGGGGGGGTAAAAATTTACGCTACTCATAATACTACAATGGGCAGTTGGCAAGGTTGTCTTGGGAATAAATAAAAGCAATATAGAATGTGCTGATCAACGTGATAGCACATTCATTTTGTCATACAGAGGAATATTCAGAGAGATAATTTGCCTGTAAAAAGGTTTATTATTTATAAAGCACTTGATGTAGTGACGTCATTATGACACATATAACTATTTCGCAGCATCCTATGGAAAAGCATGTTTATTTCCTTAATTTTCCCGTGGCAAATATAAATGGATTGAACGCTTTCCTATGACTTACTGTTCACACCAAAACTAACTCAGAAATTCATGAAATTTATGCTGTGGTATGTCCACATGCAAAGCGTCATCTAATATCCCTCTTAGAGCACATGTTCGAGATAGGCTCCGTTTGAACTGAGGGACACAGCTTGCCCTCCACCTCAAACTCACCACAGGCTGCTTACGGCTACCTGCCGGCAGGGAATGGTCCGCAACTGCAGTTCCCATGGCTGTCTTTAGTTGCTTCCTGGTCTGGAGATTCTTCTTAAACACCTATAACTGCGTTTAGTTAGCTTCCAAGAAAGCATGTTGAGAGTGGCTCAAATCCAGATGCTGCCCTCACTGAAACACTGCCCCAGACTTAATTGCAAAATGCGACCGTTGCCCTCAATGCTGTCTTTGAATAGTGTCTGTCGGATTCCAGAGCTTGTATGGAAAGAGAATCTAGATTCATCCTTAGGATCCGTTTGGCTGTAGCAATCCGTTAAAAATGCTTTGAGCTGCCCGTTAAGATTATTGATTTTGGTCACAAGGTAGAATTTCCACAATTTTAGTTTTGTGTTTGTTTCAAGTAAAGTTTGCATGATTTCAAAGTGAGCGATGATCTCCTTGAATGCGCCATATCACGTGCTTTGATTTCGATGCAATTAACCGTGATGCTGAATTTTGCGTTGCACCTCTTTTTTAAAATTCAATGGTGTCCACCAAACTGCTTAAAAACTACCTCAGGTATATTGCGCCTGAACTATTGCTAAATGCGTCACGAAATCAAGAGAGCAGAATGTAATTCACGTAAAGTAAACTTAATTATTTAAAACTGATAATTTCCAGGGGAATTTATATTAAATCGATATCTATAAAATAGTTTTAAATATAAAATTGCGTTTAAGAATCAAATACATAAACACACAGGGGGCTTACGGTAACCTGCAACTTGTCCATTAGTTTATCTCATACTTTTTTTGGTGACCTAAGGTCAGGTCAATTTCCAAACCTCCCCATTATAAGTGAACGGGAAAATAAACAAATGCTTCCTTTTCAGAAGGTATGCATTGGATCAGGCTAATATTTTCAGAATCATGCTATTTTTGCTCATTCTAAATAACCAAGGTGCAATTGTTGCTCAGTGATCTCTACAAGGTCATCGGAGGTCATCTGAGGTCATCAGCAATGATTTGTTAATAACTCTTGATAGAAAAGAGATAGAGACGAGCGGATGGCACCACTGTGTTCTTCTCGTCTGGATGCGTCGCCTCATATGCAACATGACCTACCTGCCACCTGGGTCACAGCTTGACCTTGACCTGAGGTCAAGTTTTGAAATTGACCTAATTAGGTCACCAAAAATATTTTTTAAAGCGCCTCAACGATAAAACACGATGGTGTTAAAATAATTGCTCTATACTTTGTAGATACAAAGTTATTCAGGAAAACAAATTCTACACAAAACTACATTTTGATTTTCGATGACCTCTGGAGCTAAACTATTTATCTGAGTTTAATTTTGAGGACATCCAGTGTGACTGCATTTTTTATCAGAGCCGTGTTCACGATGCATGTTTATGCGGTTTACGTAAACCATAAACATGGTTTAAAGGAGTGGTCTGACCAATCAGGCATCGGGCTCACCCGATGCTGAATTTGGTCAGTCCTCATTTAACCATGTTTTATGGTTTTTAACCGTAAACCGCATAGACAATGCCATCTGGTGAACACGGCTCCAGCTTTCGATTTTGTTCGTTTGTGTCTAGCTATCATAGGTTCACGAGATATACGAGGGTTGTTCGAAGCGAAGTCCAAAAACTGTGAAATTTGACCTTTGATGACCTCTGACGACCTCAATTTTGACCTTAGCTAAAAATGGTCTCTTTAACTTCGATTATACATGTTAAGAGCTTTCGAGTTATTTTTTTCTTGTCTTCCTATCTCTTTTCGTTTTCGAGTTAGAGTGGGGTCATTTTGACCCCCCCCCACCATGGCGAACTTGTCTCGGAGGCCCACCTGGGCGCGGGCTTATAAACTATTGACCTGATCTAAAAAATGGACATAGACTCAGCGAATGTATATTTAAAGAGTTTTGTATTGCTTTTTCCGTTTGTTCCCAGCCATCATAGTTCGCGAGATATTTGGGGAAATCTTAGATAGATTTCAGGAGTGCCCATGGTTGACCTTTGATGACCTCTGTTGACCTAAGTATCGACCTGAGCCAAAACATGACGTAATTGTTGCTACATTAATTCCGACGAGCTTTCGAACGGTATTTGTGGTTTTCTGCAATCTATAGGAGCCGAGTACGAGGGGATTGGGCGTTTTGCCCCATGGTCCGTCTTGCCCTGGGGTTGGGATAAGACGCCTCTTTTGCAAGCCTTTTGGAAATCGTCGCCTACAAACTTGTGAAATGAAGAAGGTAGAAATGGGCGACGCAGATTACAAGGCAAATCTCCAAACTATGTGAAAATGCTGTCACTATTTGCCTCTGTCAAATGGAAAACGAGATTTTCAGCAAAAAGTAAAAAATGGCCGTCCTGCCCCACCTTACCCTTAGCTCTGCGCAGACTTGTAATGACTCATATTTTGTTTAGTCATCTCAAGTCTGACTCAACAGCCAAAGAACTGACTCAACTCTTGACTCAAGTGCTGTTTCAAACAAATTGAATCGACTCGACTCTTGACTGAAGTGCCGCTTAAAAAAATGAATCGACTCAAGTCATGACTCATCCAAAAATGTCTCACTCATCAGTCGATTCATGACTCAACTCTGGGTCGGTTATAAGTCTGGGCCTCTGCGATGAAGTGCCTGTGCTCTGTGCAGTGTTTCAAAAGTGCTCATGTATTTAGATAGGATGTTGCGCATTTTATACAGGTACCTATGCAAATGTTGCGAGAAACCTTGCAATGTGATTCAGTAGGTAAACCATTTAATGCAATCTAGTTTTGACATCTTAAAATGTTTATGAATTTGTATTTCATTTACTTTGAGATGTGGATACATAGATCTCAACCAAATATAACCTTATCTTCATATCTATAAAGTATTTGCATTAAGATCATAAAGCGAGCGTACATCGGCGCAGGTAAGACACCCTGTTGGACTGTTGCTGACACTGTCGGCTGTGTCGGTAGCTCTGTTCAGAAGTGGGCGTCCGACAGCGGCTGACCCAGGCGGCTGACGGTGTGCCGACCCGTGACCTCTGCCTCGTGACCCGTGACCTCTGCCTCGTGACCCAGTGGTCGACAGTGTGGCGACTCGTGACCCCTACCTGGTGACCCCGGCGGCAGGGTCAGCGGGACTGGCAGCTGTAACGGTGGCGAACGCGGTCACCAGAGCCGCCGTCCATTCAACGCTCCTGGGCCGGTCATTAGCGCCCGCGGAAGCGCCAGCCCAGATCCGACCAGCAGCCGGAAACGGGCGTCTACCGAGGCCGCCAACCGCCGGGCCGGGCCGCCGGGCAGGGGTGGGAAGCAGCCGGAGGGTGCCGTGATGGACGGCCGTGACGTATCACTCCATCGCTGGTATATCGTGTCCAGCGTGCCGGCGTCACTCCGTCGTTGGTATATCGTGTCCAGCGTGCGGCGATAGGAGTTAGGACCCGTGCCTGTGACTGTGTCGCTGGTGCGCTACACACACACAGCACGTCTGGGTCAGAGTGTCTGGTCAGGCGGTTCATTAGCGCTGGTTTGGCGGGGCGGCGGCCACACTGGCGGAAGGTAAATACTGCGAGGAAGCCATGACTCGGTGAGGCTCACACACCACTGGATAGACCCAGCCGCCAGTCACCAGATGACGCTGTGAATGGTTGTCATCGCCCGCCACCATGGCTACCACCGCACCCAATGCACTAACCACTGAGCCACCAGTAGCCGCGCCCCGCGCCGCTCGCCCGACCCTGCCACATAGCCGCAGCCGGGGGAGGCGCCTCAGCCATTTGCCTTAGAAAGGCAAAATGACGAATCATCAACATCCATAATCCCAAAACCAGGCACTTAAGGCCCAAATCAACACACCGCACACACACAAGCAACACACAACACACGACACACAGGACACTTCATGTGACTAAGCACAAGATTACACACACACAACAACACCTACCCAACACACACACACACACACACAGCACACACACACACACACACTCCGCTGCCGTAAACCGCCGCGGGCGGCGGTGCCGCTCCTGCTGTGTCGACAAGGCACGGTTCCTCCGAAGCCCGTTGTCAGCACGACACAATTGGACGAGGTTTCGCCAGCGCGGTGTGACCGGGAGCGTGACCTGACCTTGTCTTCCAGGCTGCCAGCTGCGGTCCGGCGGTCCCGGGGCCGGGTCCGCAGTCGTCACACCTCCTGCACGGGCTTCAGTGCGGTGTTGCGGCAGCGGATTGCACCGCTGGCGTTTCATGCAGAATGCAAAAAAATCGGCGAATATTTAACATAAACGTAAAGATAAGAAAGGTGACGACCATGACCTACTTTTCAGAAAGTGATTTGATATTTTTTATTTATACCTTTTTTGGAGACACGTGTACAATATTTCGTATAATTAATCAAGTGGCTAGTTCTTATACCTACTCATGATGTCCATCATTATGGTGGGATATTACTCATTGCTCGTGACGCTTGCGACACAATGGATATTTTGGGAATTCAAATCAATTAAAGCAGCGCACAGTCGGAAACGCAGAAACGACGTGAGATGCATTGCCAAAGCGTTGATGACTTTGTGTGCTCCTAGAAGGCTTCATATTAGGTATGTTCATTTTCATTTAAAACGGCGAAGAGAAAAGAAATCCGCCGGCATATTTCAAAGTAAACTCACTCTTAAAAGTGCTAAGAATCAATACGCACAAATATATTATAATATATAATAGATATATATATATATATATATATATGTATTATATTATTATATTATATTTATATATATTTATATATATATTTATATTATAATATATATTTAAATAAATATCTGTATCAGTCGTTTTAAGAAATTAAGAGAGTTTTAAAGTATCTGGGCAGGCATGTTACTATTGGTTCCAAAATAAGCGTCCCGCTGGTTGGATGGATGACACAGCAAGTTAACCGCGCAGGCGTAGGGGTCTCCCAGCCGAACGCGCGGCGTAGGGGGGGGGGGGTAATATTTAACCCCCCCTCTTATCTTCCGAACGCCAATGAAGACCCGCAGCGAGACGCGCAAGGCGGCGATCGAAAGCTCTCAATATGAAACGAATCGAAGATAACCTAAAATTTTTCAAAATTGGGTCAAAATTGTCAGCACGGTCAGGTCATATGAAGTTCCAGTTAAATTTGAGTTTCATGGCTCATACTTTGCAATTAGAATCCTTTGATTGAGACCCTATCACTGCCATAAAGCTCTTAAAGGTGTAATGCACGTCTCCTGCATTGAGTAAAAGAGTGAATTTGCATGCAAGGTCAAGGTTAAGGTCAGGTCCACAAGAGGTCACTGTCACCGAAGAGGTCAAGAACGTCTTGTGACACATTGTTTTAGGGGTTTATTTTTTACGTAAAAAAAATTCGATAATGCATTAGCCATTTTTTAACAATCTTGACCCCATAAAAGGTCAAAATCAGTTCAACTCTAAGGTCAAACATGAAACTGCTAATATGATGAGAAATTGCATGTTTTCTAGGTCAGTTTTTGTCTCATAAACTTAAAAATCACATTTATATAACATATCTTGTATCAGGTCAAAAAAAATAAAAAAAACGGTTATTTTGAAAAAATGACTTCATTACACCCTACTTATGCTTGGAGAGCAATTCAGTCACTGAAAAAATGGAAGATTAGTTACCTTGAATTTTTGTGTTGGGTATTTATTACACACACTTGGTTTCTCTATATAATATTCCGGTTTTTTTAATACCATGAAAAATATAAATTTGGGGTGGAATTTCTTGAAAAAAAAATCATTTTTTTTTATTTTGGGGGTTCAAAAACCCACAGTTTTTTTAATCCACAATTCTCATTTTGGTAGAGAAGTTTAAAATTTCCTTTCTCAACACTGTTTTTGCGTTTGCAATTTGCATCAAAGCTATGTTTTCTACACGCATCAACAGTTATTGTTTATTTGACCCAAAATTGGCATGACATGACGTCAATCAAAACGTCATTATCTTCCAAAGATCTTAATTTTTTTTTCGAATATTTTGTTTTTTACGAAAGACGTCAAAATTTTGATGCTGGATACGGTACTGAAACTTGTTGACGTCGTTATATGTTACAGTTTTAGAGATAAAGAGAGTTTTATAGTATCTGGCAGGCATGTTCTTTTGGTTCCCAAATTAGCGTCCCGCTGGGCTGGAGGACACAACAGTTAAAGGGAATATACCGCATTGGGAAAAGTATTTGCAATGATGGAGATTAGTGCCCAGATGAGTGGCACTCATCTATATCATTACACATACTTTTCCCAAGACGGCATATTCCCTTTAACTGCTGTGCCGGCAAACCCAGTGCGACGCTTATTTTGGAACCAATAGTACGCACATACGGCAGTTAATTAAGTTTTCAGAAATGTTTCCAGCCAGCTTAACTTTTGCTTTGCGTTGGCTCCATTTCCTGTGTGTGACTTGCCTGTATTAGGATACAAAATGCCTCGGAGTGATCAGTTTCTCATTGTCACCAAACAACATTAACACATTTTGTGTGTGTGAAATATGCGTGACTTGCCTGTTCACTGGCTCCTAATCTGCGGTTTAATGATGTGAAATTCCGTCCATGTATCATGCTACTCGACAGTGTATTCTCAGCATGAGTAGCGCGCCCCGGAACTTCGAGACATTTATGGGATGGCGCCTTCTACACCGTGGTAAAGCGAAACGGACATCACAGATTGCCTTATCCCTTAGCTTGCAGTCTGCATGCCTGCCGACCTAAGCCAGCCGCTCCGTCTGCGCACCTGCTGATATGCTGATCTGACAGCCATCCGGTCAGCACGTCTGCTGATCTGTCAGCCGTCCGGTCAGCACGTCTGCTGGTCTGTCAGCCGTCCGGTCAGCACGTCTGCTGGTCTGTCCAGCCGTCCGGTAGCCTACGTTCCGCTGGCCTGTCAGCCGTCCGGTCAGCAACGTCTTGCTGGCCTGGGAGTCAGCCGTCCGGTTCAGCACGTCTGCTGGCCTGGATCAGCCACCGTCCGGGTCAGCCACGTCTGCTGACTTGGGATCCAGCAGAGTGATCACCTGGTCCGTGCGCACACGTGCTGCTGGCCTGACAGCCGATCCGGTCAGCACGTCTTTCTGGTCTGTCAGCAGTCCGGTCAGCACGTCTTCTGGTCTGTCAGTCAGTCCGGTCAGCAGCGTCGCTGGCCTGATCAGCCGTACCGTCAGCGACGTCTGCTGGTATGGTCAGCCGGTTCTGGTTCAGCACGTCTGCTGGCCTGTCAGCGCGTCCCGGTCAGCAACGTCTGCCTGGCCTAGTCAGCAAGTCCGCCTGGTCAGCGAACGGCGTCTGCTGACCTTGACAGTCAGTCCGGTCAGCACGTCTTCTGGTCTGTCAGCAGTCCGGTCAGAGCACGTCTGCCTGGCTGGATCAGCCGTCCGGTCAGCGAGTCTGCAAGTCTGTCAGCCGTCGCGGTCAGCACGGTTTCTGCTGGGTCCCTAGCTCAGCCCGTCCAGGTCGCCACGTCTGCTGGTCGTCAGCCGTTCCGTTCAGCAAGTTCTGCTGGTTCCTGTCCAGCCGTCCGGTCAGCGATCGTCCTGCTGGTCTGTCAGCCGTCCGCCGGATCAGCCACGTACTGGCTGGTCCGTTCAGCCGTCCGTCAGCAACGTCTGCTGGTCTGTCAGCCGTCCGGTCAGCACGTCTGCTGGCCTGTCAGCCGTCCGGTCAGCACGTCTGCTGGCCTGACAGCAGTCCGGTCAGCACGTCTGCTGGCCTGGATCAGCCGTCCGGTCAGCACTTCTGCTGGCCGCCGTCCGGTCAGCACTTCTGCTGGCCGCCGTCCGGTCGGTGTCCTGCTGTCACCAGACCTTGACAGAGGACATCCCCGGTCCCGACCTATTCTGCGGCCGTCACCGCGTACAATACAGACCCGGCACAATCTTGACACCATCTACACACCACTCCGCCCCGGGGCCGGTCTACTGCGGCCCGGCCCGACATGGTACGGTGTGGGGAGGGCTGGGCTGGTGAAAACGGCCCAGTTCAGCCGGCAGGTCGGCGTCCGGCGTGTTTCTGGACGGAACCACACACCGGTACCGCTGGAGGGGAGCACACGACAGTATACCGCTGGAGGGGAGCACACGACGCGACGTGAGCACTGGCGACAGCCGGGGACAATTCGTACCGTACTATACTGCCGGAACCACAGGGCATGGAAGTTTGAAGAATGTGGTGTTTTAATGGGTCATTATTTCGAACCGGTGTCTTGTTGGGCTATAAATGTTGTGCCAGTCTGGTGAAGGTCCAGTGGCCGAGGTTCGGGACAGGGTTTCGGTGTTCGGCGTTCAGCGTCGCTGGCAGGTTGGGCCACACCGCTCACCAAACGAACCAGCGCGCTAACAGAGCGGCCCGGTGTGTGACGCCAAGTTACACCGGTTGTGCCAGCCGACGGGTCACGGGCTGTGACGGGTGAAAGGCCACGGCCGCCCCCGCCCCCGCCCCGCGCCGCGCCGGCGGCCCGTCACCGCTGCAGTGGCGACATGAACACGCTGCTCGGGACGGCCGGGACCAGGTGTCACACCCTGTCCTTTCTCCTCCAGTCGCGCCACGGCAGCCGACCGACACGCAGTGCAGACCGTTTGCACAACTTAACGCTCTGTTAACGGGGGACAGCACGGCGACGGTGTCACGTGCACTCACACAGCCGAGTACGGTAAACAATGAAAACGCCGGCCTTGACTGCAAGTCACGCAGTAAGAGGTCAGCCGTCAGCGTAAGGGGTTTCATCACTCAGTGCAGCCCCCATTGAAGTAACTAACGGCATGTATTTTATCTTACATGTGTTAGCTACGAACCGGCAAATAGTGGTGAGGATTGGTGTGTGCCTGGCAGGGTTAGTTAGTTTGTTCCTCGATTCGTCATTTCCCTTGTTAATGATGGAACCAGTGTTCTATACTATTTTATTTTAAATTATAACCCACTAACAAAGTAATTTAATTTTGCTGTAAGGTAGGTATAGCAGAATGGTCAATGGTAATAATCATCATTATTTGAGAAACAAACAAAAATCATCGGTGATGTCTTGCAGGTGCTGGGACTCGCTCCCACGATACATTTGGTAGGTACATACATACCTATTACGTCCGTGAAGGTAGCGACTTATTCACTATTCAGCGACCTATTCAGAAATGGCCATAAACTCGGCCTTCGGTCAATATTGGCACACTGATCACGAATGCAATCTTATTCGCAGTTCAAGGTCATATTCAAGGTCAAATTCAAGGTCAAACGACGGTACAGCAAAACGTCCAAAATGTATTGCCGGATCCATTTCAAAATGGTCTTAAATGGTAGCCAGGGTCCATATCTAACGTCCATGATCAAGACAACAGTTGTGATCTTTGACTTTCAGAGGTTTAACTCGAGGTCAAACGACGAGGTACAGCATAACGCCCGAATATATTGCTGGATCCCTTCCAAAGTGGTTTCAGATGATAACCAGGCCGATATCTAACGTCCGTGACCATGACCTCATTTTGACCTTTGACCATGGAGACCAAACGATGGGGTACTGCATAACGTCCCGATCCCGATTTTATTGCCAGATCCTTTCCAAAAAGGTCTCAGATGATAGCCTGAGTCCGTATCTAACGTCCGTGACCATGACCTCAATTATGACCTTTGACCTTGGAGGTCAAATTCGAGGTCAAACGACGGGGTACAGTATAACGAATCGAATTTATTGCCGGATCTTTTTTAAGTGGTCTTAGATGATAGCCAGGTTCCGTTTCTAACGTCCGTGACCATGACCTCAACTGTGACCTATGACCTTGGAGGTCAAATTCGAGGTCATACGACGGGTACAGCATAACGTCCCGCAATTATTGCCAAATCCTTTCGAAAGTGGTTGACCTCCAAGGTCAAAGGTCACAATTGAGATCATGGTCACGAACGTTGGATATGGATATTTGCTATCATCTGAGACATTTTTTTTTTTTTTTTTTAGCCGCCACCCAAGAGCAGGTGACCAGGAGTGCCCCCTTCCCTATCCCAGCGACTCCAAAAAACCATACCGTTAACACCAGAGAACATAAAGAGAAAGTTCGCCCGGCACTCCCAGCTAAAGAAATGGAAACAAACATTAAAAAGGCATATTAGGGAAGAAGAGTGCCCCTCAATGTTAGGTGTTGGTAAAATTCAATATAAAAGAGAAGGCAAAAGTAGTCATTTCTGAAGACAGCAAATGACAGCCCCCTAATTGGATCCCACTAATTCATGCATTTCCAGATTCATACATAGGGTTAGTAAAGGATTTCAAGCAGACATTCTGGGGACTGTTCCTGGTCATTTTCAAGCTTTTCTATGCTGGTATCCAGGGAGCCAACCCGGCTAAGCAAAAGCTTGTTGCCTGTTGGCCCCCAGAGCCAGCGCCATAGGTGAGGGTGACATTTCTTATATTTACAAAACTAAGATACAAAACATGAACAAAATGATGATAGTTAAGTACAAAATAAGGAAATGCTTATCAAAATATGTAAACAGGTTATATTCACATTCATCCACTACAGAATGGGTCAGACAAAGTTTTTTTTTCTTCTCATTTTCTGTTATTTACTTAGTCTTACTTTATGTCCAGTCTTATTTTGTGTTCGTTTTCTAGTTATGCTTAGTCTTACTTCATGCCCAATGCATGTGAACATGGTTTCTAAGGACCATTTCTTTCCTTCTCATTCTGGCATTTTTCTGCAAGCAGGTAGTAAGATGTTTAGTGTTGATTTAATTTAATTAATAATTGCTGGAGTATATATTTATGGATCATGATTAAAGCTATATATGTCGCGAGGTAATTTGGTGATTATGAACAATTGAAAAACAAGGTTACATAGAAGTGACATGATTGTGGAACAGAGAGATACATATTTTTCATATATATTTATGATTGCATGATTGACATGTAAATGTAAATGCCTATGTTATTATATCCCTAATATTATTTCATCTGGGACAGCTGGAATATTTCATTATCCCAGGTGGAATACGGACCCGCCGCCCGCGCCCGCGCCGGCCTCGCGATCTTGCGCGTTGTTCCGCGCGGCGGCGCCCCTGTCCACCGGCCGGGCGCGCGACCCGTCAACTGTTACGTTGGCGCTCCGCACGCCCGGCCGGCCGACCAGCCCTGCGAAAATCGCGAGGCCGCAAGGGCCGGTCACGGGCTAGCCCGGTCGGGTTAGGGCGGGGCTGTATTTTACCTCTAATCACAAATCACATGACGAGCACGTAACACACAACGAAACACAAACATGATTTATGCGCTACATTTACTGATAAATGTTCTATGGAAGTATTTATTAGAATCTTTTTTACCACATCTTAATAGAATGTGGTATCTCATTTTACGGAGTAATCTTCTGGGCCATATGTCGTTCCAAAGCTTAGGACCTTGACACGCTATTGTGGAGAGTCTATAATTTTTGTTGAGAAATAGCATTTTAAAATGGTTGTTGAGCCTTGTTGAATTACATATTTTCCTTGTTGTCAGTGAAAAAAAATTCTGTTTTATAGGAAAATGGTAGCTGGTTGCAAGTATGTTTATGCATGATTAATAAGCATCTGAAGTCTTGCAATATCACCATATCTTTTTACAAATGTTTATAGTTTCCGGAATATAGGGTTGCAACTTTGTGGGGGATATATTCCTGCTATAATTCTCATTTGCTCTTTTTGTAATACCAAAAGTTTTCGTGTACGATTAAGCGTACTTGCACCCCAGATTAAAACAACAGTAATGATGTATGGAAGGATTAAGGGGCATTAATAGTTGAACCAGTTGTTCTCTTCTGCAACAAAGTATTTATTCTTCCAATCATTGCCTATGTTTCTGCTAACTATATTTGTTACGTTATTGATATGTGTTGCAAATTTCATGTTAGAATCTTTGGAAAGGATCTTGCAATAAATTCGGGACATTATGATGTACCCCGTTGTTTGACCTCGAATTTTACCTTCAAAACCACACGTCATGATTAAGGTAATTGACACGGACGTTAGATATTGACCATGGCTATCATCTGAGACCATGTTGGAAAGGACCCGGCAATAGATTTGGAATTTTAGCCTATACCTCGTCGTTTTACCTCGAATTTGACATAAAATTTCAAAGTTTACGGTTGAAGTCACTGCTACGGACGTTAGATATTTACCCTGGCTGACATCTGAGACCTTTTTGGAAAGTATCCGGCAATGAAATCGGGACGTTTTGCTATACCCCATCATTTGACCATGGATTTTGCCTCCAAGATCAAAGCTCACAATTGAGGTCATGGTCACGGACGTTAGATATAGACCCTTGCTATCATCTGAGACCATTTTGGAAAGGATCTGACAATCAACTCGGGACGTTACGCTGTTCCCCGTCTTTTGACCTCGAATTTAACCTCCAAGGTCGAAGGTCACAATCAAGTTCATGGTAACGGACGTTAGATATGCACCCTGGCTATCATCTGAGACCACTTTGAAAAGGAGCTAGCAATACATTTGGGACGTTATGCTGTACACCGTCGTTTGACTTCGAATTTGACCTCCAAGGTCAAATGTCACAATTGAGGTCAGGGTCACGGACGTTAGATATGCACCCTGGCTATAATTTGGAACATTTTGGAAAGAATCTTGCAATAAATTCGGGATATTATGCTGTAACCCGTCGTTTAACCTCGAATTTGACCTCCAAGGTCAAAGGTCAAGGTTGAGATAACTGTTATTTACGTTAGATATGGACCTTGGGTATCATCTGAGACCTCTTTGTAAAGGATCCGGTAATAAGCTCGGGACGTTATGCTGTACCCCGTCGTTTAACCTCGAATTTTACCTCCAAGATCAAGGGACACGATTTAACCCTATTCCCTAGGGCGGCTAGAATTACGTTAACCTGCGGGGGGCAGATTCCGCCGCCCCCCCCCCCAGAGATCTTCGAAGAAACCGGCTCGGCCGATTTTCGAGTGGACAAGCGCCAGTTCAATTCTTGTGACAAAATCCTTCTTTTTTTACCCGAAATATTTTTTTCTTCCAAAAATGGGGGGCCAGGGGGCCAAAAAATACGAAAAATTTGGGTGTTTTGAAAGGGTCAATCTGTGGCCATGTGATTCAAACCGATTTGCCATGCAAAAAACGTTTTTGAGCTTCATGCATGTTCTTCTATGTGTGAAAAGGACAAGGTACAAAAATGAACAAATCATAGGCGCACTCAGGATAAAAAATGGGATAATTTTGGATGACAAAATATGTGTTTTTTCTTAGTGTTGGGACGTGGGAACGTCACATGTGGGCCTTTGTTGCTGTAATTTGTTAAATGTACAAATTGTGCATTAGGCGATTCAGGTAAAACCAAACGTGGGTACACCATGTGCGGAACGCCTTTTATCATCTTGCTTATTTGAAGTTGGGCCTAAATTGACAAGGACGCAGGAACCGGGGGGGGGGGGGGCAGGGGAGGCAGCGGCCCCCAACTTTTTTCGAGGAGGGGCGTCGCCCCCCCCCAACTTTTCTGAGGATCGATTTCTTCCGTTAACAGTTTTCTGATTAATAAAATCGATTTGAAAAGTTAATCACATCAATGTGGAAGATTAAAAAGTACTTGTTATTTATAAAAACGCTTGCCAATTTGTAAGAAAAGGATCTAGTTATGATTGCTTTTCAGTCGGAATGTGAGGCTGTTTAGCCATTTTAAGGATAGTTTAACTTGAATTGGTGAAAACTCAGAAAAATTGGGTTAGGCTTATTTACCAGCACCGTAGACGTCAACACATTAAACCAAACGATCTAAAATTCTTAAAAACCCATATGGAAACTTTAATGACATCAGCAATTTTAGAGATTACATTCGTGATTACAGTTTACGATTTGCAATGACGATGATGCTGATTTTGCCACCTATTTGCATATTTGTTTCTCGTTTTGATTTTAAACATTCTTCCACACACAAATTGTGTTCAATTTGAAGAAAAAAAGTTTGTATTTTGCGTGTTTAAACCTCAAAGTTTAAAATCTGACAATCCATATCTCCTTTCTTTTCACGTTTTCTGCTGGACAATGACTTGAACACCCGATTTTCCACGATTTTTCAATTATTTATTGTTTTTCCACAAGGTTTATCACGCCAGTAAATATTCACGACATTATACAAATGTTTCCATAAATTTGACAGTAAGACCTTAATCTGTAACCTAAGCCATAACAAATTTAAGGGGAGCTCTTTTATATGGGAGCCCCCTTACAAATTCAAAGAGGCACTGTGCCCAGGTGCCCGCCTCCGTTCCGCCGCCTATGATTCTGAGGATACGCAAGATAGCAGCCCAATTCCTTCTGGATCATGTTATCATCGGCATTCCTGAAGACCCAGATTACGATTTTGTGTTAAGTGACCTCTACAGGGTCAGCGGAGGGTCAGCCGAGGTCACCAACAATGTTCGTCATCAAACTTCTCGATAAAATCTAGTTAAGAAGTGAAAACCGCCACCAATGTGTACAGTCAACAAATCGGTATTATGGAGACCGTGTTCTCGACGAGACAACGTCTTCCCAATTTACAACTGAACCTATTTTGGTTAACCACTTTAGACCTTGACCTGAGGTCTATTTCTAATTCGACCTAACCTGGTCAACGTGATACGATATTTAAGCGCCTGTATGAGCGGACCAACACGATGGCGCGTCAAAAATTATAGGCCCTAATCTTTATTAGGTAAAAAAGATCTAGTGAGAAAAAAAAACTGATTTGACAAAAATAACCTTTTGACCTTTGATGGTCTCAGGGAGTCTCAACTATTGACCTGAAATAAAAACTGGAGCGACACGTTAGCGATTTGCATTTTTCAAGACGCTTTCAATCGCTCTCTTTTGTTCTAGAAGCCTATGATAGTTCGCCGAGATATTTGGATTCTGGAGCAAAGCCCTGCAAAGTGAAAATCTGACATTCCTTGATGACCTCTCCCGGTGACCCTTAATATTGACATGGGTATAAGAAATGACGCAATAGTTTCCAAATTACTTTTCGACGAGTTTTTTGAATGTGTTCCCTTCCCGCACGACGACAGGATGCGCCCGAGCACCGGCACGGCGCGGCTGTTGAAAGCAATAAGCAGTCCAAAAAGCTCGGTGTACCTATGATTCCAATGTTATCCGACACTTGAATAAGATATCATTATCTTAAGTCTTGTTATTAAATATCAGGCTAAGACGTTCAGATCTTGAGACATGGGGATGATCTCTAAATCGGGTCAAAAGTCATCCGGTGGTCACGCGAGGTCAAACTCCGCTGATTAGGTCATTAGGCGTTTTGTACTACATGTTTAGTGACGCATTTCTTTGCGTCTGAGAGCGTAAAAAGGCGATAAATGACGTTTTTTAAGAGCCGATATTAACTTTCAAATAACTCAACACATTGTAAAAAGCAAAAACGCAAGTGCATTTTATATCCACGGTACCGTAATGCGTCGAAAGTTGCTCGATTTTTTGGTCTGTGTAGGAAAGGTCATAATTGTCGCGCTTCAGCTTTTTAATGGTATGGTTATCATCCTTCAAAATTTTGCAGCCACGTCAAATCTTCGCCCAGTTTCGTCATATTTGCCTATCTGACCCTGTCCTGTGCTACTCGACTCATTCTTAAGGCATGTGAGAACATCGAAAAATGAACCCATAAATACATAAATTTCCGCATTTATGGCTATCATAATTTCACAAATCCGGTACAGCAGTATGATTAGTTCTGAGTCTTTTGTCAGTTAAATTAAGGTTTATCCAAAATTAGCCTGTAGTGGGCCCGATTTAGTGGCGCTAAATAGGTTAATACCTACAATCAAAAGTGACTAGTAGCTCAAATCGGGCAGATTCTCGAGTGAGGCAGTATTTCCGGCTGAGTTACTCGTTGCAGGCCTTAAAATCCTGCCCCCCCAACTTGAACCATACCATATCCTCGCGTGTCCGCTGTAAATTGACGGAGAATATCGCCTCCCATTTTATTCCTGATGTTCACCTCTGCCCCAAACCTAGTAACCTCCCATAATCCAATTATGTTATAATGTATAAAGCATCGACTTATTCTGCGCTTTTATTCCACGTCAATTACGCGACCAGGAAGTATGCACCGCACACCCGCATTCGTAACGACCTCCCAAAAACATGACCCTGAAGCCGCCTTTGCTGGGCCGATTTTTTCAAAATTTTCACAGAACACGTGTTATTCATATTTAGGAAAAGTTGCAAAGTTTCAAGACGATAGACGTAACGGTTCAGAAGCGGCTGGCGAAAAACTACCGTGGGGGACAGAATCTGCCCCCCAGGGAATAGGGTTAAGTCACGGTCACGGACGTTAGATATGGACCGTGGCTATCATATGAGACCAATTTGGATAAGATCCGGCATTAAATTCGTGACATTATGCTGTACCCTGTCGTTTGACCTCAAATTCGACCTCCAAGGTCAAAAGTCCCAATTGAGTTAATGTTCATATGGACGTTAGATAGGTATGGACCCTCGCTATCATCTGAGATCGTTTTAGAAAGGATATTGCAATAAATTCGCGGGACGTTATGCTGTACCACGTCGTTTGACCTCGAATTTGACTTTGAAGATGACCTAGAACTGCAATATAAAGGTCATTATTGTGACCAGCGTCAGGATTGATTTAAGGCCAGGTTGTGGACCATTCCTTAATCCGTTGCTGAATCCGTCGCTGAATATGTCGCTAACTTCACGGACGTGTAGGCATTCCTGTTGATTTGTTGAGTTTTGCCCACAACTTAGAGCATGCTGCTCGTTTTCAATGTAACTGAAAGCGAACACGGTGTTCATTAACAGTGGCGGCTCGTGGTCATCCAAGTACCTGAGGCCCAAACCCCAAGTTCAGAAATGCAAGGGGTAGGAGTGGGGCGTCATTTTCTGCAAATGGGGGGCCCAACGCTAACTTTATAGATATTAATTTAATTTTTACCATGCAACGCCATAGGCCTAATGTTTAAAAATTTGAAATCATGGAGTTGCCCCCTAGGGGGTGCCAGCCCCCAAAACTTTTATTAAGTATTTTTATATAACCAAAAAATTTCGGGGGGACGATTGCCAGTGGGTTATATTTTCATATTTCCCTTAACAGGCTAACCATCTTATTGAGTCCGAGAGAGGAAAGTTACTCATAAGCATTTATATTTAGCTCCTTTGACACGTTACTGTCTCACCAGCCGGCTAATAACTTTCCGGCGCAAGAAACAAAGAAAAGGCAAATGGTTACTTTAAACCGGCTAATATTTTCCGGCGAAAGAGGCAAAAGGTTAGGTTACGTTAAGAATAAGGCAAAAGGTTACGTTAAGCCGGCTCATGTTGATGTTTGTCCGGTACAATAAAAAGAAGGAAGCCGAAAGAGGGAGACATAGACAAGACATACAGGCATGACATACAGACAGACACTCATACAATGATAATGATAAATATATAAATAAACATGCATATATGTATATATAAACACATACATACATATACATATACATTTATTTAAATATTGGTGAATGGCAGGCCATGATCATTGCCGCAACAGACACCCCTTGGCTAGATCGCAATGTGAAACGTAGCAAATATTTCACATTGCAATGATCATCGCCGAAAAAGGGGCACCTTGGCTCACTGGGACCTGCCGCGACCTGAGCCGACCCGGCGTTGCCAAGAGCGAGGCGCGAGCTCCTGACTCAGCCGGGCCTGCGAAACCTTGTGGTAGTATAATGACCTAAAGTGTCATGTATTCCGCCGGGAAAACTCCTGACTAATTTAATAAAAAAACGGAGCGTAGCCAATAGGGGGAAAACCTGTGCATTTCACAACATTTTAAAATCTTTTAAAACATTTCGCGCAAAATAGTCCATCGTAAAAACGGCTATTAGATACTTTATCGAACTAAAGACGGAAGAGTGCTATCCTGCTGATCGATTGGCCATAATGCTCTGCAAAATGGCTACCAAACATAGACAAAAATATCCTCGTTCATTTGGTATTGATTTGATTTACATTCTTTCGATTGTTGTATTACCAAATAAATCAGCGTTATGTTTTAAGGTCCAATCATCAGCAATTGTCGATAGAACCTGCAGCCATTGTATCACGTACCACGGTCATTGTATGTGCCTAATGAACGGCTTCTTAGTCAGCAGAGCAGCATAAATGAATAAAACACACACAGACATATTATACAATAAGCCACTGTATTGTCGGACACCAAGCTATGTACTACACCGGTGCGTTAGCAGTGCTCACAGCCTTCAGATCCAGACCAGTCCAGCGCGGAGGCAGCGCCACCTATACACCGGCACACTAGCGCTACCTGTACCAAGCGCAGACTGGTCCCGGTGCTACCGAACGCCTGGGATATATCGTATGATGGGTGCACCATGCGGAGAGCGCGAGGCGGCAGGGTGACATCGGGCAGATATGGTGGCGTCGTGCGCAAACATGACGATGAGAATGACGATGGGTGCAGGCAGGTGGCATACGGCATTGAGCGAGACAAGATACTTAAGTAATGTTAGGCAGTTGCCGGGGACACCAGTCCGCGACGGTCAGGAACAAACGCAAACAAAACGCAGCC
>VOPJ01011244.1:0-23660 GCA_014673585.1 Semibalanus balanoides
GGTGGCGGGACCGAGCACTCCGGAGGTCTCAACCGCGATCGGCACGAACTTGTAGCGACAGCTAGCTTGTACAGCTAGCTTGAACTTGTAGCGGCAGCGGCCAGGCTAAGTTATATTGCAGATTTAAGTCATAAAGCTATGTGATAGCAAAATAAATGGACAGTTGAGTATGGTTTTACGACTGGTGAATAACGGAGGCTGTCCTGGACTGTATTTCAGACTCGTGAACAAATCTGGGCACTCGCGAATTCATTGCAAAGGGGCGGAAACACCCGCTTCGTTTGACGTCAGCGGATGGTCTCTCAGTACCAGTTAGCAGCCCGCCGGCCCCGCGAAGTTGAACGTCGACTAGTCCCTGTAGAAAATTACCGGTAATTGCTGATGAAAAAGTACCTTGGTCGATATCTAAGCTCGCCTCCAACCCGTAGTGGGGTTGGGAAATACTACTAGTCCCCCCTCACCACCACCACACCAGTACCCCCATTTTGGTGACTCTTACTCCGGTCAGAATTCACCACTCAGGCAGTAGTCGACTCCGACTCCGCAGCCTTGGTCAGGACGATGCCAAATTCAGGTTACAGCAACGGTGCTGCCGTGATTTGTTTGCATCTCTAGTTTTAAACTTTAAATAACTATATGCAGATGACAACGCTTTTAGTCATGAAGTTGGACACTAATTCGCAGTTACCAGTAATCTATTAAAAAATGTAATTTAAATCCTAATAAGTATAACTCACAATTTAGTTTACGGCTTATAAATTTCGTCTCATGTCGGGCACGGTCTCAAGGAATTGATCCGGCAGGCTGACGAGGTGTCAAGAACTTGATCTCGCCCAGAAACGGTGGTATTAACTTCTTGAGACCGGCTGGTCCCGGCTCGGTCGTGGTATTAAGTTCTTGATTCTCTATTAGGCAATTTATCCATTAATAATATTATGTATATGTAATATCACGATGAACATATTGTAGGCCAAAGTATTGAGACGCTAATCTTTACATTATAAGTCTCAGTTAACTCACAAAAATCAACTCAAATAGCCATCTGAAATTGACAATGGCCATTCAAAAAAGCAATGGAAAGGTGTCAGATCTTGACACCCTCAGGGCTCAGAGCGTCAAGATCTTGATTACATTTCCCAATTATGTCCCCAAACTGATGTACGGAAAACATTTTTATTCATTTCTGACTTCCAAAAACGTTGGTCCCAGCTGTGCCACGCTAAATCGAGATCTATGCCTCATCTGTTTTGGCGCACTCGTTACTGATCCGAAAATAGCGCGCCCAAAGTCGAAACTACGAATTCGACCGGACTTGACATTGAAAAGTCTATCTTGTGTTAAAGTTAACGCCACTTAAGCTTTTACGCCCAAAGTCGAGCCATAGGCATCTTGCTGTTGATATGAAAGCTAAGATTGTTGACAAACATAGGTAATTAATCGCATACGCATTTTAACTCTCAACTTTAACCGCAGTCACGGGGTATTTTTTATAAACACGAGTCCACTGGGAGGACCTTTTTTTTAGCCCCCCTTGTATCTTCGAACTAATAAGACATCCGTGCTGAATCAAACAGCAATACGATTTAGCCCAGAAGTTCATCATGTTAATATTTTGTGCTGCCTAGAGGTCGATGGTTGACGTTCACAGGGCGGTCAAGGTCAAAATTACCTTTTTAGTTTATAGACAATCTCCATGCAAAGCCTTTGGATTTGCACCAATGATCAACCAGAGTGTCTCAACTACTGAGGACACTCCAGGATAGACTTATGGGGGGAGGACTGTTGGATAAAATTCAAGCGTCAAGGTCAGGTCACAAACACGTATGCCAAAATTTATACCAAAAGCTTTGGCCGAACAACCAGTGTTTTATAGCTATTTCAACGTGTAGAACTCGATATCGATTTCTAATCTTTACCACCTTGACTTAATGTCGTAGTAAAGAATTTCAAGTGAAAGGTCAACAAATGTCACAAAAGTTTAATTTAAAATTGATAAAATAATAAATCAATACATTTTCTGGACCGATTTGGCTCAAACAACAGTGCTTAGCTATTTTTGGTCTGTATCTTAAAAAAAAGCCAAAAACGTAATTTCAAAACCTACTTTTCATGGTTTTATACCTTAGATGTTTCACTCAGTCAAAAAATAAAGATATATTAATAAATTATGTATAGTTATTTTATATGTATGCTGTTTTTTTAAAGTCGGTTAAATTTTGATTTTGTCATTTCACAAAAGAATTTTTTTGCAAAATATTGGGTCAAAAACAACTTTTTTCGAAAGCCCGAGATTGCCATAATGTAGCCCTTGACATCTGCTATCTTTTCAGGTTTTTGTATTCTGTTTTGTCTACTACATGAGTATGACATTTGTATGGTCTCCTAAAGTTTAGCTGATTTTGGTGTCAAAATCGTGTGTAGTGACGTCACTAACTTAGCTATATCTAAAAAATCTGACAAATTTGAGAAAAAATCAACATAAGGTGTATAAAGGATGCCCGGTCAGGTACTAGAAGTTTGGCATTGATAGCTGTATTATTTCGTGAGATATTCTAGATATTCCTCGGGGGGGCTAAAAAGCCCCCCCCCCCAGTGACTCGCGGGTTAACTGACGGAGCGGTGCTGTAGAGTTTGCAATATAAATTTGCCCGCAAAGAGGTGATTCAAAATAGTAAGGAGGCGACTCCAATTGTATGAATGATTGCCAATCATTAAAGGTACTTATGTATATTTTTTATCTAGTTAGGGAGTTTCGGGAACAAGACTTTGCAGGTGAAATCGGACACGGTTAATCCATCGATACCTACACACCAAAAAAACTAGATATTGGCCTGCAAGGTGGCACTATCCCTTTAATGGACTTTAACTGAGAAAGCAAATTTGTAGAGCAGATCGAAAAATGGTTTGTGGTGAAAGAATTTCCTCGCTACCCTTTGAAATTTCGACACAGGACTAGTTGGCCCCTTTTAGAAGAAGTTTTTGGGCACGAAAGATTGCTCCGTGACCCGAAACCTTCCCGAAGCTTCTTCAAAAGGCACCCACTAGTCCTGTGTTGAAGTTATTTAGAGTTAATTACAGTTAGAAGTTACTCGAAGTTACTTCTACCGCCGAAGTTTCGGGGAAATTAAACTTTATCTTCTAAAACAGCCCACTAGTCCTGTGTCGAAACTATACTTAAAGGGAATGTTTACATAACATAAGATTGAGTTAGACTGGGCCAAGTATGTATGGGGATTTCCATGAAATGAAGTATTGTAAATTTAAACACCCACAGAGGTCTAAATCGAAAATAAATTTGAGTTTGGTTTTGACATCTGCAAAAATAGCCCTATGTATTAGGTAGCCGCTTTTTTCTTAACCGCCACCCTTAAAAGGTGACCAGGAGTGCCCCACCCACAAATCCCACGACGCCAACCACCCTACTTAACAGCCAGAGACAAAAGAGATAAATGTCGCGGCACTTCCCAGCTAAGAAATGAAAAACAAAACTTAAAAAGCCATCTTGAAGAGATATCGGAGGTTAGTGTGGTATAATAAAGGCAAAAAGTATCATTCCTGAAAACACGACAATGATTCCCTCCGCTTACGTCCCAGGATTATTCAATTATTCATTAGGTGTGTAAAGGAGAAATCAGTACACTGGCGGAGGGACAATTTCTGGTCTGGGTTCAGCTTGTTCATGCTGGATCATGGACCCCACTCAGCTAAGCAGGTTGTTTGCGATTGGGATCCTGAAGTCAGCGCCTTATGAGTGTAATATGCTTATTATCTTATTAGTGAAGCTAAACTATTATTTGACATTTTTGTTCGGACAATATATTACACATACACTATACACACAACATACATGACATATAAATGTAGTATATATGACATTAATTATTGCTTAATTGTATATCAACTAACCTGTATAGTTGCACAACAATTATACAGTACTTTGTATTAAAATATCTGGATATTGTTTATTACCATGTTCATACATTGTAAGCTTTGTTATTTATTCATTTAGTTTATACATATAATACACAACATTATATATATATATATATTATATATATAATATATATAACTGAATGTAGGTTTATTATTAAATATGCATACTTGCTATCAAGCTATATCCGTATATATGCTGCACAAATGTTACAGTACTTTTGTATTAATATTGTATTTTATTGAAATTATGTTATATTTTTACCATGTGCATACTATGTAAGCTTTATATCCTTATAATCTGCAACTTGAAATTGGCAAACAAGTAATTAACATAACCAGTTGAATTAATGTTCCTTGTATATTATACAGCATTGTTTCAACATATTTCCTGAGTATCTGACACTTTTGTAATCTCTTTAATTCGATGTTTTGTAGGGGAATTGAACTTAGCTGAGGCAAAAATGGGTGATATTAGGAATTCCATAACGTGGACCAACCATGGCTATTGTCATGAATGCGGTTTAAAGTTTCTAGTTGAAATTTCATTGAAGTGACGTATTACTCTATTCACGAGATTAGTAGAAGAATAAGTTAAAATTTGATCTGATCAAGTTGGTTGCGTTGTGACACTATGCATTAGAATTAAATGATTGTTGTTTCGCAATTGTCTTTGAGGTTTAGAAGTTTAAGTTTAACCATTTTGATTGAGATGTGCAATCCTTAGCTGATTATCAATTAATTCTCATGCTTTTTTGTTCTGCAGGATGGATAGTTTATTTTAATCAAATGATTGTATGAGTGTCCCCAATACAACAATAATTTTAATATGCAACACTAAACTATTTATAACATGTTCACGTCGCCAAAAAAAATCTTACCATTCATCTCTCTTAAACCGATTCTCATCCTTTTTACTTCAAATGTCTGATGAAAGTTCGTTGTTTTACATTTGGCATCATTATAAGCCATACACTTACAAACATAATTCAGCGTGAAGGATTTTTTCTATTTCCAAAAAATCCCTTTACGTATGACGTCATCACCAAATAATTATAACTTAGTTTTTTCATGAAATTGAGCACTGTTTTTGAAACAAAATTGTCAAATCCTTTCGGCGCAATTACTTCATATTTTGCACCACAAGCGGCGTACATTGGACAACTTTCAGAGAAGTGAAACATTCCCTTTAACTTAGCGAGTTTATTTTTCAGACAAAACCCATTTTCGATCTGCTTTACATGTCTGCTATCTCAGTTAAAAACATCATGTTAAAGGTGATTATAGGTACCCTTTAAAGCCAAAATGGAGCTTTGTTGGTCAGCATGAGACCTCTGAAGGTCAGAATAAAACCTCAGTAAGTTAAAACGAAGGTCTGGAAGGCATCTGAAGGCCAGGATGGTTTTCAGCATAACCCCTGGACGTTGATAGGGGCCGTCTAAAAGCTGAATTGGGCATTTAAGGACCAGAATGGGCTCTACACACCAGAGTGTGCACACCAGAGTCTCTAGACACACAGGGTCTAAAGTCTTAACACTGCGCTGGACCATTGTGCCCATTGCGTCGCTAACATAATTTAATGTGAATGTTTCACATTTGTATTGGTTTTGAACGAAGATAGCTATTATCTTAGGCCGTTATTGAAAAGTATAAATTACTCAAGGCATTTTTTCACCAAACTTAACCCGCGCACCGACGGGGGGGGGCGGATATCCGCCCCCTCATTGTTTTTTAGGACTAGCAGCGGAAAAACGGCGGTGCGTAACGCCGCCAAATTTTGCACAGCTGTTTGGGCATTCTTTCTAACTTTCAAGGTCACCTTGTCAGGTCACAATGACCTGACCTCAAGTCACGTTTTTGTAAGTTTGACATCTTGCCGAAGCCACATGGTGAACCAAACCGTTTTGAAACTCCACAGTAGTGTAATGAGGCCTCAATATCTACAGTTGTGTATCCTCGATTTGTATATCGGGACCTGGTCATTCAATTTTGTGACCTCCCATATAAAGTCTATGAGAGAAAAAAAATTGAAATGCGCACGTAATGGAACAAAACTGCTAATGTGACGTTTCTCCTAATCACTATCTTTAAAACTAAGCAAAATATGTTGTATTTTTCCTGACCTTTTAGTCAAATCTTAATTGTGCCCCAAGTCAGTTGTTTTTTTTACAATAACTAACTATTAATAGTGAATAGATGCTGTGGTTTTCATCAATTCTGTTTCTCTTATCGACCTCCATCTCATTTGACATAAAAATTTGACTTGACCTTGGCATACCTCATCAGTCAAATCTTTTGAGTTTGACCTAGCTAATCATACAATATATGATTCGATGCTTCGTGATTTACGAAATACGATGGATTGCAAAATCGCTCCCTACTTTATACTTAACAAGTTATTAGCAAAAAATGATTCAGTAAAGTTACAGCATTTGACCATTCGCTTACCTCTGAGCCTAACTTTGCCCTATCTCCAAATTTTGAGGAACATGCTAGCAAAAATTAAAGTTTCTAAGGCATTGCAGTGCTTTTCGGATTGCTCCTAGCTATTTAGATTACTGAGCTAGCCCGATTATTGAAGCAATGCTCAAGTTACTTCGAAACTGTGGGAAATTATTTTAACTGTTTTTACCTCTGGACCTCAATATTACCTGAATATAATATTTTCTTAGTACTCGTCACGGCCTTACCTCATGCCGTTTTCCGCTCTCGCTACGTTGCGTAGTGTTTTGAACGTCTGGGGGGTCGTTATCCCCCCCGTCGTTCTATGTTTAGTTCAGTCCCCCGTCGGTGCGCGGGTTAACCGTTTTTAAGCAATTCAATTTTAATTTGCAAAATGGGGTCTATGCAAGTCCCACTTATACTGATTGGCTGACGGCTACTTCAAGATTGCTGGTCCCGGGAGAAAAACGACTTGTATTTCTCGAACCTTGGCTGTATTATCTGCTGAGAGTACGATAACAAAAGACGCGTTTGCATTCAAGTTGACAGAATTGTCTAAAACCATAAACGAAGGTAAATTAAAAGATTGGTCTCAACATTTACGTCATTGTCCTAAATGTAAATAAACTTAATTCTTATCAAGTTAAGTGGCTTTCGAGAAAAAAATATTCCCATCGTTTTCAGCAGCACTTATTTCATATTTGTATTGCAACCAGCGTACATTTGACAACTTTCAGAAAGGTGAAACATTCCGTTTCAGTTGTGTGCTCTTCTATGGCTTTCAAATGTGCAGCTGCGAAGCGCGCAATGTTTCGTAAAAAAGTGCAAGTTTCGAGTCATTTCGAACGACTATGGCCTCTTAGAGACTGAGGGGGAAACGTGCCCCCATATCCCCCTTTGGATCCTGAATCCTCTATTAACCCGCACTTGACCGGGGGCAAATATTGCCCCCCCCCCTCCCCAGCTGTTTATTCGTGATCACTCACAAGCCATTCAATATATTCACTGAAACTTTCAGTACCTTCCTGCACATCAATTCCTATATCGTTAGTAAATTGAAAATGTTTCAAATTTTTCAGGTGTAATATATACACCATTGTTGACGTCATATTCTTGAAGTAGCGACAAAATTACTCAAGTTTGTCAACGCAGCAGCTGAAAATAGTTAAATCTTTATGATAAACTAAACCACAGAAACACTAAGATAGCAAACTTGCAATGTAGCTATAACTACCAATCTCAAAAAATCAAAAACATAACAATTATTTCTAACATTTTTTTTCTTCAATTTATCTCGCATCAAAAACCGGAATATATGTGAAGAGTGATTGTTACTGCAACATCAAACCAAATTCGAAATAAAGTATCACCATTTATTGACTTCAGTATGCTTTCAAGTACAACGAACTATGCTCGAATTTAGCAATAAGATCACAAAAACTTTGAAAAGCTGTGAAAAGGAGAAATTAAAAGATAAATTGTAATTGAACAATATCACTATCAGACAGACATATAGATGTTATAAAACCGAAAAAATGTCATGGCAATAAAAAACTATTTTTTGCGAAAATATAAAAAATTAGATATTTATGTGAATAAAAAGTGTTACAACAATATAAAGCCAAGTTTCAAATAAAGAGCACAATTTTTACTAAGGAAGCCTAATAATTGTAACTGATGACGTAATATTCTGACATTGCGTTTTTTTTTGCTTATTTTGACAAGATAAAGACAAATAAATGTCAGCAATGTATTTCTGAGATTAAACTGGTCTAGAGTCATGCCCTTTTTGTTAAGATTTATCAATGAAAACATTTGACATCATTTGACCTGAATTTGGCCTCAGCTTGACACTTACTTCATTTAAATGTGCTCTGATGGTGCCTTGATTATCACTATCGATTTATACGTATAAAACAGCCAATAAAACATGTGTCGCATGACTTTCAAAAATCTGTTTCGGATTGTGACCTTTGTGACCTGATCTTGACCTTGACCTTTGCAAAAAATCTTCTTTTTGCTCATGCAGAATGTGTGTCATACCTTTGGGGGCACTTTGGGTGATCATGGTTACAATAAAAGGCTTTGGATGGAAAGTATGGTCCATAAACTAAAATGTCTCGACTTTGACTTTTAACCTGACCTTGACCTGATATGCGACCTTGATTTTAAAAAAATCAAGTATGCTTGAGATGCGTCTTGATGAGAGCTTTCGAACTCCGTCTTGCGCGTCTCGCTACGATCATCGGTTCCGGAGATAACGAGGGGGCAATATTCCCCCCCCCCCGGTCAATGACGTTCGGATAAGACCCCGGTCAAGCGCGGCTCCAGACAGTTATTCTGATAACAGTGATCAGCCAGATGTTATTACATTATTGCTCATAGTCATTACATGTCTATTTTGTCGTTTTTGCCGATCACAATTATACAAAATCTGCCGCTTCGGCACGATGGCGCCCAGTTCAGATATAATGTCTGCGGTGTACCAATGCTGGTCTTTTTCACAGTGTGGTTTCTCTGAAGGTGCGGTGAATGGCTATATATGGTTGCAGCCTGGTACCGGCCGCGGCCGGCGCGCGGCTGGCGAAACACCTGGTGCCGTGTCTGATGGGTTATCCGTGTGACCGACAGGGGGCCGACCGTCTGCTGGCCAGGCTGCTGAGTGGCCATCAACTCCCGGAGCTGCCCCGCACCAGCCCCCGCTGGGCCCCGGAGCTGCCCCGCATCAGTCCCCGCTGGGCCGACCCGCAGCGACGACAGCTACGGCCGGCCATCGGCGGCGCACCGCCCGCTGCAGCTGGCCTGCTGCCGGCCAAACGCCAGATACGCTATCACCAGTGCTACTTCAACCCCATCTCCTGCTTCTGAACAGATCCGCTATCACCAGTGCCACGTTAACCCCATCTCCTGCTTCTTCACAATAGATCCGCTATCGCCAGTGCTACTTCAACCCCATCCCCTGCTTCTGAACAGATCCGCTATCGCCAGTGCTACTTTAATTCCATATCCTGCTTCTTCAGAACAGATCCGCTATCGCCAGTGCTACTTTAACCCATCTCCTGCTTCTGAACAGATCCGCTATCACCAGTGCTACTTTAACCCCATCTCCTGCTACTTCAACCCCACCTCCTGCTTCTGCACAGATCTGCTATCGCCAGTGCTACTTCAACACCATCGCCTGCTTCTTCAGAACAGATCCGCTATCACCAGTGCTACTTCAACCCCATCCTCCTGCTTCTGCACAGATCTGCTATCGCCAGTGCTACTTCAACCCCATCTCCTGCTTCTTCAGAACAGATCCACTATCACCAGTGCTACTTCAACCCCTTCTTCTGCTTCTTTAGAACAGATCTGCTATCACCAGTGCTACTTCAAATCCATCTCCTGCTTCTGAACAGATCCGCTATCACCAGTGCTACTTCAACCCCATCTCCCGCTTTTGAACAGATCCGCTACCGCCAGTGCTACTTCAACCCCATTTCTTGCTTCTAAACAGATCCGCTATCATCAGTGCTACTTCAACCCCATCTCCTGCTTCTTCATAACAGATCCGCTATCACCAGTGCTACTTCAACTCCATATCCTGCTTCTTCAGAACAGATCCGCTTTCACCAGTGCTACTTCAACCTCATCTCCTGCTTCTTCAGAACAGATCCGCTATCACCAGTGCTACTTCAACCCCATCTCCTGCTTCTGAACAGATCCGCTATCACCAGTGCTATTTTAACCCCATCTCTTGCTTCTGAACAGATCCGCTATCGCCAGTGCTACTTCAACCCATATCCTGCTTCTTCAGAACAGATCCGCTATCACCAGTGCTACTTCAACCCCATCTCCTGCTTCTGAAGGCCGAAGTGAGTGACCCCACGGTGGGAAGTCGGACTCCTCAGATGAGAGTTTGAACTTAAGATCCGGACAAGCTGACACCGGACACGAGACTGGAGAGCCACTGCGCAGGCGCGGGTCTGTGGACCAACAGTGAATCGTGCATGCAGAAACGGAGAGCACTAGTGCAGGCCATGTTGGACCTGTGCTGGAAACTTAACTGTAGTCGGCTTACATTTGTTGGAACAGTTGGCGTATTCAGACCTGCTAAAACGAATGAATTGTGATGACTAGGCCGAGGATCAGCCAAATCCAGAGGAAGGGGCAGCGATGACGTCGTTTGCCCCTTGCTGCCTCCTTCCTCTCGTGAGTTTGCGAACCGGCTATGATTGGGCGGGCTGTTCGTACATTTGCATTGGCTTTGTGATTGTGCAGTAAAATAAATACTACACCGAAGTGTTTGCGTTTGTTTCCGTTGGATGTCTTCTAATTACTGAGCAGACGCCGGGCCCCCAACTCTGTGTGGGGGGATCTACAAATGAGGCATAGAACCGTAGCTTCACTGAAACCATTTGCACCCACGTATAGCGAGTAAAATCCGCTGCCAACGGGTACCCCTACACACCACCTAATTTGACACCCAGACAGCGGATGCGTTTTACCCGCAAACGGCGTGTTAGCTAACCCGCACATAGCGGTCAGCCAACTCGGACACAGCAGGTATTCAACCCGCACTGTGCTTGTTATATCTGCCGTGTGCGAGTTATATACCCATGATATGCGGGTATAGTTACCCGCTGATAGGGTGTTAAATTAGGTGGTGGGTAGAGGTACCCGCTGGCAGCGGGTTTATTCTCTGTTGTAGGGTATTGGAACTCGCGCAAAGCGGGTATTTAACCCGCGCTGCACGTGTATACCCGCCGTGTGTGGTTTAAGATTCGATGTATGGCTACTTCTCAGTGAGTGTAAAATTAGTGATGGGTTTAGGGTATTTGAGCAGTCGGTTTTACCCAGCTGCTATAGGGTTATATACCTGCGCAATCGTTTATTAACACCGCAAGATGCCCGTGTTTACCCGCCATATACGGGTACATAAACCCGATGAATACATGTATGGCTTTTATACTCTTCAGCGAGTGTGCAATATGTATGTACCACGGTGCCCAAAAAGACGGTAAATAACTTTGAAAAATACCCACCGCCAAATTTGGTACAATTTAGACCAGAATTGCATGTGGAATCCGGTGGTGTGCTCCTTGAAGTCGGGAAAATGTCATTTTTAGTTATAACCTTTATATATAAATTAGCGTATTTGTATATAACTTTTTGTAAGATTATAGCTTTTCATAACGAAAACAACTTTCCGAATGAAAGCAAACGTTACATATTCTGAACGCTTGTTGAATTTTCCTTAAGATGATACCAAAGTTATGCTTATTACTGTTAAAACATGCATGATGCACGGCTTAAAATACTTGTAGGTAATAACTGCGTTAACGGCGCCTGGCGCAAATGTTCGCTCACACTGCGCGGTACCCAATAGTGGTGGGCACCTATGCACAGTGGTGGGCACGGTTCCACTAATCTGCTAACCGCTAATAAGCGGAACTAACTTTTCGTTTAGCGGATTAGCGTTTTTACTAACTTTGGAAACTGTTAGCGGACCAATTGGCTTCCGCTAAATTTAGTTCCGCTAGCTGTAAGCGCGCTAATAAGATTCATACATGTGTTTTGCATGTTTTTCATACATTTAAGAGTGGGGATATGCGGGAGTGGGGAGTGGGGATCGCTATACGCGGGTGCAAAGTGGGGTTATTACTTTTGGGAAGAGTGGGGATATATTTTAATAGGCACATTTTTTTCGCGTATGGGATAAGGAATAAGGAAGAGGGAATGACAGGGACGAAGCAGCCTTCCGCCTCTGTTTAAATAAATTAAATTATATGAACAAATAATGTATGTGTTCATTTAATTGTTTGTGTACAGTGTGTACGTACACCTTGATCATCATCTGATCTTAGCTTGCAATACCTACTTTTTGGGACAGCTCTAAGTCTAAGCTACACGTTACAACATTACAATTGTAGCTCTTCACGTCTGTTTTTTAGGATTAAAGGGACACTGCCACCTTAACATTATATTTTAGTTGAGATAGCCATTTTCCGTGCTAGGCATTGAAATTATGTATAGTATAAGTTAAAACAACCACCGAGGTCGAATCACAGAGAAATTTGAGTTGTGTTTTGATATCTGTAACATCCCCAGTCCCCAGTGTATTTGAACGGGAACCATGATGCGATGACGTTGTCACTCTTATACTAACCCTATTCCCTGCGGTGGGGGCAGATTCTGCCCCCGGTAGTTTTTCGCCCGCCGCTTCTGGACCGTTACGTCTATCGTCTTGAAACTTTCGTAATTTTCCTCAATATGAATGACGCGTGTTCTGTGAAAATTTTGAAAAAATCGACTCAGCAGAGGCGGCTCCAGGGTCATGTTTTGGGAGTCGTACGAAAATGCGGGTGTGCGGCGCATACTTCCTTCTAGTTTGCCGGTGGAATACAACGTCCAGAAACTAAAGTCGATGCCTGAGAGCAGAGTGCAGTAGCGTAATTGGATTATACATATTTGGGGGCAGAGGCGCACTCAGGTACATAAAATGGGAGGCGATATTCTCCGTCAATTTTAGGCCCAACTTCAAATATGCAAGATGATAAAAGGCGTTCCGCACATGGTGCCCCCCACGTTATTTACCTGAATCCGCCTATGCACAATTTGTTAACATTTAACAAATTACAGGCAACAAAGCCCACATGTACGTTTCCCACGTCCCAAAACCTAAGAAAGCATATTTTTTCATCCAAAATTCTCCCATTTTTTATCCCTGAGTGCGCCTATTATTTTTCATTTTTGTACTTGTCCTTTAACACATTGATAAACATGACATTGAAGCTCAAAAACGTTTTTTTTTCCATGGCAAATCGGTCGAAATCAACATGGCCCCAATGAACCTTTAAAAAAAAATGCCCCCTGGTCCCCATTTTTAGCAAAAAAAGCAATTTCGGTGTCTAAAAAGAAAGAATTTTCGTCACGACGAATCGAATGGTGTTAAGCCCATCAAATCGGCCCGAGCGTTCTCGAGATCTCTGGGGGGGGGGAATCTGGCCCCCGCAGGGTTATTCAACGACGTAATTCTGGCCGCCCCGCAGGGAATAAGGGGCGCTAAATGTTGAATGATAGTCGACTTGTTTTACATTTGGCCATACATTAGCCATGCACTAGTCCCATACATATGGAAGCGTGAGGGTTTTTTCTCTATTGCCCAAAGTCCTTTAATATGACGTTCATCAGCCCAAATATTACAACTTCATTTATAAAATGAGCACTGTTTGTGAGAAGCCAAATGTCAATAAATCGTGTTCGGCAGCAATTACTTTATATTAAGCACCACAAGCGGCGTACATTTGAGAACTTTTGGCAAGGTGGCAGTGTCCCTTTAAAGAGCAAAAAAATATATAAAAACTTGAGCTAATTCATATGATAAAAGTTAGCGGTTATCGCCTATCGGTTAGCGTTAGCTTCCGCTATTTTTTCGCGCTTTAGCGGTTTAGCGTTAGCGGAATGGAATTTTTTAGTTAGCCGATAAGTGGTTAGTCAGGTTATCTTTTCGATTAGCGATGTCCACCTTGCCTGCACATGAAAGCATGGATATAGGACAAGGTCCATAAATTCAAAGTTTGCTTCAGTGTCAGACTGGGAAACTTGAGCCAAAAAAGACCACGGGAGTGGAACATTATGTATAAAATGGTACAATATTTATTTTTGTTTGGAAAATATAAAACAGTTGTTTTCGTTGAAATCATTTAACTGTAGTCAATATTTATGTGACCGTCAACATCAAATTTCATAATTTGTGAATTTGGAAAAACTTTCTCCTAAAATGGGGAGTGAGAGTGGAAAATTATTCACATTTGAGTGTCATTTCCCATCTAAATCGACTAGTTTGGGGACACTGTATATTTATAATGTATAGGCATGGACATCAGGTGAGCGTAACTAATCCATCACGACTCACGAACGGTATGAAGTTAGTCAAAGGCTCACGAGCAATGTTAGACCGCGTCATAGGCGTAGAAACAGGGGAAAAGTATCCATGTCCCCCACACTTTGCATGACGTTCCTGCGTCCCTAGACCGTATAACATGCATAAACTTTAAGTACATACCGGTCGACAAAAACGACGATTCAGCAAAAATGTTCCCGACTTTAGTGGGCCCTACCCGAAGCAGGTCCTCAGTGAACCAAAAGGGCCCTTTGTTACCAAAGTTGGGCTCACTGTAGGTCAGAGTGGTCATTTTAATGGTCACTAAAACGATAAGTTGATCAAAATGTATTTCGAATAGGCCAGAATGGGCTCTCTGTAGACACTCATCTTTGGGCCCTTTCAAGCCTCACGGGAGAGACCATGGTCCCGTGATCCCTTCCTCTGGATCTGCCACTGTTAGCATATCCAGGGGGATGTCATCACGGAATTCCCCATTGTTAAGCAGCCGAGCGTCTCAACATTAGCGATGACGTCACTGGGTACATGGCTCTGCCCGTCTGCCGCAGCGGTTGAGCGGAGCGGCGACTTTGTTCGTGGATTCCAGGGTGCAGGGGATGTCACCACTGGATTTTCCATTTGTCGGCTGCCGAGAGGCTGTTGAGGGGCCTTCTGGTCTATCCAGGAGCCCTCCAAGTCTGCTCAGGGACTCTTTCAACCTGACGGGTCCTCAGATATAGAGCGATCACAGCATGCCGCTGAAACGTGTCAATCCATCGGCTCCGACGCTAGGGGACGAGGGGATACGCCTCCCCAATTGCTGGACCCTAACGAAAGACATATATGAGTTACATGGAAGGAATTGCTGTTGAATGCCGACATCTCACAACTTGTGGGTAGGCGCAGAGCCGCTGATATATGTATTTCCTTTCGTGTCATAGTCATAGTCATAGTAAGTTTATTTGTGAATCGTTCCAACAATGTGGTTTAGTGTTTGATTCGAGTCAGATCACATAGTTTAAAAAATATACAACAAAACAGAAAAACCATACCACTACACACTACACAGACAATAGGTACATCGTAAGAATAATATGAAATAACACACAGGCAAATGCAAGTACCGTGCACAAAACACATCGACAGTTTCACACATTGGTGAATTGGTGGCTACATGCCACATCGAGCCCGCCGACCGCAGAAATTCACTATGCGTTCGAGAAGGCCCGTCGATGCCGGCGCCAGGCGATTCCAGAGCTGTCCGCGCGATTATGAAAAATCGCGGCGAGACATTGACAGGCGGAAAGCGGCGCTCCAAGCATGCCGCCAACGTTGCCCGAGTTGTGCGCTGCGATCATCGGCACGCGGTGGCAATACAACGAGCGGATTGCCTCCGGAGCACGCGATCCCTCAGCGCCCCTAAACATACGGCAATCCTGTACGGTGGGTGGACAACGGTCCAGTCACACTGCGCCAACCCAGCGCCTCCAGTCGGCGCCGATTATGGTCACACATGCGCGCTTCCAGAGACAACCCTGGCCCCAAAGTTAACCACTTCTCGCACCTATGTAAGATGACACTGAGCAGCCCACCCAGACTGAGAGGCAGTAAAGGATACTGTGGAAAAGACGTGACCACGGATAAGGAGCTTTCGGACATCGGGTGTGAGATGATGACGAATTTTATACAGACAGAGAGAGGAATAGAATTGCACTTTTTGACAACATGGAGATGTCTTTTCCCAGGATAGGTTTGAGTCGACCGGCACACCAAGCATCTTCACGAAAGGGGATGGTGTAAAAAATACCAGATATGTTAAGATTGAAGGATCGGTTTTTCTTAAGATTTTGGGCTGTTGCCGACTAGAAGCAAGGTAGTTCCTTTGGCAATGGGTTATTTCAAGGAATTGGAATGCAAAATGGATGGACGGTTAGGAATGGTCTCCTCCTGCCGGGTTTTCTGGAAAGTTAAATCATCAAGCGATGCGCAGAGTTCCAGGAGCTGGGTATCGTCGCGCATAGGATATTAGACGTCCGTGGGGGAGATAAAGATGGCGGTCGTTAGTGGAACACGCTGAAGAGGATCGGGCCGACCAAGGAGCCCTGAGGGCTCCCGTGGGAAAGTGACAAGGAATAAGGAACCGCCTCTCACACCTGCCGCCGGTCACCAAGATAGCTCCCCGAACCACTCAGGATAATCCCGTTCACCTCAAACTTCGTTAGGAGGACGCCTGGCAACGGCTGTCGAATGCGCGACTTAGGTCGATGAGTGTGACAGCAACGACATGTTCACTGTCATGCGGCGCGTCATCCACTCGACAGCATCTATAGGGCGTCCTCCGTGAATGACACTGTCGGTATGCATATTGGTGAACGATAACAGATGAGATGAGACAAGATAAGAAGTCAAGCTGAGTGCAAACGACCTTTCACATAGTTTGGATAAACACTGGCAGAATCCGAAGTATCGGTCCTAAAATTGACGGCTATATCACGAGACCAGATTTGTGGCAGTGGTACGACAGAAAGCAAGTTTACCATGACGACGGGAAAGCAGCGAAATTATTGAGGTGTTGCATCTATGTAGCAGTGAGGCCCGATCAAGCAGCGAAACACTACGGACAGCGTGAAGAGGCACCGTCCCGTGTCCCACTGCCCTTGAGAGGAGTTTGACGAAGTGCTAATGACAGCTCTGGGAGAGTAGCCGGCCGCAAGACGCATGCTAGTTGTGGTGACACGTTAGGTTCGGTGGGAGGGAAGGAGGGTCCGCTGCTATCTCAGCAGCAATGCGCGAGCGCGAAACCAGTAGCAAAATGTTTTTAAACTCGTCCGCCTGCTCCGGTGACAGTTTCTCGGTATCACCTCCTCCACCTTGGCCGGGCGCAGAGCAAAGTTCACGTACGTTACGCAGAAACTACGTCGGTCAGACAGCATGCGGTCCACACAGAAAGGCTCGCTTACATTGGAGAAGCACCCCTTCACCCGGTTTCGAAAGCCCGCCGATATTTGCTCCTGTCAGAGTCCAATCAAGGACCGCCACACCGGTACGCTCGTCCTCTCACGTAGCAGGTCCTGTTAGCTCCTGGCTGTCTACAAGCCAGGGGCAGCGCGGCGGCGCAGGAGTACCGTCCCTCAGCGGGCAATGCGCATCCATCACACCCACCACACGCGCAAATCGCTGACTTTTCTCCTCTATGCCCGCGCACGCTAACACTAACCCAGTCTGCACGCGAAAAGTCCAAAGCTCACGGCATCCCAGTTCACTTTGCGCCAGGGGCGCGCCATTAAACGGGGCGGGACGAACGACTCGACCGGTGGCAAGGCGCACGGACGATCACAGTCAGGTGGTCGGCCTTGACGTCAGGACGGCGGCAGCACATTGCATCGAGGTCGGGAACGTTGGTGATGATGTGGTCAATAAGACTGTGGGACGGCTCTAGGTGTGTTACGCACTCGTTCAACCAACTGGAGAAGTCCAGCTCGTCAGCGCTGCACTGTATTGTCCACACCAGGGCCTCGGGGACGCAGCAGGTTTGAGTAGTGGTCTCCCAGGCAGCAAAGTCGGCCTCCCGTAGCTCAGAGCTTGCTCGCAGCGATCATGTAGGTCACCGCTGGTCGCCGGCCACCGGAACCGATGGGGCTCGGTAGACCACGCCCACTGAGGCTGAGCGGCGTCCTCCGCCACTAATGCTGAGCCACAGCGTCTCACATGAACCGGCGGTAGGAATCGGTAGAATAGTCGCAGTCAGATTTTCACGGTAAAGATGATGGCCACCCACCACCACGGACAGCGGCTCGGCGGTCCTCCGGCTGGAGGGCCGGACGGTCCCTCCGCTCGATTCGGATCCGGAAACACTCAGAATCCTGTCCTGGGCCAGGTTCCGTGAAAAGCCAGGTTTCCGCGTGAAGGCACAACACATCTAATCGTGCTGGTTGCAGCGTCCCTGTTTAACGTCGTCCATCTTAGGCACCAGCGAACCGAAATGTTGGAGTGTCCCTAATGTTAGTGTAGATCCGTTGGTCCGCTGGGGCCGGCCCAGATCCCACCGGCAGTCTTGCTTCATAAGTCAGCCGCGCAGGCGTCACAGGCCGAGTCCCGAGGGTCGGCCCGAGTCGCCGCCGCGGCACTGCTCAATCCTGAGTGCGACAGTTGGTAGCGTCACGTCCATCGCCGGTTCGGCCGCTCCTGCACCCGACGTTCCGGCACGGGTACGCGGCGGCGGCTCCACCCTCCCCCGGCAACACGTGAGCCGGCTTGCCACCGCATCCGTCCGCGCCCCAGGCCCAGGCCCCAGCCGCCCCCTCTGACCACGGGCCTGGCATCGCTCCTGCTGGGCGGGCCGGCCGCAGCCGCAGTGGCCCGTGAACCCTGGCCGGTCAGCAGGTCCGGTTAGAATCCGGTGGGACGGGAGCCGGCCTCGCTGATTGGTGCAGCACGGTACTCCACCTCTTCGTAGACGGTAGAAGGTGGCCGCCACCGGTCGTAGCGCCCTCCATCGCATGGCTCACGGAACATCGAACGGCAAAAAGGCGACACAAAATCAAGAGAGATTACAACACAGGGACACTGACCGCGATCTAAAAAGTCACTCACTCGGTCACACGTGTCACAAACTCGGCCACTGCACACTCTGGCCGTTCAAGAACGTCTGCGAGCGTAGAAAAAGACCTAAAACAGCGGAGCACTCGGTGTGGCGGCCGCCATAGTCAGGCGCCGGCCACCTTCTTGTCGATACGGCTGATTGTGACATTGGTTAGTCAGTGGAGTGGCCAGTGGCTAGTGATTAGTCAGTGTTAGGTGTGATTTTTAGACAGCTCAGTGGTGGGGTGGGATTGTGGCGGGAGTTCCCCACGTTACCCAGGTTCACTGAAAGGCATCGCCGCTCACCGCGGGATGCCGCTGCGGGCGGCGGCGCGGCCCGGCGCGGCGGTTAGCCTCGTCACCAGCTTCGCCTGATCCCTCCGTGTCGCTACACTGCAGGGGGCGCTGACACGTCTGTCCGGTGATGTCACGGGGGTCGGTGACGTCACGGGGGGTCGGTGCGGTGCAGACAGGGTGGGGTAGGAGGGTAGGAGTGGGTAGGATGTATCCTGGGTAGGAGCTGGTCGAGGAAAAGACGGCCATGGGTCAGACTTGATCCAATAGCCTCACACTCCCAATGAGGACGCTTTTGACTGCCGCCACCTCGGCGTTGGTACCAGACATGTGCCTGGATCCGGATCTGTGTCCTGTGGCCCGGGATCCACATGGGACACTAGATCCAGGTTCACAATACGCCGAGAGATTCACACAGATACCAGATCCTGCCATATGTTATGCCGAGGGATCCTCTGGGATCCCAAATTCAATTCAGCTTCAGAATCCAGTCACGATGGTAGGTAGGTACCTACTTCTGGCTAATTTCATCATATGGGATAATTAATTACAATTTATGCTTGCTAATTACAAGGCAATTTCCAGGTATTTATAAGCAGTGGTGGTCATCGTTACTAAAAAAAATATGTTCCGTTACTCGTTACTCCGTCAATCATAAAAGTAGTTCTGTTACTCGTTACTCAGTTAATTTGCGACAAATGTAACGGAATGTAGTCCGTTTCTCCGCTACTAAAGTTAAATCCTCGCCAGGTAGATGCCACCCACCCAATTTATCGGGAATAACTCGTATTTATCAACTGATTGCCATTAAACGTTCAGTTATCATTGCCCTTATAATTTATAATAATTTGACACGTAGGGGTGCGTGGGTGAACTGCGCCCCCTTGGCTAAATGCGCCCACGACGATTTCTAGTAAATTATCACATGCACCAACCATTGCTACATCATCTGCTCAACGAAGCCATCACAGAGACCCACCGGGCCATAGCGTATCTACACAGGGAATATCGCCGTCTTCTTCACAAGGGCAGCGTTTATCCGCATCCGATAACCAGTTGGACTTAAAGGGAGTGCATGCCTTCTCACATTTGTCATGTGAAGTTGTTGACACTAGTCTGAAGAACAGATTTTTCTTAATTTAGCCATATGCTTCATTTCCCCAGATTCACTTTAGTTGCTGAGATATTTCAAAGTCGCCCACCCCTCACATACTAAAGTATTTATTATCCCAGAGATGGTCCGCCAGAGAGCTTCGCTATTAGAAGCATTGCTCTTAAATTAAACGCTAGCCATATGATATATTATTAATGCTCTGGCCAATAGAAAACAACTCTGTGAGCAACTGATAACACTGCCGAACAGACTCCTTAATCACTGGTAAACAAACCCATACATTGCTCATAAAGTTTGGTTTATCGTCTTTAGTGCGCCATTATAGGTATCCATAAACTTTCGCTACTCTGTTTATAGTGACGGTCCGCTTCAGAGTTTTGAACAAAGCAAATGCAAAACGATTAATTAAAAATTCAGCTAAGGGGCTCCCAGACGTGAATTTTATCGTAACCAATAATCAAACCCATTGGCTTCTTACCGTAAGAAAAATATATTTGACATTTCAAAAGAGTAGGCACACTCCCTTTAAGGACAAGCGGTGAACATATACCAAGAAACTGTCCTGTCCTGTCGCCAGCGACTTACTAAGAAGTTCAGAGGTCTCGTGGAAGAACGCGAGTCAAAAAAGTGCATGGCCGTTTCGTGCGAATACACAGGCAGTGTTGAAAAAAAAATATATATATATATTTTGAAAGTTGAAAAAGTAAAAAAATAAACAACAACGTGAACAACCCTACACTCTAGATCCAGGGGCGCAAACACGTCCCAAAAAAAGGTACGAGCACACTGGTGTTGGGGGCGCCATTGCCCAGGGGGCGCCAACGCTCAAGAGGGGGGCGCCATCGCCAAAAAACGCAATATCGCAAATGTGCTAATTTGTATATGTAGGTAGTTGCATATACAATTTATATACCAATAATCTACTATAGTACTAAAAAATAATGCCTCCCCATTATCAAAATGAGATGAATCATATACATCAATCGAATCGAGCAGAGCTGCGGCGAGCAGTGCAGTGACACACCGGTCGACGGACGGCCCAGCGCGCCTGCGCCTGACAAGGCCGGTGTCAAGTCGACCAAATGAAGAGGGGCAAAGTCCGCCCCCCACCCTAAGATTGTTCGAAAATAGCGCAAAAACGGCGACGCGCAGCAGCGCAACTTTTTGCATACCTGTTCTGAAATAAACTACTCACATTGTGTGAAATTCTTAACTTCGGGTTATCTTAGGTCAGGTCACCATACCAGGTCACGAGATTACCCCACTTCAAAACGTTTACGGTTGTACCGCAGCCACAGCTTTAGGTACATCAGTTTCAAACTTCCAGGATTTCATTAGATCGTAGATACCAATTATTTGTTTATCTCGGATTTCTGATATTATATTGGTGACTTAAGGTAGGCTCAATTTCGTAACCACCGACATTGTTTTGTCAATAGTTATCGACTTAATGACGATAGAGAAGTCAAAATGGTACCAATGTATTTTGTCTCGTCGAGAAACGTCTTCCAATGTGCAGCAAGAGCTACTTGGGTCACCACTTGACCTTGACCTGAGGTCAAATTTATCAGTTGACCTAAACTGGTCAACATGAATATGATTCGAAGTGCCTTGACGTGACAAACACGATGGCGTCCAGGAGCGGATCCAGGGGGAGGGGTGGCCGGTCGGGCCATGGCCTTCGCCGCGGCCAAAACGTCTGAAATCAGAGCAAATCGACACATCTTATGATGTAAAAAAATCGAAGCAGCTCTTACTAAGTATATATATATATATATAACATATAATATGCACCTGATATGATATGCTATTCTGACCTTACCCTGATGCACGGCATCCTTACTTTCGAGAATCCTGTCGTGCTTCGCTCCTGGATCATACACAACTACGAACACGTGCACCGTGATACCAGGCAATCATACCATCTCACCTTACCACGTGTCAGGAACAACAACGGAAAGCGACGCTTCTGTACCGAGCAGCTGAAACGTACAACCGAACGGTGATTGCCAACGGTCACTTCAGCTTAGCCATGCCACAGCTCAAGGCTAGGATACGCGGGTTTATTCGGGCTCGCTCGTCCTTCGCCTTAAGGAACAGTCACCTTTTAAATGGGGTTTTGAGCTGAGATAAGCCAAGTTGTGGCGCATACTCGAAATGAACTTGTCGCTTTCACATTTTCAAAGAAAACCTCTTAATTTATTAATATTCAATCTAAAGTCGGGAACCGGGTATACCGTAACTCCAATCGCTGATTGGCGGATTTTGGCTGATATGACGCATGATTATGAACGTAGAGATGACGTAAGATTTTGGGAAAAGTGTTTGAATAAGAAACGCATAGTGCTGGACTGGACAAGAACATATTGTTTCAGTACCTCATTCCCTGGATTGCAAGAATAAACTTCGTGGGGATTTATCGTGATTTTGGTGCTTAAATCGTCTATAAAACGTTATACTCAGCAACATTCTCAGCGGAATTATTCAGACGTACCTAGTCTTACAGATGTGCCAAAATTCGTCTTCATCTTGCTTGCTTTCTGTAAGCCCCTGCCCATGCTTCTCATCTGTAAGCCAATTCACTACAAGACATTAATTCGTCCAATTATCGAGTATGGAAACGTTGTTTGGGGACCTACGTACATCGTAGACCAGAGACGAATTGAGAGGATACAAAGACGAGCAACCAAGCTAATTTCAGAGCTATGCCACTTACCATACCAGGCCAGACTGAAAAGTTTAACCTGCCGAGTCTGGTGTACAGGCGAAGAAGAGGAGATGTACTAAGTACTAACGGTTACCGAAGCTTGAACGGCAGAACTGAGACAGACCCACTGTTCCAGCCTACAGTCAGAGGGCAGCGTACCAGAGGACACCATCTGAAGCTCCAGAAACCGATGGCTGTCAAAACAGTGAGGCGTTACCATCTATAGGAGTGAGAGGCGAGAGCTGTGAACGACTGGAACAGCCTGCCTCAAGATGTCGTGACTGCACCATCTCTCAATGCTCTGAAGACAAGACTAGACAGCCACTGGAAGGACAAGTGGTACGACCTAGAGTGGCTACGTTAAGGAATGAGGACCTGAGGATTTGAGGATTGAGGAGGCTGGGCAGACTGCATGCTCTACAGCATACTGAGCCATGCTAGACAAACACACACGCCCATCCTCGCCTTGATCCAAAATCCGACAAACCAAGATACTGTGTTTAATAGTGTGTACTGTGTGTTAAACTTACCTGTGTGTACTGATCTGTATTCAAAAGTGTTCAATACTCCTGCTTACATCACTGCATCAGTGTGCAATTTGGGAGCTACAGGACTCGAAGAGGCCTCAATTTCCCTAATACATCAAAGTCAAAGTCAAAGTTGCTTCCCTGCGTGCATGGGTTTCAGGAATAACTCCCGTTTCACTGCACTGATTATGCAAAATAATA
>VOPJ01011245.1:0-32888 GCA_014673585.1 Semibalanus balanoides
GCGCCGACCGACAGAAGGTCACGGAGCGCCGAGAGACAGATCAGGCCATGGAGCGCCGTGGCCCCGCTGCCCAGCCAGCGAATCTCATCCGCCATCAGTAGCCCCTGGCAGCGGCGGCGGCTTCGAGTCCGTCCCGCTCTTCCTCCCTCCCGTCTGGCCACCTTCCGCCCGCCCGAAGGCTGCATCACATTAGTCCTAGCCTCATGGTGTTGTCCGCATCCCGCGGCTGTGGGGAGAGCGTTGGTTAAGGACGGGACTATTTTAAACATAGTCTTTCTGTTCACATTTGATTCGATACAAAATGCAAACACTATTCGTTTCCGCCCCTGTAGCTCAGTCGGGAGAGCGCTGGGCTTCTGACATCTCCCGGTAGTGACAGCCCAGGTTGGAGTCGCTTCGGCGCTCGCCATTTGCCCCTGACTGGGATAACCTGCGGCCGGTGGCAGCAGTCGGACTCAAGGTCAAGCGATGTCAGAGAACCGCTTCTTAATTCTGTCGGACGTCATTAATTCCGTGATCGGGTGTTGGCTGGTGCGGTTAGGGCCTGCGCAACAAGCTATGCTAAGCGCGGGGTCTAACCTCGGAAATCCTTCTATTAAAAATATTTGGATTATATATATATATATATATATATATATATATACATATATATTACATATATATTTATTTATATATTAACGCTATCGTACCAAGATAGAGGCGAGCTATGATGCGTTGCTACAAACCAATTGCAAGTAGGTATATTTTATGTAAAACGCGAATGTTTCGGTAACAGACTCTTAATTCAACAGCGTCACAATTACAAAATGTCTCACGTCAAACAATGCTTAAATGCAACAACGAAAAAATGTTTCGCGGAGAACAAAGTTGTATGTAATAAAGACGCGACTGTTGGGTCATTTATCGAAGGTAGGGATCTCTAGCGCCGACCCAAGCGAGCAGAGTAGACCAGAAGACTTCGCCACGGTTATTCGAACCCGGAGGGCCGGAACGCATGGATACCTTGACCTTCGAAGACCTCTAGAGGTCAAAGTTCTCAATGTGACGGTCTACGCTTTACACCAGTTAATGAAGATGCTGAGTAGTACATGTGTGCCAATTTTCAGCAAATCGTAGGAATCCGGTGAATGTGAATCCGAATCCGAATCTAAGCTGTCTTGACAGACGTGGATTCAGAGGCCACCACACTACTGACTAAGCTTCACTGACCCCTCCCCCCATCTCATGCTACCATAACCACATGTTTATCACTGCCCGTCCCCCAGGCAGCCGCTTACTACTGCACCCACATGGGCTTCACTCCGCACGCGTACAGCGGTCTGGAGACGGGCAGTCGCGATGTGGCCGCGCACTGCATCAGCCAGAACGACATCTTCTTCGTGTTCAAGTCGGCGCTGGTGCCGGGCAACCGGGAGATGGGAGAACACCTGGTGCAGCACGGTGACGGCGTCAAGGATGTGGCCTTCACCGTGGAAGATCTGGACGCCATTGTAGAGGTATGTCACAACCATGACAAGTCACAGCTCTTTAAAATCGTCCATTAGGCTCAGACATAGATGTTTTTCTGGAGCCACTTTTGCGTTCTCTCGAAGTGTTGTAAACGATATTTTCATAAAGTTAGTTACCTTGAAGCTTTGACGGAGCGCTATTTGAGTCATCAATAACTTAGAAAAAAGTGCGGCCTCGGAGCCGTCATTTGGCCCTAGTGATGGTGAACCTTCCCTGGTAACCGACTGCGGCCGCCGCGCCGGCCGTTTCTGAAGATGAGCCTACCCTGTTGACTGGTCAATCCTATAACACGCCCCCGGTGACCCGTGTGTACCCACTGTCTGGTGATTGCAGCACGCCAAGAAGCGCGGCGCCAAGATCGTCAAGGACATCTGGGAGGAGAGCGATGAGGGAGGCTCGATCCGCTTCGCTGTCGTGCAAACGGTGCGTCTTATAACCGTGCAGTATCTCCGTCTCTGTCGCCTATCGTCATGTTATGCAGATCAGCCACGTCAGCTTCATGTTTAGGGTGCATGTCGTAGTGGGTATGGGCGTTTAAGGCTTCAGATGAGGTGTTATCATGGGCGTCGGAAGCGGGGGACGGTGGGGGACACGTCCCTTCACATTTCCGGATTTTGTCATTACGCCTATGGGCGTTGCACGGAAAGAATCAACTTCAGAATGCCTCCGTCCCCCCAACTTCAGAAAGTGGGGACTGGCGACGCCCTTGGGTGTTATATGCGAAAAATAGTTTTTAACTCTTAGAATATGCTTGGTGACATTGAATCCAGTAACGATAGAAACCAAATTACGGAATATTGCGATGATTACGAGAGCATTTCATTTTTTAGTCATGGTTTTTAATGAACGTTGATATTACTGCACACGGACTTTAAGTGATAAATGGAGAACATTTTCTGCGAATATTCATGCCGAGATAGTAGAAGTTGTGTTGCAACTTACAATATGTCCATTTTGAATTCATTCGCATTTGCTTTTCACTGCTACGCTATCCCACCTCCTTCTCACGTCTCACGTCTCACGTCTCAAGTCTCACGTCTCACGTCTCACGTCTCACGTCTCACGTCTCACGTCTCACGTCTCACGTCTCACTCTCACGGTCTCACGTCTCACGTCTCACGTCTCACGTCTCACCGTCACAGTCTCAGTCTCACGTCTCACGTCTCACGTCTCACGTCACACGTCTTTTCATCACTGTTTCCTTTTCTTCGATACCCTGCACGGGTGTTTATGTATTGTGTGTGTACCTTTCCCACGACATAAGGCACAGCAAATTGCCAGATTACAGTGATGAGAGACGCATGACGTACCCTGCTTGTACCGCAGTACAGTGACCTGACGTACCCTGCCTGTACCGCAGTACAGTGACCTGACGTACCCTGCCTGTATCGAGGCTACAGACCGAACATACCCTGCCTGCTTACCGCAGGTACAGTGACCTTGACGTACCCTGCCTGTACCGCAGTACAGTGACCTGACGTACCCTGCCCATGTACCGCAGTACAGTGGACCTGACAACCCTGCCTGCTACCGCCCAGACAGTGACCTGACGTACCCTGCCTGTCCGCAGTACAGTTTGACCTGACGTACCCTGCCTGTACCGCAGTACAGTGACCTGACGTACCCTGCTGTACCGCAGTACAGTGGACCTGACGTACCCTGCCTGTACCGCAGTACAGTTGACCTGACGTCCCTGCCTGTACCGGCAGTACAGTTACTGGCTACCCTGCCTGTACCGCATACAGCTGACCTGACGTACCTGGGCCCTGTACCGCAGTACAGTGACCTGAACTTTACCCTGCCTCTACCGCAGTACGGTTGACCTGACGTACCTGCCCCAGTACCGCAGTACAGTGACCTGACTACCCTGCCTGTAACCGCAGTACAGTGACCTGACGTACCCTGCTGTACCGCAGTGACTAGACGTACCCTGCCTGTACCGCAGTACGGTGACCTGACGTACCCTGCCTGTACTGCAGTACGGTGACTGACGTACCCTGCCTGTACCGCCAGCTACAGTGACCTGACGTACCTGCCTGTACCGCAGTACAGTGACCTGACGTACCTGCTGTACCGCAGTACAGTGACCTGACGCTACCCTGCCTGTACCGCAGTACGGTGACTGACGTACCCTGCTGTTACGCAGTACAGTGACCTGACGTACCCTGCCTCTACCGCAGTACGGTGACCTGACGTACCTGCCTGCACCGCAGTACAGTGACCTGACGTACCCTGCCTGATACCGCAGTACAGTGACCTGACGTACCCTGCCTGTACCCGCCAGTATAGTGACCTGACTGTAACCCCTGCCTGTACCGCCAGTACAGTGACCTGACGACCCGCCTGTACCGCAGGACCAGTGACCTGACGTACCCTGCCTGTACCGCAGTACAGTGACCTGACGTACCCTGCCTCTACCGCAGTACAGTGACCTGACGTACCCTGCCTGTGCAGCAGTGACCTGACGTACCCTGCCTGTACCGCAGTGACCTGACGTACCCTGCCTGTACCGCAGTACAGTGACCTGACGTACCCGCCTGTACCCGCAGTACGTGCACCTGAACGTACCTGCCTGTAACCGCAGCTACAGTGACCTGACGTACCCTGCCTGTACGCCAGATACAGGACCTGACGTACCCTGCCTGTACCGCAGTTACAGTGACCTGACGTACCCTGCCTGTACCGCAGTTACAGTGACCTGACGTACCCTGCCTCTACCGCAGTACAGTGACCTGACGTACCTGCCTATACCGCAGTGACCTTACGTACCTGCCTGTACCGCCAGTACAGTGAACCTGACGTACCCTGCCTGCTACCGCAGTACAGTTTGACCGACGTACCCTGCCTGTAACCGCAGTACAGTGACCTGACGATAAACCTGCTGTACCGCAGCTACAGTGACCGACTACCCTGCACTGTACCGCAGTACGGTGACCCTGACGTACCCTTGCCTGTACCGCAGTACGGTGACCTTGACGTACCCTGCCTTACGCAGTACAGTGACCTGACGTACCCTGCTCTACCGCAGTGGACCTGACCGTACCCTGCCTGGTAACCGCAGTACAGTGACCTGACGTACCCTGCCTGTACCGCATACAGTGACCTGACGTTACCCTGCCTTACCGCAGTACAGTGACCTGACGTACCCTGCCTGCTACCGCAGTACGGTACCTGACGTACCCTAGCCTGTACCGCAGTACAGTTGACCTGACGTACCCTGCCTGTACCGCAGTACAGTGACCTGACGTACCCTGCTGCATACCGCAGTACGGTGACCTGACGTACCCTGCCTACTCCGCAAGTACAGTGACCTGACGTACCCTGCCCTACCGCAGTTACCTGATGCTACCCTGCCTGTACCGCAGTACAGTGACCATGACGTACCCTGCCTCTACTCAGTACGTGACCTGACCCCGTAACCCTGCCTGTACCGCAAGTACAGTGACCTGACGTAACCCTGCCTGTGCAAGCAGACCTGACGTACCCTGCCTGTACCGCAGACCAGTGATCCTGGACGTACCCTGCCTAGTTACCGCAGTGCAGTGACCGACGTACCCTGCCTCTACCGCAGTACGGTGACCTGACGTACCCATGCCTGTACCGCGATACAGTGACCTGAGTACCCTGCCTGTACCGCGAGTACCGTGACCAGAACGTACCCTGCCTGCCTACCGCAGTACAGGTGGACCTGACAGTACCCTGCCTGTACCGCAGTGAACCTGACACCCTGCCTGTACCCGCCAGTACAGTGGACATGACGTACCCTGCCTGTACCGCCAGTACAGTGACCTGACGTACCCTGCCTGTACCGCAGTACAGTGACCTGACGTACCCTGCCTGTACCGCAGTACGGTGACCTGACGTACCCTGCCTGTACCGCAGTACAGTGACCTGACGTACCCTGCCTGTACCGCAGTACGGTGACCTGACGTACCCTGCCTTTACCAGTACAGTGACCTGACTACCTTGCTGTACCGCAGTGACCTGACGTACCTGCTGTACCGCCAGTACAGTGACATGACGTACCCTGTGTACCGCAGTACGGTGGACCTGAGTACCCTGCCTGTACCGCAGTACAGGACCTTGACTACCCTGCCTGTACCGCAGTTACAGTGACCTACGTACCCTGCTGCTACCGCAGTTACATGACCTGACGTTACCCTCCTCTACCGCCAGTACAGTGACCGACGTACCCTGCCTGCTGCAGCAGTGACCTGACATACCCTGCCTGTACCGCAGTACAGTGACCTGACGTACCCTGCCTGTACCGCAGTACGGTGACACGACCCACACGCTGGTGGAGCGCGGCTCGTACCGCGGCCTCTTCCTTCCCGGCTTCAAGAAGCCGATCGGCAAAGAGAACAAGCTGCTGGCCAGTCTGCCCACCGTAGGGCTCAAGTTCGTCGACCACGTGGTCGGCAACCAGCCCGACCTGCAGATGAACAGCGCCGTCGACTGGTACGAGAAGTCGCTCGCCTTCCACCGCTTCTGGTCCATCGACGACAAACAGCTGAGCACCGAGTTCTCCGGCCCTGCGCTCCGTCGTCGTCACCAACTGGGACGAGAACTATCAAGGTGAAGAGTAGTGTCACGTCCACAGATTGTGAGAGAGGACTGGGATATTTGGGATGGAGATTCAGATCTGGGTTTTAGTATAGAGTAGCTGTATGTTTCTTTATGCGGGAAAACAGAAACAAAAATGTTGCTGCATCTTTGCGAAATGCTGAATTGTTGCTGCATCCGTCTAACTTTCCATCAACATCTTTATTTAACCCTAATTTTGACCGCCTCGGAGGTCCCCCACCAGGCCCTGACCGTCCCGGAGGTCCCCCATCAGACCCTGACCGTCTCTGAGGTCCCCATCAGACTCTGAGGTCCCCATCAGACTCTGGCCATCTCGGAGGTACCCCATCAGACCCTGACCGTCTCGGAGGTCCCCCATCAGACCCTGACCGTCTCGGAGGTCCCCCATCAGACCCTGACCGTATCGGAGGTCCCCCATCAGACCCTGACCGTATCGGAGGTCCTCCATCAGACCCTGACCGTCTCGGAGGTCCTCAGATGCCGATCAACGAGCCGGCGCCGGGTAAGAGGAAGTCCCAGATCCAGGAGTACGTGGACTTCTACGGCGGAGCGGGAGTGCAGCACATCGCACTGAACACGTCAGACATCATCGGCGCCGTGAGTAGAACGCCAGCAGCGGTCTCACTGCTCCGTATTTCACTTCATTTTCGCTTTTGTGACTGTATCAATGAGAAGCAATGCGAGTTCTGATGCCACGCGCACCCCTCACACCCACCCCCGTCTGTGTACGTACGACAGATTCGCGCGATGAAGGCACGTGGTCAGGAGTTCCTCACCATCCCGGACTCCTACTACGACGAGCTCCGAACGCAGCTAAAACTCTCCAAGGTCAAGGTGGAGGAGAGCCTGGACGTGCTACAGGTGAGTGACGTCATACCACCAGACTCCCGACCGCCCTCAGCTCAGATGGAAACACTGTACCATTCTGTTACAGATGGCAGCACTGTACATTCCGGTATCATCTATCAGGTGGCAGCACTTAACATACTGCATCAGGCGGCGGCACTACCGCCATCTACCAGACGGCGGCACTGTGTCATCCCATCTGTATGATGACGATAGTCCCCTTACGTCGCCTAATCCACCACCCATTCCACTGACTGTTTCCTTGTTTTCCAGGAGCTGAATATCTTGATCGATTACGACGACGACGGCTACCTGCTGCAGATCTTCACCAAGATCATGCAGGACCGGCCGACGGTGTTCCTCGAGACGATCCAGCGACACAACCACCAGGTGAGAACAGATAAAGAGCAGCTGCGGCCCGTCACACAGCCCGGGGGACGGAGACGCAGCTACCTTACCATCCCTCCAGTTCTGAGCGACAGAGACGCAGCCGCCACAGGCTTTAACAACGGGGGGGGGGGACACGGACCCCTTCACTTTCGGACATTATGCCCAAAATATTCTATTTGGCTTGGTTATTGAAATGGTTGGTGATAGGTTTACTAAGGCGAGAGAAGCCCACACTTGCAAAGCGAACTCGCATAAGGGGGTCAGACACGTAGCCAGGATTTTGCCAAGGGGCGGCGGCGGCGCCTCTAAAGGGCCCATTCCCGAGCGTTGAAAGGGCCCATTCCCGAGCGTTGAAAGAGCCCAGTAGAACGGATGAAAAGGTCCGCTCCCTTCGTACTGGCTAGGGGCCATTTGACATGTTCGATGGTTCATAGGCGTGGTTCTTCCAACTTTTAAAGAGCCCATGATACCGCGCTTTGCGCGGTATCTAGGCCTTTTTCTTCAGGGAGGGGGGGCGTGACAGTCGCCCTCCGCGCCGCCCCTTGGCTACGTGCCTGAAGGGTGGTTGGGGTTTCTCAAGACGAAATCAAAGTTGCACTGGCTCTCTCGCCTTTCGTGACGTTCCTTCATCCCTGGCAGCCGCCAGTCCCTTCACCCAGCTCCAAAGGCGGTGACCGTGCCGTTGTATGAAGGCCCTTCCGTAACGTCCTACGGTCGTCGAAAGTAAAGGACTTTAAACAGTTAGATACAGTTGACTTGGCATTCAGAGCACAGCTTGACAATAGATGGGACGGTGATACCCCTCCCTTCTGTGGCCTATCGGATGACTTTAGATGATCAACGGGGACAGAATGATGCTTTCGTCGAGCCCTGTGTTCCTGTTTTCCGTGCGGCTGCAGCTTTGAATCGTTAACTTGTGACTGGGAAGCCGCTGAGTGTCAGAAAGCACGGTATTTCTACTGCTTCAGTTATGTCTCTGACGTCGGCTGGCTCTCTCTCTCTCTCTCTCTCTCCGCAGGGCTTCGGCGCCGGCAACTTTAAGGCGCTGTTCGTGGCCATCGAGATCGACCAGGCGAGACGCGGTAACCTGTGAGCGCCTGTGAGCGGGACGGCGGGACAGCTGCCGGGACTGGACGGCGACACCCGGTCTGACCTGACCACGGGGCCGAGCTGCGGGTCCTGTGACCTGGGCCCGGGTCACAGCACATCTGACGTCAGACGGCAGCCCAGCACCTGGCCTGGCCAATCAGCGACGCCAGAGCGAACAGAGGGCGCCGGCGGAGTACACTTCTGTGTGCCAGTCTGTCGGTCATGGCGGCTTAAGAGTGTACAGAGAGACTGCAGTGCCAGTGTGCTCCGGGCTGGAGCGATTAACCTCGGTGGCAGGGTAGTTAATAGGGTATATCTGTCCAAATGTCTCCTCATTGAGTCAATCACGCAGATGTAGCGTCTATCGTCAACTTGACTACACGTGTAGGTATACTGGTACAATGTTGAGCAGAATCGCTTGATGACGGTCGGTCGGTGTGCAATCTCGAGGTGTGTGAAGTTGGCGAATATATCACGTGCGCACACTTAGTGCACGGCTTTCCCTCGAAGAGCAACACGCCGTTCACGCGGTGACTCTGCCGATCACATACGAAGCCCACTCACAAACAGGGGAGCTGAATCGCAGTTTATTTAAATAGCTACAATAAGTTAATACGGAGTGGATGATAAACGGTTGGGGCAAAGGTGGCTGCGCTCTGGCCGTCGCAGGCCAGTCGGCCCCCCAGTCAGGGGCAACTATGGCAAGCTTCAGTAGAAAAAAACTGCAGTACAAACAAAACACAACACTATTTATTTATGTTTTCGGTTATTTATAAAACATAAAAACGTCTGACACAACAAAAATAACAGTAAAAATTCCCGAAGTGGGTGAATGAAAGCGGCCGACGGACGGCGACCGGAGCCGCTGGGGGCGGTCGGTCGCCGGCCGTCCGCTGCCAGCGCCGGTATAAAATTAGAAAATGTTTTACAAAATGACTTGTCAACGGGACGGTAGAGCCGGCTGTGGGCGGCCCCGCTGCGGCGCGCGGCGACCGGCGGTTCCCACCGGGCGCCGCCGCGGGGCTTACGGCGGAGACGCGGCGCCGGGCCGGGCCACATCCAACCAAACACAACAACCAACCGCCACCTCCCAGCCAATCCAAACGAGACGCAAGCGCAGCCGCTACGTCAAACCAGACTGGTTCGATAACGGGTGAAGCGTTACGGGACGCGCGCGACGTCCGATTTTCTCCAAAGTAAAATATCAAACAGTGTGCCGTAGTGGTGGACATGGACTAGGACGATAAATGAATGACAGTAAATTTTGTACAAACCACTCGGAACACGTTTGTACATCACACAAATTACAATCGGCAGCGAACGCAACCGAAGGAGGCGGGCGGGCGGCGGGCGGTCACACTGGGCTATGAGGGATCGGCCGGTGCCGGCGGACCTAATACACGCCCGACGGGGGCCAGCTGGCCGCGGTGGCCGCGCACGTCACACACGCATTATGCCGGGGAGGTTGCTAGCTTCTTATGGAGCTTGACCCTGCGAACAAACACGTGAAAGCTCCGCGACGGGCGGGCCGGGCCGGGCCAGCCACACACAGGTGGCGTGTCCCGCCATGGCAGCCGTCCGTTTTGATTGGGGCGGCGCGCGGCCTGCGCCCCGTTTTGACATGGTGACCCGCATCTGGTGCGTCTGTGGCTCGGGACAGACAGCCGCTGCTCTGTGGCGCCGGGCAGACAGCCGCTGTTCCGCACACTATCACAACACGGACATCAACACGGCACAACAGACGGCCGCGGGCGCTGCGCTCTAAAGCTCCGGCCGGCCGAGACCGGCGCACCGCCGACACGGTCTGTCGGCATCCCAACACTCACTCACTCACTCACCAATCAACACACAGGCTAACATAAATAAACCAAGGGTAATCAGTCTAAACACGCAAAACGCTGAATAAGTCTAGCCTATTATTCGCCGTAAATAAGTGATACCATACTGAAATACAAATGTATGAACTAGAAAATTAATTGCATAAATTAGCGTCAATCACAATCAGGGGATAAATACAATGATCACATATACTTCGTCCTATATCCCATAGCGAAGCTAGCGGGACCGAAATTCCCGAAAATGACTTGTATCGAGACGCCAAAAGCCGGCCCATACAGAGCCGGCGGCGGGGGCGGCGGCGCGCGGGAGGGGGGGGGGGCGACTAAGCGTGTCGCAGTTACGTAGCTTCGGACGCGGGGACGGGCGGGCGGCCGGGCGACGGGCCAACTCACGAGTCACATAGTTATATCTATATACAGATATACAGAACGTACAGTGCGGGCGGCGGCGAGGACCGCCTGAATGGGATCACATGGGACTGAGGCGGCGACCACGACGGCCTGGCACGCGCATCGGCGTCGCACAGAGATATTACGGCATGTACAAAAATGCAACCCCAAAAATAAGAAGGAACTATGCAATTTTCACGTCAATTACCGCTATATAAATATCTGCCGTTTGTACATAATCTATTTACAATTGCAAATCCAACGATACAAAAATGTGAAAAAGTAAAAAATGTATCCAAACGACTCCCAACTGCAATACAAGAGAGGCGCGACGAATTACAAGGTGACTATCATCTACGGTGATATTTTACACACACACACATACCCACAGCTAAAAAGAAGTCCCTCCGCCGCCCGCTCGTCCCTCGCCGCCCGCCGGCTCCGCGACGTCTGATCCGAATATGCCTAACCTATGGCACTAACGCCCCCTGCTGCTGCTGCTGCTGCTGCTCACATTGCTAAGCTGGCCGGAGAGAGAGAGAGAGAGAGGGTGCGGCCGACTGAGACTAGCTGACTAGGCGGCGTCTAGCACCAGCGGTAGGGCACGGCGCGCGGCCGGTCGGCGCCCTCCTTCACCAGCGGCTTGTGGAACTCACGTCCCGGCCGCGAGTGGATCGTGGCCCAGCAGTGCTCGCAGTAGTACTGAAACACGACAGAGCGGGGGGTCAGACACACATCACCGGGACACACTGCACTACCAACACATACAGAGCGGCGAGCAGGGGTCAGACACACATCACCGACACTACTCTACACTACCAACACATACAGAGCGGCGAGCAGGGGTCAGACACACATCACCGGGACACACTCTGCACTACCAACGGACATAAACAGCAGCGAGCAGGGGTCAGACACAATCACCGACACTACTCTACACTACCAACGGACATACACAGCGGCGAGCAGGGGTCAGACGCACATCACAGACACTACTCTACACTACCAACACATACACAGCAGCGAGCAGGGGTCAGGGGTCAGACGCACATCACGGTAACGACACTCCGCACTACCAACACCAATACGGTACCCAGATGAAACCCAGATACGATACCCCGAAAAGAGGAACACAATTGAGTAGAAACGAACTCCAGCTGACTTCAACTGAGGAGTGCCGCAGTTCTCACCTGCAGGCAGGTGACGTTAGCGCAGAAGAAGGGCGCGAACTTGCCGCTGCAGCGGGTACCCTGGCACTCGTCACACATCTGGTCATCGAGCACGTACGGCTTCACCTCCACCTGGCGGGACGGCAGGGAGACAGCGGGGTCAGCAGAGCGGCAGGGTGACACACACACACACTCAGGTGGGACCGCTGGGACGAGAAGAGGGGCCACAGCAGCCGCTCGCCATCGACCAGCCGAGTAATTCAGCCGATACACTGACGGAGCGGCGGCGGTGCACCACTGACGGAGCGGCGGCGGTGCACCACTGACGGAGCGGCGGCGGTGCACCACTGACGGAGCGGCGGGCGGATTTGCACCACTGACGGAGCGGCGGCGGTGCACCACTGACGGAGCGGCGGCGGTGCACCACTGACGGAGCGGCACGGCCGGTGCAACCACTGACGGAGCGGCGGCGGTGCACCACTGACGGAGCGGCGGCCGGTGCGCCACTGGACGGAAGCGGCGGGCGGTGCACCACTGAACGGAAAGCGGCGGCGGTGCCCACTGACGGAGCGGCGGCGGTGCACCACTGACGGAGCGGCGGCGGTGCGCCACTGACGGAGCGGCGGCGGTGCGCCACTACCGGGCGGCGGTACACACTGCGAGGCAGAAACAAACTAGACCGAGCGCCGCTGCCCTGTCATTGAGCTACGGACCCGGAGCTAAAGCAGGCCGGCACGTCCGGCCGAATCACCCGCGTACTAACTGACACCATCGACACTGACGTTGACACATTGACACACTGACACACTGACACACTGACACAGACACCGGACACACCGACACGATTGACGTCGGCCCGTCCGACTAGCTCACCCGCTTGTCGATGTCGCCGTGCTGCAGCTGGACGAAGCGGGCGCTGATGGCGGCGATGTAACTCTGCTGGTTACTGAACGCCACCCGGCCGGCGCCCTTCGGGTACTTCAGCTCCGGGTCCGTGTCGATGCCGGCATAGCACACGCCGCCGTACAGACGGTCCATGATCATAGCCAGCTCCACTGGAGGGAGACAGGATGGGATTCCCCAGGCCACAAGCAGGTGTTGGTTTACCCCTCCAGGCTGGCTGGTAGAGAATCTGCAGATTGCCCGCGACTGATTCACACAGGGCGGACCTCCAGCGATTCTCTACCCGCGCCGCTACGTACAGCACTCAGTCCATAATCATTAGCACCGAGACCTACGCACTGGTAGGTAGGCGCAGAGCTCGGAGCGATACAGGTCAAGTCACAGCGCGTCACACGCCACCGTACAGAGGCGGACAGATGAATACAACGCGAATGTTCATAAGAAGCTCGCCTTTTTTAGCAGTGCATACAAAAGAAAGCTGCCGCCCAGAGCTATTGAGATAAGCTGTTGCTCAAGTTCAGAGCACTGGGTTAAAACAGCAATACATTGAAGTGGAGGCTTACAGTGACATTTTTGTGTGAGACATTTGTCTACTCAGCTAGAACATATACACTTTGCGCGAAGTGTTTGTATTACCAACGTGGGCAGTTTCTATTAGCACTAACATGGAATTAATATGGAAGAAGGCCATGCTGCGAAACAACCGATGGTCCAATGTATTCACCGCACATACATATACGGCTCAGCTGATGACAACGATAGCACGTTCTCCTGCACTTTCTCAGCTCCCAATACCATTAATGCCACATGATGCCTATCAAGTTTGCATGGATAAAAACCGTTTATGACTGCATATATTTCATGCTGAAAATGTCAATCAAATTAAATCCCGTCACATCCGATCTTTAGCCTTCGAAATTAAAATGAACGTTTAAAAAGTGGTCAAACTGCCGCACATGAGGTCTAACTAGCGGGCAAACGAATGCGGCTTTATCGGAAAATAACCCCCGGAACTAGAGGGCAAATAGAAATTATGCGGCTAGGATAGCCATAATGACCCCTTCGCAAGGGACGTGGAAGAGATCCTGCTACCTTCATAGAGAACAGCAGTCAATAAGCAGCAAGGCATGACATTGGCAAGATGCATCGCTGAAACACACTTTGTCAATGTTTCGCAACATTAACTTTCCTTTCCAGTGCTGTAGAACTATGGGCAGTGGGCACTTCTGTGCCGCCCACACTCCTAACTTAAACATTTCCCTGGAGCTTCTGGTCATATTTCAGAGTAATAACTCTCCGAACAGACAAATCCGACAGTCATCCTCAATTTTGTCATCAGGTGGATTGTTGAAAGCACGATACAACTGTATTCCAGAGAAATGCTGATTGAGATTATAGAACAGAATGGTCGAGCCGCAGTTTTCATCTAAACCAACCCGGCATATTCCCGGCAACCCGGCAACCCGACAACCCGGCATATAAATAGCCAAGTACCAGGAGCTGTACTTTTAAGCTAATCAAATTATTAACTGCGAACTTCCAAAGCCAGCCGAACTTCTTGTTGACCTAGAGGCGCGCTTCCTGAAGTTCTAAGAACTTTTTGCAAGCTTTGAAAAATGAATTAACCAAAAAACCACGAGTGATCCACAAAATTCACAGGTTTTACGTAAGCCCGTGGTTACATCGCATGCGACATTTCAGCCACATTTAGGCATTGGTTCATCCACAGATAACATGATACCTGGATTGGACACTAAATTTTCGGTCTCTTATTGCTAAGCACAGCAGCGAATGACGGTGCTGGACTCGCATTTGCACGAGCCGAGACATAAAGTGTATCAGCTTAAAGGAAATAGTTCACATTGTATTTTTTCAAACACAATTTGATTTTATTTTCAAATACAACTTCTTTTCATGTCAAAAATAGCCATACATCGCGCCGATTCAGGACAGAAGAACGTAAATATTAATTTCATCAAAACTATATGCGTACTCTCCGCAAAGTTAAACGTGGCTCAGCCAATCAGATTCGAATGTATAGTCGCGTAAGATTACTGTATAGCCTCTACCTAGGTGTAGAAGGCCCACATTCTTGACATTCCTTCGACCAAAAGTCAAACATATTCGGCTGGAGAGCCCTAATTTCAGTACAGAAAACTTGCAGTTAGCGTTTTTTCAACACGGGCTAAACAACTGCTATCTCAGTTCAAAACCCATGTTGAAGGTGAATTATTTCCTTTAACAGCTCCGCTTCAAATTTCGGCTCAGCAATAAGAGGCCGAAAATTGAGTGTCCAATCCAGTTATCATGTTATCTGTGGCTCATCCTGTTTGTGCCATTTTATAACGCTTTTATCATCACATTCTGATTCTACATATTTTCTTTGTAGTTCATATACATCAAACAAGGGAGTGTCGGTGTTCAGAAATGACAACCGCGCAACATAGTAGTGAGTTACTGGTGGGCAAGGTGTACTGTTAGTATAAGTAAAGATAAGACGGACACAAGAATACCACCATCTCCATCAATTTAGTTTCTAGATAAAAGCTACGCGCCTTGCAGTTTGGAGACATGCTAGACCCATCGGACGACAGAGAGTCTCCTAGCAGTGCCCCAACACTCGGACGGGCCCTACCCAGCCGAGGGTTGAAGGCGGGAGCGAGAGGCATCTAAACGTTTTCGCGCACACAAGGCCCCTACGATCCAACCTTACCGGCTTGTTGAAGCGGGCATCTAACATCGAGAGCAGAGCCTTCCAGCTACCATACCGGCTTTATTGATATTGCTTTGGATCATCTACTAGTCGGAGATTACGAGAATGCCTAATCTAAGTGACCAAGCCTACCGGCTTCAGCGGGGCAATCTAAATAATGACACCGCGACCTCGACTTCCTCGCGAAGCACAAAAGTGCCCAACACTACCGGACTTTGGAATGCGGACATCTTATACCATACCATGGGCGGGACAGAGCCTCCCGCCACGCCATGCGCCTACCCGGCTTTATATGGTGAGACGGACGCATCCTATGCATACTCACTTCACAAGCCCGGGCTTGAACAGGCAGCGGTCTCCTCTAGCTAAGCCCAATACCCAGCCTAGTCAAGCTAGATCTCTCAACGTCGCTCTGAGTGTAGCGCGAGGCGGACCGCGTGCGTCTCCATCTCTATACTCTCATTACTATCCTTATCGGGGCACACGAGCTCTACCAGTCTACCGGACACGAGGGGCAGCTTACCGACCAGCTTTGAGCGGGCATCTTACATCGGGACAGAGTCTACAGCACCTACGGCTTTTAGCGACATCACATCGGGACAGAGCCTCCAGCCACCATACGGCTTTTGAGCGGACATCTAACATCGGACAGAGCCTCAGGCCACCTACCGGCTTTGAGCGGGCATCTAACATCGGGACAGAGCCTACAGCCACCTACCGGCTTTGAGCGGACATCTAACATCGGGACAGAGCCTCCAGCCACCTACCGGCTTTGAGCGGACATCTAACATCGGGACAGAGCCTACCAGCCACCTACCAGGCTTTGAGCGGGCATCTTAACATCAGGGACAGAGTCCTACCAGCCACCTACCGGCTTTGAGCGGGCGCGGTACGCCGCCGACGAACACAGTCTTCCTCGGGTCGAGCGGCAGCGACGCGTCCAACACGAAGTCGGCGTCCGAGAGCTTCCACGGCCGGATCTGCACCGGCTTGTCCTTGATGGTGGGGGAGGATACGCAGAGGTAGAGCTTGTCGTCGTCCTGGATACACACGTCGATCAGCTGCTGCACGGAGCTCTCGTCCTGCCGGCACAGACACACAGCGGTCAGAGCTGGGTACCAGTTGGAAACAGCACCAACACCTCGCTGACAACAGTAAAGGCGGCGGCACACTGGCCATTCGGCGCGCAGATTCCGCGGAACCGCGGAATTGACGCCACGGAACCGCGGATTTTGTTATCAGGTTACCAGTGACATTCTATGCAAGATAGAGGTACAAAATTTGTACAGCATGTTGTTGCCACTGTGAAACTTGTCATGCAAACGTTTCGTGGTTCTAAACTTACATCTTCGTTGAAAAATGACCCCCATATAGTTACGTTGGGTCAGGCAGCTGCAACAGGTGGAATTCGGCGGGGCGGAATCTCGCGAGCTGACAGGCGCCGACAGGCGCTGGATCCGCCAGAACAAGGACGATATTCCGCGGTGTCGCCGCGACTTTACGAGGCGGAATTTCGCAGTGATATCGCGCGCCGAATGGGCAGTGTGCGGCCGCCTTCAAACACATTTAATGTGATTGATTTATATTTTTAGACTAATATCTTTTATATTTTTCTTCCTGATATTTATATATTTATCGGTATTTTTATATTTATATTTTTACATTGATACTTTTTATATTGATGTTTTTGATATGTATATTTGTGTAATTTATATTTTTATATTTATATTTTTTAGATGTGTATTTTTTAGATTTATATTTCTTTAGATTGTGTTTTTTTATTTGATATTTTATTCCGATTTGTTTTCATTTTATATTTTATTGATATTTGATATTTTAGTAGTAAACGATCTTTTGAAGTACGAGACCCGCTACATATCGAGCCACCGTTGGCCGGATCTGCTCCGACCTGCGACGGTTCGATTATCTTCCCTCTGGCGTCAGTCGCGGCCTCGCGGGAGCTCTGGACGGACGTGGCGGCGGGCCAAATCACCACCACCACCTCCGGATCTGCCTCGCACCTCCTCATGTGGGCGGTTTGTGTACCCCAATGGAGCTGAGCCTGGTGCCCCCTAGTGTCACACATTCCATCAGGACGTGCTGCAGAGTGTCAGCCAGTCCGCAGCAGATGCAGCACGGGGCCCTGCGAGGCAATCCTCGTCTCCGACCAGGAGACGGTGACAAGCACCGGCCGGCTCTGTGCTGCCTGCAGGTACTGACGGCATCCGGACAGGAGTCCCGAGCTCAGCTGGCGAACGTGACGGCAGTGACGCCGTCTGTCCCGAGCTCAGCTGGTGAACGTGACGGCAGTGACGCCGTCTGTCCCGAGCTCAGCTGGTGAACGTGACGGCAGAGACGCCGTCTGTCTGCGTCACCGACAGACTGGCCGGCTCGGTCCGCTCGGCCCGCCAGCGATCAATACACGCTGGACCCGCCCAACGTCGCACCTGGGCGGAGCGTCTGCCGAGCGACCCTCCCCTCCCCTGCCGACCAGTCACCCTGCGGCCCTCCCCTCCCGAACCCCACCACCCCACCGAACGGTCCGACACTCCCCCAACCTCTCCACTGAGCACCCCCCACTCAAACGGCCAGCCCAGCCTGTGTGTCGCCACATCAGCTGTTCACAGCGCAGTCAGCTGTTAACAGCGCAGTCAGCTGTTAACAGCGCAGTCAGCTGTTCACATTTCACAATCAGCTGTTCGCCGAACGTCGGCTGCGGAAGACGCGACATTGGAGAAGCCATACATACACCAGGTAACACGACCCGTACAGTCAGTGATCACTGCAGTGACAACTGAATCAACCAGCTTGTTTTGGCTTTGGCGGCGTTTATAGCAGTTTCTCCCCAAATTGTTCCCTTCCGGTGCCTGCACTGGGCGGTCCCGGTCAGGCGGTCCCGGTCAACACCTGCCATAAGCCGTCAGCATTCCAGCGACACTGTGCCGTTTCAACACACGTCACACGGCGCTGCGACCAGACACCATCACGGCCTCTCCAACACCTGTGAGCTGGAGCCTCAGCCGGGCCAGGCTGACCCGGGCTCCGGCGGACCCGGCCGGGTGCAATACTCGCCTGGAAAAGCAGGAACGCGTAGCCCTTCGGTGGGAAGTACGACTTGGACTCAGCCTTGTGCGGCCAGTCGACCACCAGGGGGCCGAACCGGCGGAACGAGGCGGTGATCTCCTCTGAAACAGACACAGTTATACGTCATACGATGTCACATCAATGTGATGGGGACACAGCAACGTCAGCAGCCACGTCAACAGCCACGTCACACGATGTCTATTCAGCAACGTCACACAGTGTCATAGCCACGTACACAGTGTCATAGCCACGTCACATAGTGTCACAGCCACGCACAGTGTCCATAGCCACGTCACAGCCACGTCACACAATGTCACAGCAACGTCACACGGTATCACATCCACGTCACACGATGTCACAGCAACGTCACACAATGTCACAGCAACGTCACACGGTATCACAGCCACGTCACACGATGTCACAGCCACGTCACACGAAGCCACAGAGCAGAGATACCCTGGAGGAAGGCGGCCCATAGACGGGGCATCACGTGCTGTCAGAAGGACTGCAGCCTCGCCAACTTCGTAATAAGTCCCGCCAACTTCGGCCAAACTTTGATGAGCTTTAATATAGTCGGATGTTCCCTAGATTCCCCCTCCAGCATGCAACGCCGCCCGATCGATTCGTTTGAAATATTGCCCTATCCCCGACTGGCACCGGAGTGTCACATCGGCAAAACATTCTACAGATATGCCACACGTGATTCAATACTGGCATACAGGACGTGTCACAAGGGAATATAATATACTGGGAAGCATAACCTGTACGAGAAGTGCTTGCTAAAAGTGAATGGAAGATCCCTGCAGCATCGAAATAGGCAATAAAACATACATCCTCAGAATAGCGTTGGGGTGGTGTTCCTTGGCCAGGAAGAAGCAGCCCCAAACAGATTAGTGCGCCGGCCCGGCGTTATCCGTTATCCGATATCCGTTATCCGTTATCCGTTATCCGATATCCGATATCCGCCAGTCAGTCGACACTGGACTGCGGTCTGCGCGTGCCGAGACCCGCTGGCTGGCGCAAACCACCGAGTAGAGAGCCGCTGCTGCCGCGGACACCGTGTGCCTGACCGTGTGCCTAACTGCCTAGTACGACAGTCGCCGAATGGACGCCAGTCGCAGTCCATGGCGCTTGCATTAGCAAACTCAGAACAGCCGCAAATGGTGACAGGACAAAATAACCAAGTTGCGCAAAATTAAAAACATCAGACATTTAAGCTATGTTCTGACCGTTACATTCCCTGCGGGAATCCCTGGAATCCCCGGCGGGCATTTTACTCTACCGCAGTTCGGCAATGTTCTTATACATTCATATTCCTGTTACCTCGTTGCTTCGGGAATCGGTAGAAAACACTTTTCTACTGATTTCCCGGAATCCCCGCGGGAATCGACGGGTCAGAACACAGCCTTAACATTCGTTAGTTTTAGCATGAGGTGTTGACAAAGCCCGTTTCATTTCTCAATAGTTGGTCGTTTAAACAAAATCAAATAACGACCAACGCAAAAAGTTCCGATGTTATAATGATCAGTTTCGAATTGTTTTCGTTGTTTCGGAGCTGCCGGCTACCGGTGCCTTTGGCCGCTGTTGACCGGCGCTCCCCCAGGCTGGCAGCGTTCGTCCACTAGCCAGCGGCGTATATCGGGAGGGTGACCAGCCCAGCCCGTACATCCTGGCCGCGCCGCGCGGGCCGGACGCCGATCAATTCTCAACGCGACGCAAACAACGCCCCGACGCTCATAAACTGTCATCTCTGCCACCGCGCAGCCACCAGAAAAAAGCGGCCGCGTCACCTCTTACTTTATCACGGCAGCTTGATAAAGGGGTGCAGCGTCTGGTGGCGAGATTCCGCCTTGTTTACGCGTCCGGCGTCCGCCCATGTGACGTCGACCCACCGGCGCCCCGGGCCAAATGATGTGGACGCACCCCTCCAATCGCATTTTATGGTCATACGCCTAAATATCACGGCTATTTACGTTCACTGTGGACCGCCCGGCGAAAAACGGAGTCTGAAGGAGCCGAAATAAACAACAGAGCCCCTCAGCGAAACCGGCGCCTTGTTTCGCCGCGATATTGCCAGCCGAAAAGTTGGTCAAAACTTTGAGACGGTTCGTAATTAACGGAAAGAGACAAACAAAGAAGAGCAGTGGCAAAAACAGATTACTTTTCGCCCGAAATCCGAAACTGACACTCGCATATTGCAACACACCGTGCGACGGTATAACAGGCGCACAAAGCAAACTGTAGTATCGCAATTTCAGCAGCTCGACAATTATCGTCGTATCGTCTTCAATTCCGGACTTGCCCCAAATTAACTATCATCCCGCAGGCTGGATTTGACCGGCTTCCGGACGGCGACTGCCGGCCGGCCTGGGGTCCATGGCGAGCATAGGACGGCGGCAGCTGCCTCTAGTTACCACCTGGCCGGGGTCGGGGCCGGGACCGGGGTCAGGGGAGCAGCCTCGGCGCGCCCAGTCCCTACCGGTCCCAACACGAAACGTGAGATGCCACCTCAGGTTCGGAGCTGCACACGCACCTCTCCCGTGTACTTCCAGGACATCGCACATCGCACATCACACACGGACTCTCCTCTCCCCGGGGCACACTGGCTAGATTTACACATGATCACAAGCCTTCTCAGATGTTTGAGGGTCGGGGAGTTTTTAGGAGCACGTGCCACCCTGATCATATACCACCAATAATCCGTAGCTCCGTAAGCCAGAGAACGCTAACAGGATATACCATTTCCACACCAGTGTGGATCACTGTCACGTCTTTGAAAGGATACGAACTTGGCTTGATTTATCAGCATGCACAACTACTTGTGAGTAACACCGTATTGTCCTATGCGAGGCTGACATCGCGTTTGTTGGTCAGTACCGGGATGGACTGATCGGACAGAGCTGTGCGCCGCTCTGGCCGCGTCCGACTCACCCTCGTCGATGTCTGGCGGCAGTCCGCCGACGAACACCTTGCGGCTGTAGCGCTCTCCGTTGTCAGCCGAGCAGGCGGAGCGCGGCGACGTACGACACGGGCTGATGGCCGGCAGGCCGTCCAGCAGGTGCGCCGCCGACGACTCGTCCAGGCCCGGGAAGAACGGCGGCTTACCTGCAGCACAGGACACCGCGCGGGGTCAGACACTCAGCACGGCTACAAACACCGCACAAACAGGCGACACAGACACAGAAGACGTGGAAGAAAGCGAGGTAACCACCGGAATTATATTTTTATCTCATGCGATTAGCACAGATTCCGTAAATAAGAATCAGGCGTAATAGAAGCTAAAATCATGAACGAAGTTCTTGAATGAGCCGCAATGTAGTAGGGACCAAAACGATCACTAATGTGTGTGGCCACATTAGCGTGTTGATAACGTCATAATGGCAATGTTCAGCAGAATTGTGGAACACAACTGATACTCTAACACCGGTCCCGTTCTACCACTGGTGGCTGCGGTGAGTACATGACAGTTCAGAAAACTAACGGATACGAGTCTCGACACAATTCAAACTCCATAACAACCTGCCGGCCTCTGAACACCAATGAAAGGGCGCCAGAAATCTGTCACGTCTATCCGCCAGTANAGCCACCTACCGGCTTTGAGCGGGCGCGGTACGCCGCCGACGAACACAGTCTTCCTCGGGTCGAGCGGCAGTGACGCGTCCAGCACGAAGTCGGCGTCCGAGAGCTTCCACGGTCGGATCTGCACCGGCTTGTCCTTGATGGTGGGGGAGGAGACGCAGAGGTAGAGCTTGTCGTCGTCCTGGATACACACGTCGATCAGCTGCTGCACGGAACTCTCGTCCTGCCGGCACAGACACACAGCGGTCAGCGCTGGGTTCCAGTCGGAAACAGCACCAACACCTCGCTGACAACAGTAAAGGCGGCGGCACACTGGCCATTCGGCGCGCAGATTCCGCGGAACCGCGGAATTGACGCCACGGAAGCGCGGATTTTGTTATCAGGTTACCAGTGACAATCTATGCAAGATAGAGGTACACAATTTTTACAGCATGTTGTGAAGGAGCATGTAGTAGCAGCATGTTGTGAAGTAGCATGTTTGTACAGCGTGTTTTGCCACTGTGAAACTTGTCATGCAAACGTTTCGTGGTTCTAACTTACATCTTCGTTGAAAAATGACCCCCATATATTTACGTTGGGTCAGGCAGCTGCAACAGGTGGAATTTGGCGGGGCGGAATCTTGCGAGCTGACAGCGCCGGATCCGCCAGAACAAGGACGATATTCCGCGGTGTCGCCGCGACTTTACGAGACGGAATTTCGCAGTGATATCGCGCGCCGAATGGGCAGTGTGCGGCCGCCTTCAAACACATTTAATGTGATTGATTTATATTTTTAGATTGCTATTTTTAGACCAATATCTTTTAGATTTATCTTCTTGAGATTTAACATTTTAATCGATATTTTTATATTCATATTTTTATATTGATACTTTTTAGATTGATGTTTTTTATATGAATATTTTTTATAATTTGCATTTTTATATTTATATTTTTTAGATGTGTACTTTTTATATTGATTTTTTGAAAATTTGATATTTTATTTCTATTTGTTTTCATTTGATATTTTATTGATATTTGATATTTTAGTAGTAAACGATCTTTTGAAGTACGATACCCCCTACATATAGAGCCACCGTTGGCCTGATCTGCTCCGACCTGCGACGGTTCGATTATCTTCCCTCTGGCGTCAGTCGCGGCCTCGCGGGAGCTCTGGACGGACGTGGCGGCGGGCCAAATCACCACCACCACCTCCGGATCTGCCTCGCACCTCCTCATGTGGGCGGTTTGTGTACCCCAATGGAGCTGAGCCTGGTGCCCCCTAGTGTCACACATTCCATCAGGACGTGCTGCAGAGTGTCAGCCAGTCCGCAGCAGATGCAGCACGGGGCCCTGCGAGGCAATCCTCGTCTCCGACCAGGAGACGGTGACAAGCACCGGCCGGCTCTGTGCTGCCTGCAGGTACTGACGGCATCCGGACAGGAGTCCCGAGCTCAGCTGGCGAACGTGACGGCAGTGACGCCGTCTGTCCCGAGCTCAGCTGGTGAACGTGACGGCAGTGACGCCGTCTGTCCCGAGCTCAGCTGGTGAACGTGACGGCAGAGACGCCGTCTGTCTGCGTCACCGACAGACTGGCCGGCTCGGTCCGCTCGGCCCGCCAGCGATCAATACACGCTGGACCCGCCCAACGTCGCACCTGGGCGGAGCGTCTGCCGAGCGACCCTCCCCTCCCCTGCCGACCAGTCACCCTGCGGCCCTCCCCTCCCGAACCCCACCACCCCACCGAACGGTCCGACACTCCCCCAACCTCTCCACTGAGCACCCCCCACTCAAACGGCCAGCCCAGCCTGTGTGTCGCCACATCAGCTGTTCACAGCGCAGTCAGCTGTTAACAGCGCAGTCAGCTGTTAACAGCGCAGTCAGCTGTTCACATTTCACAATCAGCTGTTCGCCGAACGTCGGCTGCGGAAGACGCGACATTGGAGAAGCCATACATACACCAGGTAACACGACCCGTACAGTCAGTGATCACTGCAGTGACAACTGAATCAACCAGCTTGTTTTGGCTTTGGCGGCGTTTATAGCAGTTTCTCCCCAAATTGTTCCCTTCCGGTGCCTGCACTGGGCGGTCCCGGTCAGGCGGTCCCGGTCAACACCTGCCATAAGCCGTCAGCATTCCAGCGACACTGTGCCGTTTCAACACACGTCACACGGCGCTGCGACCAGACACCATCACGGCCTCTCCAACACCTGTGAGCTGGAGCCTCAGCCGGGCCAGGCTGACCCGGGCTCCGGCGGACCCGGCCGGGTGCAATACTCGCCTGGAAAAGCAGGAACGCGTAGCCCTTCGGTGGGAAGTACGACTTGGACTCAGCCTTGTGCGGCCAGTCGACCACCAGGGGGCCGAACCGGCGGAACGAGGCGGTGATCTCCTCTGAAACAGACACAGTTATACGTCATACGATGTCACATCAATGTGATGGGGACACAGCAACGTCACACAGCCACGTACGATGTCAAGGGCCAAGGTCAACAGGACCAGTGTATAGCCAGACGTCACCTGTGTCACAGCCACGTACAACAGTGTATAGCACGTCACAGCCACGTCACACAATGTCACAGCAACGTCACACGGTATCACATCCACGTCACACGATGTCACAGCAACGTCACACAATGTCACAGCAACGTCACACGGTATCACAGCCACGTCACACGATGTCACAGCCACGTCACACGAAGCCACAGAGCAGAGATACCCTGGAGGAAGGCGGCCCATAGACGGGGCATCACGTGCTGTCAGAAGGACTGCAGCCTCGCCAACTTCGTAATAAGTCCCGCCAACTTCGGCCAAACTTTGATGAGCTTTAATATAGTCGGATGTTCCCTAGATTCCCCCTCCAGCATGCAACGCCGCCCGATCGATTCGTTTGAAATATTGCCCTATCCCCGACTGGCACCGGAGTGTCACATCGGCAAAACATTCTACAGATATGCCACACGTGATTCAATACTGGCATACAGGACGTGTCACAAGGGAATATAATATACTGGGAAGCATAACCTGTACGAGAAGTGCTTGCTAAAAGTGAATGGAAGATCCCTGCAGCATCGAAATAGGCAATAAAACATACATCCTCAGAATAGCGTTGGGGTGGTGTTCCTTGGCCAGGAAGAAGCAGCCCCAAACAGATTAGTGCGCCGGCCCGGCGTTATCCGTTATCCGATATCCGTTATCCGTTATCCGTTATCCGATATCCGATATCCGCCAGTCAGTCGACACTGGACTGCGGTCTGCGCGTGCCGAGACCCGCTGGCTGGCGCAAACCACCGAGTAGAGAGCCGCTGCTGCCGCGGACACCGTGTGCCTGACCGTGTGCCTAACTGCCTAGTACGACAGTCGCCGAATGGACGCCAGTCGCAGTCCATGGCGCTTGCATTAGCAAACTCAGAACAGCCGCAAATGGTGACAGGACAAAATAACCAAGTTGCGCAAAATTAAAAACATCAGACATTTAAGCTATGTTCTGACCGTTACATTCCCTGCGGGAATCCCTGGAATCCCCGGCGGGCATTTTACTCTACCGCAGTTCGGCAATGTTCTTATACATTCATATTCCTGTTACCTCGTTGCTTCGGGAATCGGTAGAAAACACTTTTCTACTGATTTCCCGGAATCCCCGCGGGAATCGACGGGTCAGAACACAGCCTTAACATTCGTTAGTTTTAGCATGAGGTGTTGACAAAGCCCGTTTCATTTCTCAATAGTTGGTCGTTTAAACAAAATCAAATAACGACCAACGCAAAAAGTTCCGATGTTATAATGATCAGTTTCGAATTGTTTTCGTTGTTTCGGAGCTGCCGGCTACCGGTGCCTTTGGCCGCTGTTGACCGGCGCTCCCCCAGGCTGGCAGCGTTCGTCCACTAGCCAGCGGCGTATATCGGGAGGGTGACCAGCCCAGCCCGTACATCCTGGCCGCGCCGCGCGGGCCGGACGCCGATCAATTCTCAACGCGACGCAAACAACGCCCCGACGCTCATAAACTGTCATCTCTGCCACCGCGCAGCCACCAGAAAAAAGCGGCCGCGTCACCTCTTACTTTATCACGGCAGCTTGATAAAGGGGTGCAGCGTCTGGTGGCGAGATTCCGCCTTGTTTACGCGTCCGGCGTCCGCCCATGTGACGTCGACCCACCGGCGCCCCGGGCCAAATGATGTGGACGCACCCCTCCAATCGCATTTTATGGTCATACGCCTAAATATCACGGCTATTTACGTTCACTGTGGACCGCCCGGCGAAAAACGGAGTCTGAAGGAGCCGAAATAAACAACAGAGCCCCTCAGCGAAACCGGCGCCTTGTTTCGCCGCGATATTGCCAGCCGAAAAGTTGGTCAAAACTTTGAGACGGTTCGTAATTAACGGAAAGAGACAAACAAAGAAGAGCAGTGGCAAAAACAGATTACTTTTCGCCCGAAATCCGAAACTGACACTCGCATATTGCAACACACCGTGCGACGGTATAACAGGCGCACAAAGCAAACTGTAGTATCGCAATTTCAGCAGCTCGACAATTATCGTCGTATCGTCTTCAATTCCGGACTTGCCCCAAATTAACTATCATCCCGCAGGCTGGATTTGACCGGCTTCCGGACGGCGACTGCCGGCCGGCCTGGGGTCCATGGCGAGCATAGGACGGCGGCAGCTGCCTCTAGTTACCACCTGGCCGGGGTCGGGGCCGGGACCGGGGTCAGGGGAGCAGCCTCGGCGCGCCCAGTCCCTACCGGTCCCAACACGAAACGTGAGATGCCACCTCAGGTTCGGAGCTGCACACGCACCTCTCCCGTGTACTTCCAGGACATCGCACATCGCACATCACACACGGACTCTCCTCTCCCCGGGGCACACTGGCTAGATTTACACATGATCACAAGCCTTCTCAGATGTTTGAGGGTCGGGGAGTTTTTAGGAGCACGTGCCACCCTGATCATATACCACCAATAATCCGTAGCTCCGTAAGCCAGAGAACGCTAACAGGATATACCATTTCCACACCAGTGTGGATCACTGTCACGTCTTTGAAAGGATACGAACTTGGCTTGATTTATCAGCATGCACAACTACTTGTGAGTAACACCGTATTGTCCTATGCGAGGCTGACATCGCGTTTGTTGGTCAGTACCGGGATGGACTGATCGGACAGAGCTGTGCGCCGCTCTGGCCGCGTCCGACTCACCCTCGTCGATGTCTGGCGGCAGTCCGCCGACGAACACCTTGCGGCTGTAGCGCTCTCCGTTGTCAGCCGAGCAGGCGGAGCGCGGCGACGTACGACACGGGCTGATGGCCGGCAGGCCGTCCAGCAGGTGCGCCGCCGACGACTCGTCCAGGCCCGGGAAGAACGGCGGCTTACCTGCAGCACAGGACACCGCGCGGGGTCAGACACTCAGCACGGCGGGTCAGACACTCAGCACGGCTACAAACACCGCACAAACAGGCGACACAGACACAGCAGACGTGGAAAAAAAGCGAGGTAACCACCGGAATTATATTTTTATCTCATGCGATTACCACAGATTCCGTAAATAAGAATCAGGCGTAACATAAGCTTAAATCACGAACGAAGTTCTTGAATGAGCCGCAATGTAGTAGGGACCAAAACGATCACTAATGTGTGTGGCCACATTAGCGTGTTGATAACGACATAATAGCAATGTTCAGCAGAATTGTGGAACACAACTGGTACTCAAACACCAGTCCCGTTCTACCACTGGTGGCTGCGGTGAGTACGTGACAGTTCAGAAAACTAACGGATACGAGTCTCGACACAATTCAAACTGCATAACAACCTGCCGGCCTCTTAACACCAATGAAAAGGCGCCAGAAATCTGTCACGTCTATCCGCCAGTAACAGCCAGTCACCCGGAATCCGGATCTGTCCGCCACCTCCATCCGCTATCCGGACATATCCACCACCTACCACCTGTACAAGGCAGAAAGCTCGCGCTCCGAAGTCGCACCAGGCAGTCCGCCCGGTTAACCTTGGATGCGGCCCGCGTAAACTCGTTCCGCGGAGCCGTCGGCGGCGAGTGTCCTCGGCAGGCCAAACTGCAGTGAAACGCGGTCCAGTCCACACAACCCTGCAGTGAACCGCCGCCCGGCCAAACGGCACCAAACAGTGGCGCGGCCAATCCTCGTCGCGCTCCAACGTAAACAGGACTTCTGTCGGGTCACAGCAGCCGGAGCAGGGGTTCCCGGCAGTGACCTGTACCCCCTAGCCGAGCGCCAGCCCCCCCCCCATCGACGGAACAACTGCATCCGCCGCCTCTGACGCCGCTACTAGTGAAAACATGCAGCGAGCCAGCTGTCGTTTTTTTCGGCGTGCACGAGGCGCCCGTCACATGCGGCGACAGTGAGCGGGGCGCGCAGGCGCATCACGTGAACGGCGCGCGGTCCTGCCGGTCACGTGGGCCGCACAGGTGGGCGGTCGGCCGGTCTGCGCCGTCCGCCACCGGCACACTCTGAGCACGTGACACCGAGGCTGTGGAAACGAGATACCATGGAACGTGCCGGCTGCTGGGGCGGCCGGAAACTGCACCTATCCGCCTGCGGGGGAACCTTTCCGCCTGCGGGGGAAACACTGCATGCAAGGAGGAGCTGAGCAGTGAGTCGCACAGAACAGCCGGAAGTGCTGGGAGACAATGGGGAAGACGCCAGATGCATGAATTCCCATCGTGCCACCGAACTGCGCTGTTCCCCAGGGACCCAAGTTCCTGATAAAACACATTGACAGAATTTCCGCAATATGTTTCTGCAATATGCCTGGTGGTGCATATATAGATGCATATTATCAACAGTACAGCGTAAACCTTAAGTTCTCCAGCGCCACGTGTCAGACATAGCCAGCATACCATTACCACACACCACAGGTGCATTTAAGATAAATTACAATTCAGTCCTCGCAACAGCGCAAGCAAGCTAAAACGCAAACACACTGCGCACGACACGTTCGCAGCTTCAATAGTCGCCTGCCGACCAGTGACATTGCATCGCCAACAGCGGCTCACTGCGTCCCGCGTTATAGAACAGGTGGACCGACGGCGGCGGGGCGGGAGGGTACGTGATGCGGTGTCGGACCTGTGCCGAGCCCTGGCAGATCACCTCAGTCCTCCGTCCACTCTCTCCGCCCTCTCGGCCCTGGTGTCACCCCAGTCCTCCGTCCACTCTCTCCGCCCCTCCGGCCCTGGTGTCCCCCCAAGTCCCTCCGTCCACTCTCTCCGCCCTCTCGGCCCTGGTGTACCCAGTCCTCCGTCCACCTCTTCCGCCCTCTGGCCCTGGTGGTCACCCCAGTGCCTCCGTCCACTCTCTCCGCCCTCTCGGCCGCTGGGTGTCACCCAGTGGAGCGGTGGCACATCAACTCAGTTTCCTCCGTCCACTCTGCTCCGCCCCTCTCTGGCCCTGGTGTCACCCCAGTCCTCCGTCCACTCTCTCCGCCCTCTCGGCCCTGGTGTCACCCCAGTGGAGCGGACGGTTCTAGCAGGCTCGTATTTCGATAGTTTTGCTGTTTGACAGATATGCCAATCGTTCAGGATGTAGCCTACTGTCGCACAAGGCCATATCTATTCGACAGGAAATCGTGTCGATTTGTCGACATCACGCTACTCTCAGCACAGTCCGCGTTCGTTCAAACCTCGACCACGCAGAGCGGACCGGCGTCGCTGCCAACCGACACGCACCGATCGACACACGCATATCGACCGAGAGAGCGACACGCAACGGCTGACTCACGGTGAGCCGCTGACGGCTTCGTTACCACTTACGTAATCTGGCTAACAGCCGCTGTGTGAGGGGCGGAGAGCATTGCCGGCATTGAGTATTAAATTCGCGACCAACACCAGGTTACCATGGCCCCGTGGGGACAAGACTGATAAAACACACCGGCGCATACTAGATGATACACGAAAACAGTGATGCTATTATATAACACAATTATTAGATATTGAACGTTTAGGAGGCAAAGCTGACCACTGTTTGCTAAATCTGCTCCAGTGTGACGTGTTGGTCGACTCAGTCGACAGTGGTGCCGGGTCGGCTGACTGAGACCGCGGGCTGGCTGAGACCGCGGGCTGGCTGAGACCGTGGGCTGGCTGAGACCGTGGGCTGGCTGAGACCGTCGGCTGGCTGAGACCGTGGGCTGACTGAGACCGTGGGCTGACTGAGACCGTGGGCTGGCTGAGACCGTGGGCTGGCTGAGACCGCGGGCTGGCTGAGACCGCGGGCTGGCGCCGTGCTGTGCCGTTCCTCCGGCCGGTGCCAGGGCACGGGCCTCAGCGGAGCGCCGGGAGGCACGCACACAAACATACCCCCAGCCAGTCGGCCAGGTCACGCTCACGTGCCTCACATCGGTGACGGTCGGCGGCTGGCGCGAGGCCAGGGGACGAACCTGTCGGCAGCACCACCGCCGATACAACCGACCGTCACCAACTGGAGGCACCACCACCACCACCCTGATCATCACCCGACCGTCACCAACTGATCATCACCCGACCGTCACCAACTGATCATCAACCGACCGTCACCAACTGGAGGCACCACCATCACCACCCTGATCATCAACCGACCGTCACCAACTGATCATCACCCGACCGTCACCAACTGGAGGCACCACCATCACCACCCTGATCATCACCCACCGGAGGACGCGGTGACCCAGGTGACCCAGGCAGGCAGTACCACCACCAGTCGCAGACGCTGACCTGCCGCCTCCTCTCCTCTCAAGTCCAGCCCAGCGGGGCCGACTTAAGCACAAGCCCGACTAACCAGTCCCCTGCCCCCATATACTTCCGGGTCATCAGAGCAGCGCTGACCCATCCACCAGGGTCGAGCTGACCGATCCGACCCCATACCTCAGCACGAGTGACCCGGAGCGCGGCAGGTTCGTGGGCACGCGTCTGCTGCGCCATCCATCCATCGCAGTCCCGCGTGAAACTTTCAGACGACTCGAGGCGTACGAATCCATATTTAAGCGGACACAGCCGACCGAGCGGCCACGAATCGTGCGGTGCCTCGCCTCGTCGGCCGCTCTGTACAGTGTACACGTGGCTGGCCAAGTCCATACCGGCCGTCTTGTGAGACCACCTCCAGCCGTCCTGTGAGACCACCTCCAGCCGTCATGTGAGACCACCTCCAGCCGTCATGTGAGACCACCTCCAGCCGTCCTGTGAGACCACCTCCAGCCGTCCTGTGAGACCCCACCAGCCGTCCTGTGAGACCCATCACCGCCGTCTGTGAGACCATGCACCGGCCGTCCTGTGGGCCACCACCGGCGTCCTGTGAGACCACCGCCGGCCGTCCTGTGAGACCAACCACCGGCCGTCCTGTGAGACCACCACCAGCCGCCTTGAAGACCATCACGGCCGTCCTGTGAGACCATCACCGGCCGTCCTGTCAGACCACCACCGTCGTCCTGTGGAGATTGCACCTTCCAGCCGTCCTGTGAGGCCCACCACCGGCCATCCCTCTGAGACACCACCGGGCGTCCTGTGAGACCACCACCGCCGTCATGTGAGACACCTCCAGCCGTCCTGTGAGACCACCACTCAGCCGTCCTGTGAGACCATCACCGGCCGTTCCTGTGAGGCCACCACGGCCGTCCTGTGAGACCAACCGCCGGCCGTTCCTGTGAGCGCACCACCGGCGCTGTGAGACCAACCACCAGAACGTCCTGTGAGACCACACCGGCCGTCGCTGTGAGACCACCACCAGCCGTCCCTGTGAGACCATCACCGGCTGTCATGTGAGACCATCACCGGCCGTCCTGTGAGACCATCACCGGCCGTCCTGTGAGACCACCACCGGCCGTCCTGTACAGGTCAGACGCTGGCTACCCAGTCCCTGCCTCAGCTGATGACAGAGGACTACCTCCACCTGCATCCTCGCCACCTGTGCTGGTACCGGGCCGATGTACTACAGAGGCAACCAGGCTCTCCGGCTCACTGCACTGCAGAGGAAGCCTGGCTCCGCAGGGTCTCGCCACTGTTTAGCAGTGCGCCATAGACAGGCGTCCTTCGGTGACCTCTACCATCGAGCGTAGCCGAGTGACCATGTGATGAGTACCATCACAGCTCCAAAGCCTCGACTACAAAGCCTCCAAATCCCCGACTCCAAACCCTCCGAACTGTAAGCCCGGCCACTGCCCGTGGTGTGGCTTTTAGCTATTGCGAACCCCGGCCGCGATACTGCGTAGTTCACTCACTGCTTCCATAATCAGCTCACTGCTGCTTATTAACCATCTGCCGCGCACGGTGCAGGTTAACCCGAATTAGTCTTGAAATGCCCCCGAGAACGCCTCCCTCGGCGGAGTGCACACACATTGCATGGATGCGGAGCAAAATACAACGTTTGATTGTGAGCACATCAATAAGGCATCAGCAAATATTCCAATAGAGCTGATAGTGATAACAGGCGCTCGTGAAGAGCCACCGACCGCATATTATTTCGATAACAGGGAGTTATTCACATCCCACCAGGGAGGGAGAGTTGGAGCCTGTCGCAATCGGTACTCAACTACCACTAACCCAACACTGGTGCCAGTCACCACGCAGAGCCCGCAGCTGTCTGTATGTCTTGTCTGTCGGGCCGCGCGGCGAACCGCGGAGAGCACTCAGTCAGCCGGTGCCGGCTCAAATGAATCACCTGCTGACAACTGCATCCCAACAGGCACGGACAAGCCGCGACAACAGCCGTCGATCAGAATCAGGACGGCAGCCGTCAGTTCCCAGGTGAACGGAGCAAACGCAGGCGCCGGGGAAGGATAGCGTTCAGTTTGGGACATAAGCACGTCATCGATGGTGTTGGCAGGA
>VOPJ01011246.1:0-23647 GCA_014673585.1 Semibalanus balanoides
CATATGCTACTAAAGGTACTGAAATATATCCTATTTCGACTATGCTTCAGTAGATTTGCTGGAATTTAATTCGATAAATTAATATTTAATCTATGGAAATGCAAGTTAATGATCAAAGCAATGCTGTTAATTTATCATAGCCAACATACTAATAATAACGGATAAATGGTGTCTAATTCATTTGGGCGCTACATTCCTAAACCGTTTAACCCGGTGTCTACTTACCCTGGTTTTTACGACAGCCGGGCTTCCACACTCGCCAGCTTGCCGCTCACACCGGTCCAGTCTTCACTCAGCTATGCTTGTGCTACGCGGACCCATCGGCTAAACCACTCAAAACATTTGTTTGACAAAAAATATAAGCACTTTCAAAGAAACCTTTGCATTGCATATGACCTTAACCCGAGCTGTGCCGGAACTCGGCGTCACCTTCGCCGTGCCGGGGGGGGGGGGAGGATAGCGTTCCGACGCCCCTTTCGAACTCTGCTCCTATGGAAGTATAGACAACACCGAAAAATTCGTTCAATAGCTCATCACTAGTCATTTTACAAACTTAATAAGGTCAGTTTTTGGGCTCAGCTCTATATTGAGGTCACTAGAGGTCATCAGAGGTCAGATTTTCCCAGTTATAGAACTTCGCTCCAGAAACCTCCAAATATCGTCACTCAGAAACCAACAGAAAAGCAATCGCAAAGCTCTTAAAAAAAAAGACGCACCAATAATCTTCAGACTTTAGCTAAGGTCCTGAGTTCATCAAGGTCAAAATACATTTTTGGGCCAAAAACTTTTTTTGCAAGTATCGTAGGTAATTGTACAATAAAGAAAAGGCGATAATTTGCCGCCATCGGTCCGTCTCGTCGAGGCGTTAAAACATTGAGTTTTAAAAGGTTGAGGCAGTTCAAAGGTTGACCAGGTTAGGTCAACAATACAAATGTAGACCTCAGGTCAAAGTGGGAGCCATAGGGTCAATGGTGCATATTGAGGGGACGTATATCGACAAGAAAACACACATTCTGTGCCAGTTTCATTTATATATCGTTCATATTGTCGATGAAGTATTGGCAAACAATGTTGGCGAACCTCAATGGCCTCAGCTGTCCCTGTAGGGATCACTGAACAAAATTGCACAAGGATCATCAGGAATGACCTTTGATAACATGATCCATAAGGAGTTGGATTGATAGTGCGTATTCTTGGAATAGTAAACATTTGAATATTTTCCTATTGGTTTATAATGGAGATCTTACTAAATCGACCTGACCTTAGGTCACCTTAGGACCTTAGGACAAGTCAGTGAGCGGGGCGGACCGTGTCCAGTGTATGTCGGCCACGTAAAACTTTCGTCTCTAAATTCTGCCGGCCAACAGGAATTGCGCGATCGGGTGGTGAGGTCAGGACGTGCACAACAAGCTCTGCTTTAACGTGGGTCCTACCTCGGAAAGCCATCCATACAAAACATTCGGACTAAATTTGTTTAAAAAAAGAAGAATATTCAATATTCATACAGAACAAATATAGCTTATATACTCAAAAAATTATAGAATTAAAATAATACTAAGGTCAAGACAAGTCAAGAAATAAAATAAAAATGCCGCCTAATTTGACTGATCTGCATGGTGCAAAGCCGTAATACAGCCCGTAAAAGGCCCGGTGTACTTTCTTATAAAACAAAGGTGACTAAGCCGATAGTTTTATTATCTGAGAAAGTGGTCACCTATTGAACCAATAGTTTGTAAGACAGTGGCTTGTGTAGGTAAACTATTAAACTACATGAGTTGCCTATATTTTAAAACTTTAATTCTGCGCCCAACAAATGATAGTGTCACAATGGTCAGCCCAGGTGCAACCCCAATCAAAATTAAGTTCCTACGCCCCTGGACTTGCACCTAAACCTAGAGTGGTAGGATCTATCGTCTATACCGTCCCCCATAGTCAATCGTCTATAGTGGTTCATCTCACACATCACAAACTACGCTTAGACGTTAAAAATCGTTATGGCAGAACAGTAAAAAGACAGGTTTGGGCCAAATGTAAAAGTCAGTATTATCCAAACTCACCGTACTTCGCTTCGCAATGCGTGCATAGGTGATTAAACCCTCGTCCGTGCAGTGTCCGACAAAATGTGACCGTGCGCTAATGCTGCATTTACCTACACTTATGCTCTATATAAGGCTTACTAAAGCCCCTAAGCCACTTGCAATTACTCTTGTCGCGATAGCAAATGCCTGATATCTCTAAATTTGAAATTGTTCGTCCCGCTAGTTGAACCGGGGAGAAAGTGCGAGCCGTATGCGGGCCTGTTGGTTTTCGTTTATGCATCATGATCCAAGTTCAGAAACCAAAATGTCCATTATAATTACTTTTGTTCGTGCATGGAAGCACTCAGCTTTATCTCACCAGTAGTGTACGTGCAATAGTACATGATAACCGGTTTTAATGTCCGTGTTTCCTACTTTGGTGCTGACGGTTATGACCGCCCCGAACATGTTGCCGAAAAATGGATATTAGAAGTCAGGATTTATTCAAATAAAAAGCCGAAGATAGAAAAGTTGTTTGGAATCGTTTACTTCATACGAATCAATCAAAATAATTTTCGAAAATCAAAATTTATATTTTCACAATCTTGACCATACATGTGGCCGCCCGAAAGTGTTCCCGAAAAATTGATTTAAGGTAGTCAGGAATTAATCAAATCCCAAAACTGAAATGTGAAGTTTGTTCAGAATCGCTTACTTCATACTTATTACTAATCCACCCTCGCAATTTTCGAAACCCGGAATTTTTCATTTTTACCCTGCTGACGACCATGCCTACTGGCCAGGTGCCGCCCCTGGCCAGCACCGCCCTCAGGCCAGGTGCCGCCCTCAGGTTACTTATCGCCCTCTGGCGAGGCACCGCCCTCGGGTCAGATACCACCCACTAGCCATATGCCGCCCCCAGCCATGTGCCACCCCTAGCCATGTGCCGCCCTATGGCCCGGTGATGGCGTCTCTCCGGGCAATGACGGCACCCCCGGTCAATTCCGTGCCTCTCTGGCCAGTGATGGCACCCTTTTGGCCAGTGACAGCTCTGCTCTCCTCCAGCTAATGATGGCGACCCTCTGGCCTGTGCGACCCTCTGCCCAGTGTCAGCGCCCTCTAGCTAGTGACAGCGCCCCTATGGCCATGTGATGGCGCCCCTCCGGCCAGTGATGGCGCCCCGACACTAATGAAGATGTTCCTCTGTCCAGTGACAGAACTCGATATTTCGAGTAAATTGAGCATTGCTTCACATAATCCGGGCTGACTCGGTTACTAATATAGCTATTATAGGATCATTCTGTAAAAAATGCAATGCCCATGAAACGCTCTTTCTGCTAAAAGTACTCAAATTTTAGATAGGGTCAATAGTTGAGGCTCCGGAGGTCAGCAAATGTCAAAATGCTTATTTTCACTGAAAAGTTTGTTTTTGCTCACATTTTTTTTATTGATAAAAGCTGGAGCAACGTTTTTGCCATCATCGTGTTTCTCTCATCATGGCGTATCGAATCATATATCGTATGACTTAGCGAGGTAAAATTAAAAATTTGGCCTGAGCTTACCTGAGGATATGTCAAGGTGAAGTCAAATTTTATATCACTTGATGGGGGAGCCGGTAGCTACGTGGTATGTCTTCGGACTGCCACGCAGCGGCCCCGGGTTCGATTCCCGGGGTGCCGGTTCCGGGGATAGCCGCCCGGATCAAATCCCTAGGGCTCGAGAGGAGGGTCCCAGGGGGAGTCCAACCCAGGCCCCTCCCCTCCCCGGCACCATAGTCTCCCGGAACATGGCGAAAGGCCGACCCGGATGAAAAAAAAAATCACTTGATGTCAACCGATAAGAGAGACAGAATGGTGGAAGTAAGTACTCTGCCTTGCGTTAAAGATGAGTTATTGTACAAAACATATTCCCTGGGGGCACATTGGATTTGACCTCAAAGAGGTCACATAAGAAAATTACGATATGCATTCTTCTGCTTAGCTCCAAAACAGTGATATTGATGAAAACTGACCATATTTAGCACGGTTGCTTTGATTGGTGCGCATTTCAATTGGCTCCCATTGACTTATAATGGGGGAAGGTCACAAAATGGGCATGACCTCAGGTCGCCGATATACTCAAATGAGATATACGAACTGTAGATACATATGTCCTTATCACACACTGTGAGGTTCAACCTATTTGGTTAACCACTGTGGCTTTGGCATGATGTCAAACTTTCAAAAACGTCACTTTTGGTCAGGTCATTAAATGTGACCTGATGACGTGACCTTAAAGGTTAGGTCAAAACTTTCATAAAATGTGGGTTATTGATACCCGAACGGTTGTGCGAAATTAGGTGGCGCTGCGCGCCGCCGTTTTTCCGCTACTCCTGAAAAACATCAGGGGGCGGATATCCGCCCCCTGTTGGTGCGCGGGTTAAGATGAGTCAAAAACTGCATTTTCTTAAATTATTGTATTCAGTTTACGCACAAACACAATACATTGTTCACGAGTGTGATAAGCGACAAAGACTATTTGTGTTGTGTTGGTTTCTACTTTCTATTTCAAAGTCAACTCAGGGAAAAATAACATAACAAAACACATGACATGCCGTGGGCTTGAATTGGCAAAACTTTCCTTTTGGCCGGTAAAACTGAAAGATATAAGATGCTGAGTAACATCGAATAAGAAGTACATTATATTATATAATAGCAGTTAGTGGGCTTCGCTCCACAACGCGAAGAGTCATTTTGAGACGAACGTGCACACACATATTGCGGGTGAGGCGAGGGTCGTACCTGGGACCTTCAAATCGTCAGGCGAGTGCTCTACTCATAGCATTAAGACCGCCATAATGAAACATTTTAAACATTATGAATTTTAATATAAATCACTATGACCAGCAGGCTTCTTCTCTGCGAGAGTAAAAAGGACTTTCTGCCCAGACAACGAAAACCATAACACACATTCAGCTAGCACCTTCGTCATTAATTGAGAAATAAAATAAAACAAGTCATGTTGAGTTTCCTGAATCCCATGCAGGCAACAAGTCAATATGCAAGCGCACAATTTACACTGTCGCAAAGTAAAACATACACGTAATAAATAAATGAAAAATATATATATAATACAAACACGCTATATCTTGCTGATATCCCTCCGAAAACTAGGGATTTAACCCTACTTGTCAGGTAGCTGGCAACCTTGCACAAACAATCAAGGCTCCATGAACAGGAGAAATGGAATTTGTTGGAATGAACAAACAAATTCCATTTGTCTTCCACCTTGTCGCTGAACAGCACGAACACAAACATGTGGTGCCCACTGCCCAAGGTACCAGAGGTTCCGTCTGATGGCAGCCATCGATTTGTCTGTCAACATTCCGATACTTGAGGAGGTGCTGCAGTACAGCTGCAAGTCGTTCGCCGCGGCGCCGGCAGCGACAGGGTCAGAGGCAGCCAACAAAGCAGGCACGTAGAGCACTGCGGTGAAGAGTTGGACCCTGTTGGACTGAGGACTCTAAGGAGCGGTGAAGAGCTCGCCGCATTGCTCTGCGTGCCTGCTTGGCTGACTGCCTGTGCTGCTGCTGACGCCGCAGTGAACAATTAACAGCCAAACCAGCGCCTTCTGAAGTATCGGGATGTTAAAGAGAAGATCGCAGACAACTCGCAAATGGTCATCAGACGGCACCTCTGGATCCTGAGGGACCCACACTGTTTGTACAGTCGGTCTATTATGTATCTTCCCCTTTTTAGTTTCTAAAACTCATCTAATTTCACTTATGTGTACATAAAGGACTGATACAAGGAAACATGTGGTGCCTTCCTAGGTATGTACCACAAGTTCCCTTAAATCAGTCCGTCACGTACACAGAAGTGAAATTAGACTAGTTTTAGAAACTCAAAAGGGGAAGATACATAATAGACCGACTGTAGGTACATGTTGTTTAGCGACAAGGTGGAAGACAAGGTGAAGCAGGAAATGGTGTAAAAGCTGTCCAGCCTGTCTGTGCCTCATGAGGGGTTAAAAAACGAGAACGTCTCCGTCGATGGCAAGACAAACCTGCCAGACTCGGTGGACATTGAACAAGCCATCGGGGCTGATTTTCTCACGCCTGCAGTTGGCTGATGCTGGGTGGCTTTCGCTCTCAGTAACCAAGTGGAATAAGGACTGTGGTTACTGTGAGGGCATGAAAGTTTTCGAGAAACTCAAAGTCACCAACGTCGTCGCTGCGAGGGGTGTGAAGCTCATGCAGGACTTCGCCGGCTCGGTAACAACGCAGGAAGAACAGCTTCAGCAGCTCCTGCAGGTTGTCCAGAAACACAGTAAGGACCCCTCTGAGCAGGGCTGGTTAAAAGTGCGATCATGATACATAAAGTGGGCGCCATAAAATACCCTTTGAAGTTTGCTCCGGAGCCGAAAAGACCACTCAAGTTTTTTCGGCATTTAAGACCGAGCATGATGGCGAGCGAGGACTTCTGTAATGTTATTTGTGTTGTGAAAACTTCGTTTTATGGGTATAAATTTTAATATCATTTGCTGGAAATATGTTGCAGTTTGATCTGCTTTAGCTACAATGCTTAGGTCACCTGGCCACCTTGCTTTGTCTAAATTTGTTCGTGGGCCACCGAACCCATTTTTACCAGCACTGCCCCTGAGTTAAAGAAAGTGGCAATGGGAAAGCAGAGCTCTCCAGTACTCAGTGTTTATCACACCAGTACGGAAAGCCCAGTTACTTCAGCCAAATCCTGCTGATAATGTTCACAGCGCTTATCTTTTATGTTTGCTTGATTGCTGGACACAGTTGATGGAGAACGTTGCGGTGTTATGTATGCTATCAAATTTGGGAGACACCGTCTCCGACCGGTGACATATTTTGATGTCATATTCAGTTGCAAAATCCCCTTCGAGCATGTGAATTGCTACACGTCATATGGCATCACCAATACAGACATGCTCGTTTCACAACGGATAATTATGGATAGTCGATCAATTTACGAAATTTATTTTTGTATGTATACGGCGTCTGAGACGACTGTTAATTGGATTTATCGCCAATTGTAGAATGTTTGCATTGGTGCATAGCTTTTGAACCACACCACATAGAAACTTTGGAAGTGGCTTCGCATTACATTTATCCAGACAATTCACAAGATATGGCCACATGATCTTGTATCTCATTTACTGACTGAGTTTTCGAAATTTGGTCCCATAACTATTTTTAAGCGATTCTCCCCAGCCTGAAAATTGGAGCTGATTTTTGTAAAAATTCACCTGGACGCTTGAAGTGAACCAATGCACGGGAAACGCTGGGAGGAGCTATGATTTTCACATAAAATATACACTTTTTCTGGTTATCCCTGCAGCTGACCCATAGGCGGATCCAGGAAGGGTGATTTTGTCAGTCTGGGGGGCAAATCCCAAAAAGTATCTCACAATTCTGAAAACTCATCGGATTTCGCTTGCTTATGTATCAGTAATTGATTTAAAGGGAATGTTTCACATTTACATTAGATTTGAGTTGAGATAGCCAAGTTGTTGGATTTCCATTGAAATTTAAGTAGTGTAGAAGTTAAAACACCCACAGAGGTCTAAATCGAAAGTAAATTTGAGTTTGGTTTTGACAATCTGCAAAAAATAAGGCCCTAGTGTATTAGGGTAGCCTCTTACAGCGATGTCGTCATCAAACTTTTTTTTATCAAATGTTGATGAAAGTAGACTTTGTTTACAATTTGCTATACAATTAGCCATACACTAGTCATACATATTGCAACGTGAAGTTTTTTCTCTATTTTTCCCAAAATCCTTCATCATGACGTCATCAGCCCAAAATACTAAACTTAGTTTTCATAAATTGAGCACTGTTTGTGAGAAACAAATGTCATAATCGTGTTCGGCAGCAATTACATCATATTTTGCATCACAAGCGGCGTACATTGGACAACTTTCAGAGAAGTGAAACATTCCCTTTAAAACAAACTTTCCCTAAAACAAGTTACTTAGTTTTACGATAATCTTAGGAAATGTGTCAAATTTGCGCCGATTTTCGGTGGTTTGGGGGGGGCATGGCCCCGTGCCCCCCCCACCCCCCCCCTCTGGATCCGCCCATGAGCTGACCGTCACTACTTCAGACTACACTCTGGCCGGTAACAGTCTGCAAGCTGACAAATGGGGAAATAAATCTTTGCGCACGACACATCACCCCAGACTCCATCAGAGCGAACGAGCACACAATTATCATCATACGCAAAGCGAGGATATGTGTCCATCCAGCTGGAGTAGGTGATGGCGCCACAGTTGTCAGCTCCTGCAAGTGACGCCTCCGTCTGACCACCCCTGTAACCGAGCCAGAGAAAGCCGGGAGCAGCAGCCATGTCCACCGCACACTGCTGTTCGTCCTCTGTACGCGGTGTGGCCAGGTGGGCCCCGATCCCGGCACACACCTCCTCCGCAGCGGTGTAGTTGACGTACTGAGTCAGCCAGCGCAGACAGCGGCCGGCACATCGGGTGAACTCAGCCGGACAGCCGCACCGATCATCAGACGCGTTACCTGCAACAAGGTGTAGCCACGAGACTGCCGTAATGGCCCCATAGTAGCTTACTAATGCTAGTGATAACCCGTTCGCTCCGCTGGACGATCTATGCATACAGACTGCATGTTTACGTTTTTTATTCGTCATATTACCGAGGTACTCACTAGTGATGTCATTTTCCCAAAATTTCCTGACCAAAACCAATCCAATACCAAACAGGAAGCTTTTGGGTTGTCCAATATTTACGATTTAGGTTGAGGTCAAAATGTCCAAAGATTGACCGATTTTTAACAGTATACTTATTTAAACAAGATTAAGCTGACCGAAAAGTGTCCAAAAATGTATCAGCCTGACCGACCGATCACCGAATCGGTCACACAATTTTTTCGGTAACCAAAATTTGGGTAACCGATTGACACCACTAGTACTCACCCGTCAAGGGATCGTGGTTAGTGACTTAAAGAATTTTCGATTTGGTGCAAACGGCTATATTTTCTGCGTTTACTGCTAAACCCCTTCTCCGTGCCATAGGTGTCGCTGGTGTGTGCATGTATAAAATTATATATATATATATATATATATATATATTATATGTTACAGTACGTATAAGAAATCAGTGTTGATGCAAACGTCCTGGTGGGTCAGTATAGATGCATACGTACTACATAGTACAGTTGTAAACTGTACGCAACTGCCACGCTGGTTGCGTATAGTTCTAGTTCCGCTTATCAGAGGGCGGGCGGCTGTATTATCGGTGGAAGTTGTGTCGTGTTATTTTTTCGAACACAGTCAGACATTATCTTTACTTTGTAGGAGGATGGATTTGATTTTGAGAAATGTATGGAAGCAGAATAATACACACACATGCTGTCATGCGATCTGCAAAATGATTTCTTAGATACTATTCAATGCTGATGTGTCGAAACTACATCACATGTCGTAATTATGATACGTACCTGTAAGGGAAAATTGAGTTGGCATAACATGGACGGACAGGACGGACAGGACAGGACGGACTTTAAATAGTAACTTAGATTGGAAAGTGCGCCCAGTGGTGTAGGATTTTAGTTTTCACAGAAAGCATGAACAAGTGATTCTTCCACCGGTTGTATTCTCTCTGTGATCAGGGAATGGCCAATCGAATGATGAGGATCAGGATAAAGAATACTTAGCTGAGAGATGCTATCCACAAATGCTAACATGCGTGCTTTTAAGATTGCATTGTACATATATTGTAATATGTTCAGCACTGGAATATTTTTTTGTTACCGTTTTCAATGATGTAAATTCAATTGTATTGGATTTGGTATATTTTATTGGAGTTGATGTATGGTATGTATTGGATTTGGGCGACAATAGTTTGTCATGTATTGTAGCACTTTAATACGACCTTGACCTTGGTCTCAGATCACAAAGCATATTTACATTTTCCTCTCAGAATAGTTAATCTGTAAGAACTGTCGTTTATTGCATCTCGATATCTCAACCCAGGTTCGCAGCGCCACCTACCGGAGTTTTTTGCCAAGCTTAAAAGTACTCTTTATATACAAAACACATTTTATTCCTTTTTCTTTTGAAATAATATTTATAAAGACTGATTTAGCTTCAAACATTTTTTTTCTGCCACAGATCAAAGTATTTGATGGAAAACTAGGTCACGAAGTTACATGGTAAAAAAGAAGAGCCAAAGGTTGTCTCGCATCATTGCTAGCTCAACCACGTGAAATTATATTTCGTTCTTACCGTTCGTTTACAAGCTACTGGCAAATGTCTTTACAATGTAACCTCTAAAAATGACTGAGGCTATAACTCGGTGACCATTGGTCAAACAAAAAATGTCACAGCTGGCTTTAACGCCTGAGATTACCCTATAAACTCATTTTCAGACATTTCCCAAATAAAAGGGTGTCAAGCCTTGGTCGATTTGTTGTGGAATGCAATATCGTGCGGCCGCTCGAGACAAATTCGCTGCTCACAAACCTGGACATGCTGACGGACCACGCTGGCGGTAGATGGCCGGTTGTTCAGAGGTGGTGTTCTTCAGAGGCGGTGCTCCTGTCGTGAGCAGGCAGCTGGCCTGGTACAGCTGGCAGGTACCGTTGGCGAGGTACCTGAACCCGCCGCAGCGCCACTCCTTCAGAGCCGTGCACTTGGCGGAGCAGGCGATCCGGGTGGGCGCTGAAACGGTCGCATTGGGAGTGTTAAGATACGAACTGCCCTCAAGTACGTAGCTCACTGACGTCACGGCCAGGGTGCCGGCCACCAGCGACATACAGATGGTCGGGGCAATCAAGGGCAGCATGGTCTCGGATCTGCTCGGGGTGGATGTGTCCGCCAGGGAGTCTGGGTCAGGAGTAGCAGGTCGGTTGGCTCGGTTCGACGGAGCTGCTCGGGTGGATGTGTCCGCCAGGGAGTCTGGGTCAGGAGTAGCAGGTCGGTTGGCTCGGTTCGACGGAGTTGCCCTGCCCATGGACGCGCCACGTCGGTCCGAATCAACGTGGCTTCACAACACACAACATTACGGTGCAGCTGTTCATGACATGAGACGGGTCAATACCAAGCGGCCTGCCATTCAGAAATGGCCATCGAAAGCAGGGGGAACGGGGGGACGCGTTCCATTAAGTTCCAAAAACAGGGGGATGCCCTCCTATTTTTGTATAAATTCGTTCCAAAGGATATGAAACGTAATGTCTTTTTAGCTCAAATAACGAGTCCTTTTAACACGATATCGTTAAGTCCTGTCTTTGCACTTAATAGTGTAGGTACTTAAATACTTTGTAGTAAATACAATTATAGTCTCGCAGCTAAAATTTTTAACACGAGATTGCCTTCTGCTATGATTGAATGTCACGTTCATCCATTCATTTACCATTCATTTTAATGTAGATACTAGATACAGTTCAGCCAAAAAGGCGATATGAAAAGTATTTGGAAAAGAACAAGTGCAATGGAAGGGATCACGTTGAAATTTTTGTCTTTCTGAAGGGAAGTTAGCTAGAATTTAAATGAAATTTGGGCAGCAGAAAACATTAGACAAACAGGGCGTTTCTCTAGAAGTGCACTTTGTATATTCCTCAATTAAGACATATGAACAATGGATTACTTTGGATTAAATTTATATCATACGGTCAAGCACAACTGGACATTTGTGTATTTGGCCACTTTAACCCGCGCCGAGCCGGGGGTTCCTTTGGGAATCTCCCCGTCTTAAGGTTTTTCAACAATTGCGGAAAAACGATGGCGCGCAGCGCCGCCATTATTTGCAAAACTGTTTGGGCATCGATTACTCACATTTTGTGCAAATATTAACTTTAACCCGCGCCCGACTGGACCTCTGCATTTCCTTCGCCCGACTGGGGTGTGTGTTTGAACACCCCCCCCCTCTAACTCGGCTCCCATGGCACGTAGACCAAAACAAAAGACATTCTTCGAACCGTTATCAAAAATCATTTCGAAACGGTATTCTGCAGACTTTTTTCGCTCAACGGTCTAAAACTCAGGTACTAGAGGTCATCGAGGAAGGTCGAATTTTCAAGTTTTAGGACATCGCTCCAGAAACCACCAAATATCTCGGAAACTATGCTATCAAGAAACAAACGGTAAAAAAACTATCGCTAGCCATTGAAATTTGATATTGCATGTATGTCCTCAAAATTGACCTCAGGTCAATAGTTTAGGCTCTAGAGGTCATTAAAGTCAAAAAAGCTGATTTTGGCCCAAAAAAATCGTAAACAACTTCTTACCNCAAATTTCAGGTCACCAAAGGTCATCGAAGGTCAAATTTTCCAGTTTTAGGACATCGCTCCAGAAACCCCAAAATATCTCGGAAACTATGCTATCTAGAAACAAATGTTTCAAAGCCAATCGCTAGCCAATGAAATTTGCAATCGCACCCACGTCCTCAAAATTGACCTCAGGTCAATAGTTTAGGCTCCAGAGGTCATTAAAGTCACAAATGCTGATTTTTGGGGGAAAAAAATCACAATTAACTTCTTACCTAACAAGATAACGTAATTCTGTTTACGCCATCGTGTTTTTCTCGTCAAGGCGCTTTCAAATATGTTAAATTTTACCATGCTAAGTCTACTTAAAAAATGACTTCAGGTCAAGGTCAAGAGGTGACCCAAGTAGGTCATGCTCATGTTGCATATCAGGAATGGTGTCTGAGACAAACACAATTGGTGAAAGTTACACTGCTCTATCTTCATTATGTCCAGAGTTAATGACGAAAAGGTGTTGGTGACCTCGGATGACCTCAGATTACCCCGTAAGGGTCCCTGAGCAAAACCTGCACTTGGATCATACATAATATCCTATGATACGAGCATCACTTGACCTTGTCCTCAAATAATTCGAAAAAATGAAATCAAAGACAAAACAGTATCGGGTATATTCGGGCACTGCCCTTTATCAACACAGCTTATGTACGTCAATGAAAGTCGCCCCAGTGAAACCTTAGTACCCAAAAACCGCTAACGCGCTTTTCTATCACGGGGGGCACTAGGAGCACGGGGCACGGGGGGCACGGGGGGCACGCACTGGAGAGGGTTATGTTACTAACACGCACTGGAGAGGCATGTTACTAACACGCACTTTAGTGCCCCCCGTGATATTTCATTCGGTTGATAAAGGGCAGTGCCCGAATATACCCGATACTGTTCTGGCTTTGATTTCATTTTTCGAATTATTTGAGGATAAGGTCAAGTGATGCTCGTATCAATTATGTTATTCCTCAGCACGGCTTAACTCGCTTTTAAGTGCATAATATCCTATGATAACAGTTTTCCAGAAGGAAATGAACTTGATATCGGTCGAAAAGAAAAGCATTTGCATTTACATATTCTCCATTGGAATTTACCTAATTGGGAGACACAAAAAATTGACCCCGACCTCAGGTCACCCGATATAAAAATCCGAGATAAAAAAATTTTGTAGATACTGCAGGACTTCAATGTAATCCTTAAGTTTGATATCGATCCCTTAGAAACTGTGGCATGCGCACGGACCGCAAAAACGTGTTTTAAGGGTGGGGTCACTTGACCTGACCTAAACCCGATACGAAACTTGAATTTCGCCAAATGTCGAATGGATCAATGATGGTTATGCCAAATTTGCGCGCTACGCGCCGCCGTTTTTTTCGTTATCTGATTAAAACAGGAGGGGTGAACACCCCTCAGTGCGGCGCGGGGGTTAACACGCGCAAACTGGAAGGGTTTGTTACGAACACGCACTGGAAGGCATGTAGGTACTAACACGCACTTTAGTGCCCCCCGTGAGTATAATCCAAAGTATGACAGCTAAAACGGTTCCAAACTTACAAGTAGTAGGTGCTGTGATGCATCTACATTCCTCTGAAATTTTTGCGTGACTTAGCGTCAATTATCTTAAAGGTCAAACGAGTCATGAAGGTCAAATCGGCCAAATGGCACCTTTTGAGGAATTTGACCTCTGTGACTCACAGGCAACTGCATTGTGTCTTAAGTTCCGTTTGGGATGAAATTATCGACACTGGCTACCAATTGGCGGTTTTATCGTCTTGATTCTGACTGTTTGGTTCCGAAGATATCGCGTCGGCCGACCTCGATTCTGGGCGCCATTTTGTAATTCAAATCCAACTAACTCAAAAATTTGCCGACCGATTTCGATTTTTTTTTACGGTCGAAACGATCCGCTATTGTGTTGCGTAAATGTCGCTCAAACATTACCGCACTGCGCCGCTTCGTTTTTGATATATTCACGAAAAATATGTGGGAGGGGCACAAAAGTGCCCCCCCCCTCCAGTGCGCGTGTTAAAGGTGGCTATTCCCTTTACACATCACCACATCTTCTGTTCCAAACAGCACCCGTACCGATCGTTTCTCAATAACCTTGCACGACCGGACGAGTCACGTCACACCACCAGACAGACTCCGAACTTCATAATAACACGGCCGCCACGCGCGGCCGTAACGTGACTGGAGTGGCAAGTTTCCAATCATTCCGGCAGCAGTGCCGTCGGCAGGCTGAACGACCTCGATGATTCCAGCCCTGTGGCCAACACAGTGACGGCCGCTCGGGCGGCGAAAGAGGGCGGCACACGTTTTTAGAGAACGGCGGATCTGCGATGCATGTGTTTGCTTGGAATTGACGGGTGTTTCGGTGAATTTGGTTTGGTGATGTGGCAGGACAGTTTGTAGTCATGTGGTCTATCTTAAGAGGGGCCATTGTTAACACCATTGTTTTGGTCCCTTTACCTAGACATCATGTGGTCTAGGTAAAACTAGGGCTTAAGTTAAAGGGAAAATTCGTAATTTTTCACAAACATGGAGTTATTACTTGAAATTTACAGTCAAGACCAAAATGTATTTGGTACATTGAGCACATTTTGCATATAAAATATTCCTACCAAAAGATCTTTCAAGTTAAAGTTGATAACGTTCCACGCTTATGACGGCCGTAACTCACATGTGCTTGGTAACGAATTCACTGTCCGAGCCAAAATCAGCCTGCCTACGCATGGCTATTTATCGTGAAGGTATATAATACGCTTCATGTACTATATCTTTTGTTAACATGTACCGAACTGTTATGAATACTCAACAACATTGGTGGTGAAGGATTATTTGAAGGATTATTCACAACATTGGTGGTGAAGGATGATGTGGTCTGCTGCAGTTACTGCTGTTCATGCAATTAGTGAAACTTGCTTCATAATCACTCTTTTCGTTACCTTGGAGACCGGGTATGATAAGGTACCGACCAAAATGATCGACATCGCACCCATCAAACCGCTCCCCCCTGCGATAAATTATGCGATCAGCGCATCACTGAGCATTTGGCACATATTTTCGTCTTAGCCCTTCCCCCCGCCCACCCACCACGACTCGTCTTTAATCCCATAATGAACCACACCCCATACACCCTTCTCCCACCCACATTCACGTCCCGGCCCTGAATCGGCCCATGAATCCGAAATACGAACACCACCAGCCGCCGTGCGCGTCGCCGCCTCATCGTGTCTGGGTGGGGCATTTCGTGCAGAGGACACGCCCGCCTCAGATCACGGCCGGCTCCATTACTGAGCTGCCACCAGCTGACGGCGAGTGGCGTGTCGTCGCCGTCCCCAGCGCAGATCAGGAATCAGTACAAGACAGGCCGATGAGCGCGGCTGTCCGGCGCGGGCCGCGCGAGGTTTCGTGATTGGCACCTTGAGACGGCTTCGAATCGATGACGAGTGATGACGAGTGGACGGTGGACGGTCGGACGGTCGGCCGGGGGCAGCGGTAGTCGAGCGATCAGTAGAACATCTGCTTTGTTCGTGTTCGGTCCTTCCTGCTGCAGCCAGCCGTCCGTTGTACGTCGACTGGTGTCTTGTCAGGTGAGGAAGCATGCAGACTATATGTGGCGCAGGGGGGTGACACTACTTGAGCGTCGTATGGGCCGCCTCATCGGAGCCGGAATGACTCGTGACGTAATCGGAGGCTGGCGCGCGGCCGGCTGCCGGCGCTGACGACGTCCTGCCCGCCTGCACGGCTGTCGTGAGTGCCGCCGCAGGCACTCACGGCCTAGGCGTAGCAAAGGGAGGTCCCTAGGGACCCCTCTTAGGCTCCTTGGATTGGACAAAACTTATTTGTTTGGGAACGGCCCGAGGTCCCCTCAGACCTTGCAAACGCCATCTTAGACCAACCGAGCGCTTTCTCAGATCAGAATACGGCACTATCATGCCTGGAAAAGGCTCTCTAGACAGGCCCAGGGCCCCCTGAAGCCGGTCCAGGGGCCCCTCGAGCTGGCCAAGGGCCCCCTCAAGCTGAAAAAGGGCCCTCAAGCTGGCTAAGGGCCTCGCGAGCGCCCTCGAGCTGATCAAGGGCCCTCTCAAGCTGATCAAGGGCCCACTCGAGCTGGCCAAGGGCCCCCTCGAGCTGACCAAGAGGCCTCTCAAGCGGCTGCGGACCCTCTAGCTGGCCGGGGCCCCTCAAGCCGCGAGGGCCCTCTGAAGCTGGCCGAGGGCCCCTCAATGGTGGCTGAGGCCCCTCGAACTGGCGGGGCCCTCATAACCTGCCGAGGACCCTTCAAGGTAGCTGAGGGGCCCTCGGCCGGTTTCCCTCACCCTCCCCAGAAGTTTCGGAGAGTCAGCTGACCCTTTTGACCCCGCGCAGCGCCGATGACGTCACCGGAGGCGCGTGTAAAGGAGCTGTTGCCTCCGGTGACGTCATCCGGCGGGCCGTCGAGTTCAAGGTCAAATGGCTCGTGTCCTTACCTGGTTATAAGGCCTTGATGTGGCAAAAGTTGATATTTTTGGGACCAGACCCAACTCGGTCACAAAAGCTGAAAATGGACCAGTTCTACCCGATGCAAGGCGAGTTTGAACCCAGCGGACCCAAAAAGCAAAATGTTGTCTCGCAACTAATATTGACAAATATGCACTCTACAGTTAGAGCAAGTATATTAACTCTTGTAGTTGCAAATACATCAGTTCAGATTGGCCAACAGCACAAGCACAAATAAACCTGCGTATATGTGTTCCTGCTTGCGTAAAACCAGCATGAAACATGGCAGAGTCAGTAATCTCTTTTATGCTATTGAAAACAAATCACTTATGACATATTTCCGGTAAAGTAAGCAATATTATACACCAATAAACTTGTTTTGTTCCAAGAACAGCTGCAGTACAAGGGAACACTCCACCATAGGCGTAGGAGCCTATCGGTCAGGGGGGTAACTGCCCCCAACATTTTCTGATTTTAACATTACGCCTATGACGTTGCATGGAAAGAATCGACTTCAAAATGCATTTTGCCCCCCCAACTTGAAAGAGTTCTTACGGCCCCTGCACTCAAACCTTCCCAAATTATCCATAGCAGGATCGTTACCTGCGTCCTCTGTTGAGTCATTTTATAGCATTCAATCGAATCTACCAATCTACCAAGGTGGACTTTTCCCTTTATGTACTGTTCTAATGAAACTTTGGTTTGAATCAGACTATCGTTTGACAACGAAGCTAACTCCGATTAGTTTTTATAATTATGTGGTACTTCTTGGGATTTCCCCCTCCCCCCACCCCAAAACAGTTTGATTCCCAAAACAAGATTTAGCCGCTCCGTATCAGCCCCTGGCGGTTAGGGACTAGACAGGGTGGGGCAGGGTAGGGACTAGACGCGGTGGGACAGTGTAGGGCCTAGACGGGGTGGGGCAGAGCGTAAGTGACTAGAAACAAAATGGGTGGGGCAGTGTAGTGACTAGATGGGTGGACAGTGGTAGTACTAGGTGGGGTGGGACAGGGTAGTGACTAGATGGGGTGGGAAGGTTAGTGACTAGGTGGGGTGGGACAGGGGTAGTGACTAGATGGGTGGGACGGGTTAGTGACTAGGTGGTGGACAGTGAAGTGACTTACTGAACTAGACGGGATGGGCAGATTGAAAGTGACTTACTAACTAGACGGGATGGGGCCAGTAAGTGGACTACTAAACTTAGACGGATGGGCAGTGAAGGTGACTACTAAACTAGACGGGATGGGGCAGTGAAGTTACTACTGACTAGACGGGATGGCGGCAGTGAAGTGACTACAACTAGACGGGATGGGGCCCAGTGAAGTGACTACTAACTGACGGGATGGCAGTGAAAGTACTATGACTTAGACGCGGATGGGGCAGTGAAGTGACTACTGACTTAACGGATGGGCAGTGAAGTGACTACTAACTGACGGGATGGGCAGTTGAAGTGACTACTGACTAGCGGCATGGCAGTGAAGTTGGACTACTGACTAGACGGGATGGAGGCAGTGAAGTGACTATAACTAGACGGGATGGGCAGTGAGTGACTACTAACTTAGACGGGATGGGGCAGTGAAGTTGACTACTAACTAGACGGGATGGGGCAGTGGAAGTGACTACTGACTAGACGGATGGGCAGTGAAGTGGACTTACTAACTAAGACGGGATGGGGCAGTGAAGTGACTACTACTAGACGGGATGGGGCTCCCCAGGAGTGGACTACTACTAGACGGGATGGGCAAGTACATGTGAAGTGCTACTGACTAGACGCGGATGGGGCAGTGAAGTTGACTACTGACTGGACGGGATGGGGCAGTGAGTGACTACTAACTAGCGGGGATGGGGCAGTGAAGTGACTATAACTAGGACGGTGGGGCAGTGAAGTGATACTGACTAGACGGGATGGGGCAGTGAAGTTGCATACTAACTAGACGGGATGGGCAGTGAAGTGACTACTGGACTAGACGGAATGGGGCAGTGAAGTTGACTACTGACTAGACGGGATGGGGCAGTGAAGTGACTACTAACTAGACGGGTGGGCAGTGAAGTGAACTACTAACTAGACGGGATGGGGCGTGAATGACTACTAACTAGACGGGATGGGCATGAAGTGACTACTAACTAGACGGGATGGGGCGTGAAGGACTACTAACTGACGGGATGGGGCCACTGAAGTGACTACTGACTGACGGCGATGGGCGTAGTGACTACTAACTAGACGGGATGGGCAGTCGAAGTGACTACTAACTAGACGGGATGGTGGGCAGTGAAGTGACTACTGACTAGACGGATGGGGCAGTGAAGTGACTACTGACTAGACGGGATTGGGCAGTGAATGACTACTAACTAGACAGGGATGGGCCAGTGTGATTTACTGACTAGACGGGATGGGGCAGTTGAAGTGACTACTAAACTAGACGGGATGGGGCAGTGAAGTGACTTACTTGACCAGGGACGGATGGGCAGTGAATGATTACTAACTAGACGGGATGGGCAGTGAAGTGACTACTGACTAGACGGGATGGGGCAGGTGAAGTGACTCTGACTAGCGGGATGGGGCAGTGAAAGTGACTACTGGACTAGACGGGATTGGGCCAGTGAAAGTGACTATAACTGACGGGATGGGGCAGTGAAGTGCACTACTGGACTAGACGGATGGGCAGTAAGTGAACTACTAAACTAAACGGTGGATGGGCAGTGAAGTGACTACTACTAGACGAGATGGGGCAGTGAAGTGACTACTGGACTTAGACGGGATGGGGCAGTTGAGTGACTACTAACTAGACGGGGATGCGGGCAGTGAAGTGACTACTAACTAGACGGATGGGGCAGTGAAGTGATTTACTAACTAGACGGGGATGGGGCAGTGAAATGACTACTTAACTTAGACGGGATGGGGCAGTGAAGTGACTACTGACTAGACGGGATGGGGCAGTGAAGTGACTACTGACTAGACGGTATGGGGCAGTGAAGTGACTACTGACAAGACGGGGTGGGGCAGTGAAGTGTGTGAGGGCAGCAACACGCATGACAGCTCACTCTGCCGCAGGACGGAGCGGCGATGTCATTCGGGGACCCTCCGGATGCGGTAGAGATAAGGCCGAATGGAGGGCTGTTTCCTCTCAGCTTAGCGACGGGCTCATTACGATAGGAGGTCCCACGCACCAGACGGATGGCCAGAAGGACAGGGACAGGCCAGGACGAGGACACTGGGCTGAGCATGCTTGACCAAGCTGCGGTGGTGACGGTGGTGCATAGGGGCCGACCCAAATGGGCCATCAGTCATGACTATCAAAACGGCTGCAATCGGACTGAAATTTACATATTTCTTTAGGTAAAGGAAATTAAAAAAATACTAGGTGAAGTTTGTTTTAAAAACAGTTCTTAACGCACGAGGCGAAATCCGGTGAGGTTTCGGAATAGTGCCGGACGTTGTCTTAATTACACAATATAGCTGGGGGGATCCAAAGGCGCGTAACTTTTTTACGCGCTTGTCTTACGCCCGCGCTTCTTGGGTGCGTAAGTTGGTGCGGAAGGAAGTCGGAGGGATCCAAAAGAAAGAGGGGCTGATCGGTGTTATTTAGTACGTAAGCCAGCGCGTAGCGATTAAATGCCCGATTTACGCACGTTTAAAAACGTCGGACGGGCCCAGCTGACTCGGTAGTAGTTTCACTCGTAAGGTGAAAATCCCATCGGTGTCAAAGCAATTTTTGCTTATTAATAGCGGGGCTGTGGGATATCGCATAAATCGGAGGAGAGGAGGGGCAAATTCAGAGTATCATCTTCAGCACTGCCGTACCGCGGCCTCTTCCCGCCTCAGTCGACGGTGTGAGGGCATCTTGAGTGGTCGACTGTTGGTCGGTGGTCATAGAGCCAGTTCGAGCGGCCCAGCGGGCCTGTCATCTAACCATGCTAGTGTTCAATGACAGCGTCTTCGGTCTCCGATCACACGACCTGCCTGCCTCAGCAACCGAGCAATGGTGCCCTTAGCGCGAAGCGGCTAATGTTATTGAGGGCGAACAGTCAGCAGAGGGCGAACCGGGCGTTAACAAAACACAAAGATCATGGCAGGGACGGGGTAATAGACGAACGCGAGGTTTGCCTGGTCGGGCGACATAACACCCACACACACACACACCACACACACACACACACACACACACACACACACAACACACCACACACAGCACACACACACACACACACACACACACACACTCACACACACACACACACACCACACACGCACGCACGCACGCACGCACGCCGCACGCACGCAGCACGCTCGCACGCATGGAGAAGATAGTCAGTCGTCGAGCGGCGCCAAAAAAGGTTTTGTTAACCAGAAGGCAATTGTTAAGTGACATATACGAGGTCATCCGAGGTTCACACGTAGTTGATTTTTAGATAACTCGATATAATACGATGAGCGCACAAATGGTATTCAATTTGCTTTGCTCGTCAAATGACGAATCGAAATATACATATGACCACATGGGTCAACACGTACCTTGACCCGGGTTCAATTTTTCAAATTGGACCTTTGCAGTCCATCATGTATATGTTTTCGGAGGGTCTTGAGGAGACAACACGATGGTTTCAAGCATTTTTGTTATATATTGATCGATAAAGGATGCTGTTTCATTGATAATGCTACCTTTTCTTAAACTTGCATTTCTTGTATGTTCATGTCCCAATATTCTTATTTTTGAATAAACATGTAGCCGCAGTATCATCTAGATATGGCAACTATTCCAAATTTGAAAATATTTTATCTTTATACAATATTTTGTTATTAGGAAACGGATGAGACACGGCTACTGCGCTGACTTACGCGGGGGTAAAATAAATTTTTTCGTAAGTTAGCGCGTAGTCGACCACTTTACGAGCCGACTTACGCACCAACTAGCTCTCCGCGCAGGTGGATCCTTCAAAATGCCTTCCGAGCCAACTTCGCACCATCGTAGCTTACGAGCCGATTTGCGCGCAGTTGGATCCCCCGCTTACATAACTTTGCTGCGTGTGGCTGATCCGCCAGGAACGCTGCGCCTTTGTCGTCATTGCATGCGCCTGCACGTCGCGCCCCGGCCATGGTCCACACCGTCTGCGGTCGCGCCCACCCTGACTCTGTCGCGCGATTGGGTGAAAATTGATAGACTGCGATACGGATATGTGGCCTTTATTGGATGCGCGGCACTTCAGCTCGGGTTGTTACCGTTGTTTATGAAGGGGCGGGGTTATGCTCGGGGAAGGGATATTTGGGGCGATTCATTTGGCGGAAATAGCAATTCAATCCATGGGTTGGACCGAAACGTGTTTGCTTTGCTTGTTAACACGTTGCAATGATTATGTTTCAAAGCTGATAGTATTTTTTTCTTTCTTTCAAGAAGTAAGTTAGTCGGTCAAGATAAGCATGGCAATCGCTATAAAAAGTGTTATGCATAACCTTGTGGGGTTATGAACATATTATTAACATTTTAAAGGGAACAGGTCACCTTCAACATGGGGTTTTGAACTGAGATAGCATATTTCCAGAGCGGATCGAAAAATGGGTTGCTGTGAAATAATAGGGTACCTCGCTACGTTAAAGGGAATACAAATACGTTAAAGGGTCACCTTGAAAGTTGTCTTGAAATTGGGCTGAAATAGGGTAACAGGGCAATAGGGTATTTTGAGCTGAAAAATGAATACGTCATTTGTTCAGACGATATATGGTTATCCGTCGAAAAATGGTCATGTTGCTCTTTTCTCCTTCATGACCGAAAAAAGCCTTAATGACAATGTATGACGTCATGCGTATGGCCCAAAATACAAACATAACATTCACTGTCCCAGTCGGCAGTCGCTGAACAGACTAGGTGGTAATAGCAATCGGTACTTCTTACTAATGGCTAGTTAACGGCTAGTTTACGGCAGAATCTGCGTATGACGCAATTCTGACGTCAACAGGTATGATGCCATACTACCGCCGAAGTTTCACGCTTAAAGGGACAGTGCCACATTAACATTATATTTGAGTTGAGATAGCCATTTTGGCTGCTTGGCATTGAAATTATGTATAGTATAAGTTAACAAAAACACCGAGGTCGAATCACAAAGAAATTTGAATTTGATTTTGACATCTGTAAAATCCCCAGTCCCCAGTGTATTTGAATGGGCCAGGATCCATGGACGTCGTCACTCTTTACTAAATTGTTGATTGAGTAGTCGACTTGTTTTACATTGACCATACATTAGCCATACACTAGTCATACATATGGCAGCGTGAAGGTTTTATCTATTTCCCCCAATTCCTTCATATGACGTCATCAGCCTAAATACTAAAACGTATTTTTTATGAAATTGAGGACTTTTTGTGAGAAACGAATGTCATAATCGTGTTCAGCAGCAATTACTTCAAATTTTGCACCACAAATGGCGTACATTTGAGAACTTTTTGGAAGGTGGCAACTGGCAGTGTCCCTTTTAACTCCCTTTAACTGCCGCCTTCCCAAAAGTTCTCAAATGTACGCCGCTTGTGATGCTTAATATGAAGTAATTCGCTGCCGAACACGATTATGACATTTGTTTCTCACAAACATTGCTAAATTTAATAAAAAGTTACGCTTTAATATTTGGGCTGATGACGTCGTATGAAGGAGTTTTGGGAAATCAAGAAAACCTTCACGCTGACATAAATATGACTTGTGTATGGCTAATGGATGGCCAAAGGTAAAGCAAGTCCACTATAATCAACATTTAGTAAAGAGAGACGACGACATCGGATCAGGGTCCCCGTTCCAATACACTGGGGACTGGGGATGTTACAGATGTCAAAACCAAACTCGAATTTCTCTGCGATTCGACCTCAGTGGTTGTTTTAACT
>VOPJ01011247.1:0-23649 GCA_014673585.1 Semibalanus balanoides
TAGGTTGATGGGCTAGGATTAGACTAGGTCTATTTAATTTGTTTGTAGCTGTCTGGTTTCCTTGGTGTAAGTCAATTGTATGGAGTAGGGCAAAATGCCCCAACCTTTTTTCTTGGCTATATTTCCATGTCAGTTGGGCAAACTGCAGGGAGCCAATCTAAATATTGATTAATCAATATTTAGATTGTGACATCATTAAAGTTGGCGGAGCAATGCCCTTAAAAGGAGTGCTAATCAAAATTTAGATTAACTTTCTGACATGTACGCTTTCAAGCACTTCATCACGGTTGAAGAAGTGCTGATCACGGCAAATTTTCTTCCCCCAGTGAAAGAGCAAGTATATTTTTATCTGCACAGAGTATTTCAGAGTAAACAACATTGTATCTTGTCAGATATGGCTTTTGAAATGAAAAGGCCTGACCATTGAAGTGTTTGTATATGCCTTTTTTAATATTAACAGGGAAATTTTCTTTATTTTGCTGTTCATTTTTCAAAATAAGTTTTTGATGTTCTTCTTTTAAGCCAAAAAAATATTTTCTAGAAAATATATATTTATTTTATCATTTATTTTACCACTTTCAAACACTTCATCACAGTTGAAGAAGTGTCCATCACATCAAATTTGCTTCCTCCAGCAAAAGAGCAAGTACATTTTTATCTGCACAGAATATTTCAGAGTAAACAAGCATACATTTTGTCAGATATGGCTTGAAATGAAAAGACCTGACCATTGAAGTCGTTTTGTATATTGCCTTTTTAATATTAACAGAGGAAATTTTATTTATTTTGCTGCTATTTTTCCAAATAAGTTTTTGATGTGCTTCTTTTAAGCCCCAAACAATATTTTCTAGAAAATATATATTCTATTTTATAATTTCTTGTAATCAAAATTTTGAATTAAACCAGCTGATGAGGTAATTCTAAAATTTGATTGTCCACAGCTGGTGCACCCACCAGGGTTAGTGCTTATAATCTAAATTTTGATTGCAGCATGTCCATGATTAACAACCATAAACAAACTTCCCAGAGTTATTTCAGTGGATGAGGGGTAGCTTGAGATGTATTCTGTCATTTCTGAATCTGTGGAGTGCTTTAGTTCCTCCTGAACTGACATACACCACATTCAGTGAGGGGCTGCAAGCATGCCCAAATATGGTCATAAATAATATAAATATTGATTGATCAATATTAGATTACCTCCCTGCAGTTTGCCAAACTGATGTGTCCATCTTAGTTATAAATTTATTGTCTTGCTAAAAAATACCTATACAACCTCAATTAGAATAATACCTATCACACTCATCAGCTATGCCTTCTTCCCAAAGAACATTTGCACTTTAAACCATTCTTAACTTTTCAATAATTAATATCTCACCACTTCGCCCCATTGCCAAACTTTGCTTACACTCTAGCTGACTGATGACTGATCTGGGTATGACAAAGAGTATATAGGTGATGGCTGCGGCCTGGCTGTGACATTGCTTAGTTTGCCACAGGCACAGTCAGCTGTTTGTCAGCAAAACATTTCCCCAAGGATACTCAAGACTAAGAGTCAAGAGGGTCTGTAGGTTAGCAGGACGTTCTTTGTTGGTCTTTCTTGCTCCAATGACATGGGCAGTGTTGGATTTTCTTTTTCCTGACCTGGTCTGGGAGAGTAAAAATTCATAGGTAAAGAGTAAATTTGCATTGTAAGCAAGATTTATATATTATTCTTTGAAAGCTTGTTTACTCTTAGGAATAAGGAATAAGGATTGTAATGGGCACAGTTTGGAGACTTCACAGTCTATGTTTCAAGCCGCATATCATGGTACACTTTAACCAAACTTGCTATTTAATTTATCTTGTTTCTGGTTTGTTGGTTCTTTTATGTTTATTGTATCTTGCTTTAAATTGGTTTGATGTTCCGGAACCTTTTACTTCTCTATTAACAGATTCCATTTGTTTTCTGTATCATGTATTCAATCCATACTGAGTAAGCACATCAACGAATCAGAAGCTTTGACGAGAGCGGGACCCCAGGCCAATGTGGCCTTCAAATTCCCGATTCCGCTAAGGAGTAAGCAGGCGTTGTGCACTTACCAAAAACCGCACTAACAACCACCCTTCTCTCTCTCACTCATACATTGTTTTTTTTGGTGGGTAAAATTAAAACAAAAACCCACCCGGGGTTTTTCATCAAAATGGTATTAGGCAAAATCCGGCGTATTTTTTGAAACAAAGATGATAATTGGGGTGTATCATTGAGTTGGATGCATTTTGGTTTTTAGACTTAAGATGAGTAAAAAGGAAACAAAGTTGCATTTCCCTCATTCCACTCATGTCAGATCCCAACTCTTCTAGGAACAACGTTGTCCATTGAACTCCCATCTCTATCTGAACCAAGAGATGCGATAATTTGGGATATGGTGAAATTTAATCGCTGATAATCTAGCAAGCAGTATTTTGATACGTTGCATTGTGCACTGTAAAAACATCCTTTCTAAGGATGTTTGCATGCTTAAAAGTTCCAAATTGGAACATTCCTATCATAATATTGCTAATGGTAAAGAGCGAAGTGAAAAACCCCAAAAACACACCCATAAAACCCCAAAAAACCCACTACCCAGTGGGTTTTGATGAAAAAACCCGGGTTTTCTCTACTTAACAAATTCCATTTGTTTATTACTCTCTGTGAGAAAAAGTTTCCTCTCTTGAGTGTTTGATGTCGAGGTTTGTACAACTTGAGGTAGTCCCGGATGGTTCTATCATTCCTAATTTGAAACAAGTGAGCCAAATCTACTTTGTGCAGGTGGTGGAAGAATTTTGTGGACTTCGATCACGTCTCCTCGCTCTCTTCTTTCTTCAAGTGATGTGAGCTTGGTTACCTTCTATCTTACCTTACATTGAAGGTAAAGGTTGCTGATCTTTAATAAATATTACAATATTTGGATAAAAATGTACTTATATTTTTATCACAATGCTGGATAGATGCAATGCAAAATTTAAATTCCCAGAAAAATATTAAAGGGAGCAACTTTCTTTGGATACAAAAAGTCTTGAAATGGCCAGAATTCCAAGACTGAGGGTGAGCCTATAAACATGTCAGTCATGAGTGGAACTTTTCAGAATAATTTTGTGGGGTCACAGAATATCATATTGTTAACCTGCGCACTGACAGGGGTCTGAGGCAACTTCAAACGATGGGGGCGATAACCGCCCCCAGAGATCTTGATAAAACTCGCGAATGTAGCAAGAAGCGGAAAACGTGTGAGGTAGGCTATGACAAGTCTAGAGAAACTGACTGAGACTATTTTGATCAGGTCAATGTTGAGGTACCAGAGGTCAAAACAGGTCATAATTTTCCATATTTTGACGAACATTGAGCAATTGCTTCACATTAAATTGCTGGTCTAGCTCAGTAACTAACATAGTTAGGAACAATTAAAAAAAAGCACTGCAATGCGCCTTGAAAACACTCTTTCGCCAACATGTCCTCTGATTTGTGATAGGGTCAATAGTTAAGGCTCAGAGGTCAGCAAGGATCCAAATGCTTATTTTACTGATTTTTTTCTTCTAATAACTATTTAAGTAACAAAGATAAGGCAGTGATTTTGTCACCATCCGTGTTTCTACATCACGGCCGCAATCAAATCAATAATATACGCATCGATCTAGCTGGTTAAATTCTAAAAAATCGACCTGAACCTGACTGAGGTCAGTCAAGGATTCAAGTCAAATTTTATGTCAATCGATGGAGGTCGCCACGAGAAACAGAATGGTGAAAACCCACAGCACGTCTATCTCAACCTAGAAAATGAGTTTATTGTACAAAAAACATATGACCTGGGGGCACATTGGATTTGACCTTAGAGAGGTCACAGAATCAAATTAAACATGCATTCTTCAGCTTAGCTTCAAAATAGTGATAAGAATGAAAACTGACCACATTTAGCCAGGTTTTGTTTGATTGGTGCACATTTCAATTTTCTCCCATAGCCTTATAATGGGAGGTCACAAAATTGACATGACCTCAGGTCACTGATATAAAAAATCCGAAATATGGAAACTGTAGATACCCGAGGCCTTATCACACACTGTGAGTTTCAAGCTGTTTGGTTCACCACTGTGGCTTCGGCAAGATGTCAAACTTACAAAACGTGACTTGAGGTCAGGTCATTTAATGTGACCTGACAACGTGACCTTAAAAGTTAGGAAATAAAAAAAATCATTAAGTGTGCATAATTGATGCCCAAACAGCTGTGCAAAATTTGGCGGCGCTTCGCGCCGCCGTTTTTCCACTAGTCCGGAAAAACCTGTGGGGGGGGGGATATCCGCCCTTCCCGTCTGCTGTCTTAGGAGTTGTGTCTTTACTGTTTTGGAATGTCAAATATATTTATCTTACAGTAAGAAAAGAAGCTATTGGTTCGATTAAAGGATACAATAAAATTCACATCTGGAGCCCCTTTCGGTTATCATATTTCTGTTTTTGCATATGGTTTTGGGTTTTGAAATTATCCATAATACGGTCATCCTAATAAACTGATGTAAATAAGATGTTATCTTGAATGGCAACTCCTAGGACAATAAATTTCTCATACAATGTAAAATGGCTACCGATTACTGAGGCTCTGTTTGGCAGCTGCTATTAGCACTCACAAGCTGTTTTCTGTTGGCCAGTGCTAATTATATATGCTTGCAGTGTAATTGTTAGTGTAGTGCTTCTTGTAGCGAAAGCCTCTCAGGCGAAAACCGATAGTTTGTGATTTCATATTGATCTTGGCGAATTTGGAATATCTTTCAGCAACCAGAGTGATTCTAGATAAATGATGTAATGGCTAGATTCAGAAAAATATGTTCTATAGACCAGTGTCAACAACTCTACATGAGCAATATGAGTAGGCACAATCGCTTTAACCCGCGCCGTGCCGGTGCTCCAGGGACGTAGCCAAGGGGGGGGGGCTGAGCGAAATAAATTCACACTAGATAGAATGAGATTCTCTGAACCCCCTCAACTCGAGCGCTGTCAGCAGCATGATGCGCTGAGGAGCAAAATCGCGATTTTTTCCCCCGACGTGCCCCCCCCCCTCTGAGCAAAATCCTGGCTTAGTGCCTGCGGTGCTCGTGCGCCACTTCGCCGTGGTCACGGGGGCCTTAAACGCCCCCGCTCGAACTGGGCCCTATGGGACCTAGACATAAAGCGAAAAACAGTTTTGAAAGCTCGTCAAAAAATTGGAAATATCACTGGTGTTTTTTTATCTCAGGTCAATATTGAGGTCACCAAGAGGTCATCAAAGGTATATTTTTCGGTTTTAGGACTTCGCTCAAAACTCCCAAATATCTCAGGAACTATGATAGTTGGAACAAACAGAGAAAAACAATCGAATGCAATTGCCAACATGCCCTCAGATTCGAGATAAGGTCAATAGTTAAGGCTCTGGTCTGGGGGTCATCTTGAACTTGAACTTGAATGGTCGACTCCATCTTGTAGATACATGATCATGTATATAAATGTTTCAATACCATCGAGGCAAATTGGACAGGTACCATTTTGATTTATGTGTCTCCTGACCATTCCTGTGGACACCCATGAATGTCCTGCCAGTAAAACAATTTTTGTTAGTGTGGCTTGTCTGACAATTGTGCTGTATTTGCTAGATGGCCAGAATGCACTTGGTGCTTCATATTTGTTATTTTTCGGCAACATTGCCAGCCATCTTAAGCTTCATCAAAGGTCAAAAAGGCTATTTTGGCCAAATCTGTTTTCACAAATAACTTTTTACCTAATCAAGATAAGGCAATAATTTTGACGCCATCGTGTTTGTCTCGTCAATGCGGTGTTTGTCTCGTCAATGCGATTTGAAACATTCATGATGACCATTGACCAGGTAAGGTCAATGCAAAAATTTGACCTAGGTGTCAAGGTCCAGGTGATTGTGAATATATATATATATCTAATATATATGTATATATTATCACTAGTATTTCATGTAATGCACATGCTCATACGTAATGTATGTTGTGTGTAATGTGTATGTGTCATCAATATAATGAGTAAGATTAGTAGTATATAGATTAGATATAGATTGATTAGATTCAGATTCGATATATTTCATATTGGGTGAGGCCTGTTACGACCCCCTTGCGGTTCGGCGGGATTCCAGCTGGCTGTAGCCCACGCCCCTTTCCTCATGCGTCAACACAAGCAGGCATCTTTTGACACTGAAAGCCGCACTGCGCAATTTACATTACGTTTTTGATCCTGCGGTTCGGTGTTGTTCGTGCCAACCGCCGGAACCGCCGCCAACCTGTGGACCGTCATACCTTTTCCTGGTTGTTCTGGCATGGTTGAAGTGGATGAGTGTCAAATGATGCGTCTAAGGTTTATAAATTACAATATTGATACTTGTTATATTTTAGTAATCTTATAGTAATTAATGTACATCTTAATCACGTGTCAATTTAACTTGGCACACTTTATGCCATTCAATTACCTACTATCTGTCAGTTATGGTGGTTGTCATTTGTCTCTTAAGTCTTAACTGGAACTTTTTGGTTTATATTGAATGAAAACAATGTATAATGTATTGTGCTATTGTTAGCAGACTCAGTCTTGAGTCAGTTTTTCCTGAGATGCTTTATAATTATTCATTTTGGCTGCAGCAAGAAATCCTATGAACATGATTGACAATTTACATTTATCTTAAAATGGTTCTTAGTCAGATGGAACAATTTCAATGGAGTATATACAAATTACAACCCCAACTCTTCCTTTGTACATGGTTACATTGCAGGGGTCGGCAACCTCCGGCCCGCGGGCCAGATCCGGCCCGCGACCGGCTGACGTCCGGCCGCGCTGGTAATCCGGCAACTTACATTGTATTCCGGCCTCGTGCCTTCAGCAAATCGAAAAATAGTTTAACAAAAAGTATGTGTGCATTCGTGGATGTTTTCCATTCTCACTTTTGGCCTGCTGGCACAAACCTTATTCTCGAAGTCAAATATTGGGGGCACAACTGGTCGTTAATGATCTTGAGACGTGCTTCCATTCCTTTTTTAAGATAGATTTTGCCTCCCTGGCTGCAGTCTGTCTAAGAAGGTATACATATTCTAACAATGTGACTAGGTCGGCAAAACATCTCAGCTGTTAAGAACAACTTTTGAAATGCATTAATTATACGCTGTCAATTATTTCCAAATGTGTTACCACTCATTGCGTCCATTGATCTAATTTATCCCGGGCCCGGCCCGCCGACTGCTTCCAGATCTCTCATCCGGCCCGCGCCCTAAAAAGGTTGCCGGCCGGCCCTTGCGGCCTAATGGTTAGGTCGCAGGATCTGGAGGGCGAGACTGTTGTGTAATGTGTGTGTGTGTGTGTGTGGGGGGGTATGCGACCTCAGATGGGCCCTGGAGGCTCTTTGTTGCACTCTTCTTCTATGTCTTTATTTTCTTACCTCGTACTCGTACATGTGGGCAGTTTCATGAATGCAGCCTTTTAGGTGGCGGCTGGGATAGTCATGGAAACTTATTTTCCTGCTTCACCCAGATTAAGGATTGGTCCAACCAGTGCCTTGCTGCTGGCATTTTTTCCTTATCCTTCACTAAACTATCTACAACTGTGCTGCTAGGTGACAAACTGTATTCTTCGTCTATTTTGCTTTCACTTGAGGGTAACTGACTGGCCTTCAGTGAGAAGAATTGACCAGTACCGAGTACCGACCCACCAGGTCACTTTCCTGGGCGAGCTCACCTCAGTAGACAGAAGTAAGAGCTGAGAGCTGATCTGCCGATGTTGAAAGTTGCCCCTGAATTATGATGGATGAGAATTTAAACCAGCAAATTTCATGTTTTAGTATCTAATTTATTCAATTAGCCATGCATTTTGTAATGTTGGTGGCATGTGCAGGTCATCAGATTTTGTTGAAGGCACTTGATATACGATAATTATGTTTTGATAGTATGCAGTAATCAAATGGATGCTCGCTGCAAATGTTTTATTTGGAAGATATAAGTATTTGTACCTTGATTTAATACAATATAAGCTTAAAATCAGATCGTGTGACTGACACATATTCTACGAGTGGCTTTGACAATTGGTACAACATTTTTATACCACCGATTCCTAAAAAATATGGGCCCGTAGACACCAATTAAGCACCTTGTTCTCCTCTGGTGCAGGTGACCTAACGTGTCTACTCTCTTCAAAGACGTGCTGCCTGGACCAGGCCAGCGTCTGCGCAGGTTGCGTCGCTGTCCCCGTCCTCGTCGCTCCGTCCCGCTGCGGCCGCTCTGAGCTCGCTGGCATGGCCGACGCGGGGGAGATGCGCCACCTGATGGCCGGAGGGTCGACCGTCTCGGCATTCAGCGCAGGCGCCACCATCGACCTCTTCGCCAGCGTACGCCGCGGCCCTGGCACCACGGACGCGTTCGGCGTGGCGGCCGCACGCTGGCGCGCAGGAGACGAAGCGGCCCGACAGCTGACCGAGAGCCTAGCCAAGGCGAGTCTGGGCGAGCCGATGGGCTCCAGTAACGGCTGCGCTGGAGGAGGCGGCGGCGGTGGTGGTGGCTGGGGCGCGGCCAGTGCGAGTTCGGCAGGCGCTGCTCTCGACACGCTGGCGCTGCTGGGCTCGCTGGGTCTGTCTGACGGCCCTGGAGGAGGAGGCGGCGGCGGCGGCGGCAGCTGGCCGGAGCGGTCGGTCGGCGCCGGATCCGCGCTGGTGCCGTTTGATGCACAGTCTGACTGCGTACTGAACGCGGCCGCCCAGCTGATGCGGTCCTCAGAGCAGCAGTTATCGCGACACAGCAGCGACTCGGGGCATAGCAGCGGCACCAGGTCAGTCCGGCACACAACGCCGCCGTCCCGAATGTCTGGATAAATACAGAGCGGTGGAATGCAAAGCCTCAATAATTGTTAGTCAATCTAGGACAGGATACTGCTCCTCATTACGTGCATTGTTAAATAATAACATCATGCGTGTCAGGGGCGGGAGACAAATTAGCGACTGAAAATGCATATTACCGACTGCTATGAGCTTTATGCATCAATACAGTTGCGGCATCATCCGATCCAGGTAAGTGTCGTGTCGCCCGCTGTTGCTGCTGTCTTTTGCATTTGACAAGTATAATTACTTTCTTACTTGCACATATGTCCTGAGTTTATTAATCGGTATTTCGCGTTGTCATCTCCCTGTGAAGCCTCCCTCCACATTGGCACCACTGACCGAAGTTTCCCGGCCGTTACAGGGACGTGTCCCTGCTTGGAATGCTATTCTGCAGCACGTGCGACGACTCCTCCGTCTCAGCCACCCACCAGTGCGTCGAGTGCAACGACTTCCTCTGCCACAGCTGCGCCGGCGCCCACCGCCGGGTGCGAGTAACGCGCACCCACACCGTCCTGTCGCTAGGCGTCCGACCGAGCGGCTGCTGCAACCTGCACCAGGCTGCCTTCACCATGGTGTGCAACACCTGCGAGCTGCCGCTCTGCTACGCCTGCGCGCTGGACCACTCGGAGCACAGTCTGGACATGCTCGATGGTGCCGCCGTCATGGCGCAGCAGCGCACGCGCGCCACGCTGCAAGAGGCGCAGGCGTTCCTGGCGACGCTGGCCGAGGCCCGGCACCACGCCGTGTCGATGGCCGAGTTGGTGCGAGAGAGGTCAGCGCGGGCTCAGCTGGACGCGGCCGCCTGGTAGTCTATTTAGCGGCCGCTCCGGACCTCTGGCTGACCTGAGCGAGCAGGCGATAGGACGTTACGAGCAGACGATAGGCAGCGTGCGGTCCTCTTAAGTAGTCCCCCCGCCCAGCAAGCGTAGTGCTAGCCTACATGCGCGGGCCGGCAGTGCAGTGATACTCTGCTGGACAGCTTAGCAGATACAGGTGAGCAGCGCGAGCACGGGGAAGCATAGTTGGTGGTCCGCGGGGTCAGACTGTGAACGCGGAACCACCAGCTGCGGTGATGATCGCACGGGCACAGCTGTCGCCGCCAGAGGACGCCGCCGTACGGTTCGTCTGCGCCCCAGGCGCGGCTATTGATGCGATGCTGCGCGCGTCTGGGACGATCGAGACGGCCGGCTGCGGCGCGCAGAGTCTGCTGCTAGAGCGCGCGGCGGTGCCGGTGGTCGGGCGACCGTACCAGCTGGTGATCCAGGTGCGGGACCACTACGGCGACGACAGGCGCTCCGGAGACGACCACGTCCAGGCGCAGGTGATGACTCCCGACCGGTGCGTACTGGGCTGCGACGTGGAGCACATGGCCGGCGGCCGTAACGCGCCGCGTTCATCGTGCGCGCGCCTGGCGACCACACGTTCAGCGTCAAGATCAACGGCTCCGACCTGGCACACAGCCCGTGGACCCGCCGCGCTGTCTCGCCGAGACGGCTGTCCACGCTCGGTCCGGTCCGCGTGACGATCGGCGGGGAGGGCACGGAGCCCGGCAAACTCTGTCGGCCCTGGGGAGTGACGTTCGGCAGCGACGGCAGGATCATCGTCGCCGACCGCAGCAATCATCGGGTGCAGGTGTTCTACCCCGACGGGCGTAAGATGATGATCATCGGCGGGCCAGGGACGAAGAACGGCAGGCTGAACCGTCCCGCCGGAGTCACCGTCGACTCGATGGATCGGCTCGTGGTGGCAGACAAGGATAACCACCGCATCTGTGTGTTCACTCTGAACGGCGAGTTCATACTCAAGTTCGGCGAGAAGGGGAACAGGCTCGGCATGTTTAACTACCCGTGGGACGTGGCCTGCAACAGTCTGGATCAGATCGCCGTCACGGACACGCGCAATCACCGTGTGCAGCTCTTCTCGCCGGAGGGAATGCTGCTGAAGAAGTTTGCACAGGTGAGACTGGCTGGGCCGTGTCGTGGGGAGTGTTAGGGTTATTACAATGGTCTTGCTTGCTGGTTGTTGTCAGGCGTCAGTTTTTGTGTGGGCAGGTTTATTTTACTATAAATCCGCCGTTCGTTTTTTATATTCTTTGTCAAGTGCAAAAGTAAACGCATAAGAGTTACTACCCATGGTTATTCAGTTTACGGATTCAGGCATTGTTATTTAAGGGTGTTGGCTACTTTTCTTCTAAATAACCAGTTGATCTCAAGGAGCGACTCTTTCTGCTTTCCATATGTGTGTTGAAGTCGCCGCCAGAGTCGGGGTTTGATCTGACCGTAGTCTCTCCGTGCAGGAGGGTGCTGACTGGAAGGAGATGGACTCGCCGCGCGGCCTCACTTTCCACCCGGACGGCAAGCTCTACATCACCGACTTCAACAACCACCGCATCGTGGCGCTCGACACGGAGACGGGCAAGATGACCTACATCTGCCGCGAGGGCAACGAGCCAGGTCGCTTCGTGCGACCTCAGGTCAGTCCGCTCAGACTCGCTTACCCGGGCCTGTCTGTCGCCGCCAGAGTGTACTATACTAGCAGCTAGTCCACCGTCCACCACTATTATAGAGCGGTAGCCTGTAGGCGCTTCAAACAGATGTGATCCCCAATGCAGGGACTTGTTTTAAAGCGTGACAATGACACTGGATGGGCGCAAATTGGCCCTAACGAGTCGCCCCCCCCCCCCACTAAAACCCAAATTAACAAACAAAAGATAATGGTGCTGGCCCTAGCTTCACCACCGCCGTGGACGTGGTATTTGTCACTGATTATTTATTTGATAGGTCAGCATTTGAGTGGTATTTAGTCATCTAATACATTTAATTATTATACATTAAACTGTCTGTTTAATGTATAATTTTATATGTTAAAGAGCAATCGGATTTGATTAAAACCATGAAGTCAGTTTTGTATATATAATTTGCGCCCAGTCGCCCAATATCATCGTTCAAAGTTCAATTTTCTTCCAGCCAATATCCTTGACAAGTCCGCTCGCCACTACGCACAAAAATCAATTAATTGCAGCGTTGTGCAACAGTTGTAAATGGTGATATTTTTGCTTAAGCATTCTGTGGGAGTTTGAAATGTCAGAAGAAACATTTCGATGGATCTTATTATATGTCTGATTTAAGCTCAATAATAGGCATAAATAAAAATATACTTTCCCGAAGGGAAAACAAATATATTCCGAAAGGATGGAAGAGATTTTGACTTCCGAGGGTATTTTTATTTCCCACCATTGATACAATTTTCGACCGAGTCATTTTGATATCGGATTGCTTACATTGTTTACATCACAACGTAAACTTAGTAGGTATTCAGGCACTCCCTGTTCAGGCACTTGTGTAAACGCAAGAGGTAAATGTCTCAACTGCGCTGAATATGGTGCTCAATCCCTGTCATATATCTAGTGGTGAGTAGAAATCGCAAACAGTAGTTTTTCGTTTCTTATGAAAAATGATTTTGTATCTCTGTATTTGCGCTGCCTGGGTAGTGGGTAAGCCCTTGGTGACGATTAAGTTTAAGCCTGTTTTTGCGATATCATCCAGAAGAGGCAGTGTCCTTTCATCTATCTGTGTTTGTATGAAGTATTTGACCTGGTAACTGTGAGCCTGTGGGTGTATAATCGTAAGACTGAGTCTGTGTGACAGGAAGCATGTTCCTTCCCATGGTTCCCATGGTCGGGAGGACCTGCTGTCGACGTCTGTTGGTGACCTTAGTCGGACAGTGTGCAGCCTATAGTGACCCGACTCCTGTGTGCTCAGGGTATCGCGGTGGACGGAGAGGGACGCCTGTACGTGTCCGACTGCCGCAACTCGCGCATCCAGGTGCTGACGACGTCCGGAGAGTTCCTGATGAGGTTCGGCGAGCACGGCAGTCGGCCGGGACAGTTTGACCAGCCGCAGGGCATCGCCATCGGGCCCAACGGCTCTATTGTGGCCGTGCGTCTGCCTAGGGAACCACCGCGGTGCAGTCTTCTGAGAGAGCGACTCGCCTCTGTCAGGCCAGTGACTCGTCTGGCGTCGGTCAGAGCTGCTGAGCGCGGCACGAGACGGCCAGTTGCTGGGAGAAATGTGGGGAGGACATCGCGTTGACAAGCGCGTGTGCGTTGACTGGGGGCTGCTTTGACGGTTTCGGTCGGTACTGGAATCTTATTCGACGCTTTTGGACTATGGCGGGGTGTGACACGGGCACATTAGGTTCGGGCTACGTTCAACTGTCGCGATGTGACACTGTTGCACATTTGTCCGGACAGGAACTGTTTGCTATCTACCTCGTCTCGCGCGGTGGCGCGGATCAGTATCAGGGACTTTTGGTGACAGGGATCGGGTCTACCGCGGCACGGGAACGAGCAGTATTCCCGCCCGCTGGTGTCCCGCGTGTTCAAACATATGTACCTTTATTTGTACGGGTAACGAGTTACGTGTGTTTTTGGATCTGGGGTGCGTGCGCCGCTCCCCGCCCCTCGGGTACAACGCCCTCGCGGGCCAACGACTTCTCAGGAAAATAAGACAGGGTCGATGTTTGCGTGTATCGCCTTGGTTGTACATAGATGTAATTGCTCGCGTGTTTCGGGCGGCCGCGTCTGTATTTAGCGGCTTGTCTGACGTGACGCGTGGCGTTTGCGTGCCTTCTGCACGCAGACGGCGGCCCCGAGGGGTGACGCTCTGTACAAAGTCGGGTTTTAGACTCGCGCGCGGCGGGAAACTACTCTCAGGGTTGCAGAGCTCAGGTCGAGACTGGGGGCGCGACTCGGCCGTCGCCGCCGGTGGACCGGCGGGCCCCGGGCGCCCGCGGCGCCGGGCTTTGCACACACCAGATACGGGTACCTTGGTCGACAAGTAAACAGAGCTGCGCGCCGAGACCTCGGCCGTCTCTGAGACGTGGCCAACGCGCCGGGTCGGTTAAGTTCCTGTAGCGCGGACGGTCGAGAGGGCCGAGAACGCGCGCCGACTACTGGGAGGTGGCACCGCTGCTGCCCCCTGGACTGCGCCATGTCGTGTGAGATGCCGTCAGACGGGCTCGTACTGCCCGGCTCCGCCTGTATCGTGTCCGCGGGGCGAGTGATGACGATGTTTAGAGTAGCGAGAGCGCTTTTGCTAGTTTTTCTTCTGTCATCTGTACACTATCCAGCCGTTAGATTTCGACCGAGTGACGCCCGGTTGGGGCCCGGCGGCCATCGGCGTTGCTGCGAGGCCGTATTACGGTGTAGCATTGTGCGGCTGCGATTGTGCACATAGTCTGGAATCGACGCGACTCAGGGTCTGATCGGAATGTTCGGGTGTATCGTGCTGTCGAACGCTGTGTTGAGCGGGTTGGAGCGGCGGCTCGTGGCCCAGTCGTGACGCGGCCGCCCCCTCCCAGCTCCTCGCGGGTATGAGAACGTCAGAGCCGGTGAACGATTACGGGTTCCTGTGAATGCTTCGGGTGTGCCGGACTGGACGAGTTGGCGGCCGTGGCGATAGAGCGTGGCTTACTACGGCCCCCGCCCGCCGCCGCCGTCCGCTCACGCGGGCAAATCGATTTCCTGATCACGGGTCTGCGTGTAAGATTTTAGCTATACGCGAGCGAGCGGTTTTACGTGGTGCGTCATCTTGTGCGTAGTGCGGTCCTGGACGCGTGCCGCCCAGCTGCGCCTGCGTGTCGCGCGCGCGCTGTGTGTGTCTGTAAGTGTCGGCGGTGACGGCGGTTGCTGCTGAGCAGGTCCGCCGCGCGGGCCTCAGGTCTGTCCGGCTGTCGGCGTCACCTCAGTGCGGTTTAACCTGCGTGTCGACCTCAGGTCAGTGAGGTGCGGGATCGGGACCTCAGGTCGCCTGGCTCTCAGGGTGCGCTGTGGCGCTGGCCTCCGACTCAGGGATTCAGCCATGCCAGCTAGTTTAAAAGGATCAAATCCAGGCAGCCGGCGCCGAGCCGCGCGCCTCGCGATGGTTTAACCGCGCTTCACACGCCGCCACGCTCAGGCGGTACACCGGTTTCTTTCGGCTGCAAGCTAAGACTGTATTGTAGGTGTCGTTCTTGCTTCACTTATTGCTGCTACTGCGGGAGAGTTGACTTTTCGCCGACTTGCTACTTCCGTGCGATGATTTGGGTTTTTAGACGCTTTTATTCTCGATGACCGCCTTATATGTATTCCGTTTGACTTACTGGGATGCTTATTGTCCTGTCGATGTGACGGAGCACGTTTATTTCAAGATCATGCAAATCACGGTGGCGAATTGTCTCGAAATTCAGCCAGTGTTCTAGGCTCTGTTGATAGATGTTGTAATCATCCTCCTATCGTCTCGACTTTGCGTGCAGGATTCAAAAATAAAGATTCTTCTTTACAGTGTGTTTAGAACTGGGGATATATCATTTGGGTTAGGAACACTGGAACGGCCCAGCGAAGTTGAAACGAGATTGGCTGGTTGGCACTGAGGTGAAAACGATAGAGGTGCTGCGCGGGTTCGAAAAGACGGAAGGGATCATATCCAGGGACCTCAGGGAGGTTGATACACCGAAGGGAAAGAGAATTACCTCTTGCCGGGAAGAGACCTCCATGTCTGTTCAGAGTTCAAATCTGTAGCCGATCTGACTCAGCAGCGCGACTACGTATTATACACAGAATGATTATAGACCACTTATACGACCAAGGACTCTTACAGCCTCAGTCAAACTTGAACGCCATAATAGCCGCCGTGCAGTTGCGTGTCCCGTGACAGATAGCCCCCAAAAGCCCGGGCCACAGAACGTCACGAGCACGGCAACACGCTGCCTTTCGCCTCGCATGCCTTCAAAACGAAGCCTGTTAACGCTCTCACCCACTGCAGCCACCCATCACACCAAGCTTTTAACCCGCGCCGGGCCGGTGCTCGGTCGTGGCCACCAGTTCCTCGGACGCCGTACGGGGGGGGGGGGTGTTTCCGACAACCCCCGCCCCATTCTACTGGCTCTCTATGGTGACCAAAGACATAACGCAAAAACTGCGTCGAGAGCTATCGTCAATAAAGGCATTTGGCGAAACTATTTCGGGCTGAAATTTTTCTCGGTCAAATATATAGAGTCACAGAGGTCATCAAAAGGCAAATTCCTGAAATTTTCGGCAATTTATGACATGAGCCTCCAAGATATTCCCAGAAATATCTCGGAACTATGATAGGCTAGGAGTAAAGCAGTAGAGGAACAATTCGCAGTTAGATATTTGAATTTTGCCAATCGACCGTATTGTCCCCAAATTTGAGCTCATGATCAATAGATTTAGGCTCCAGAGGTCAATAATCAAATAGTCAAAAATGAGTTTTTTGGAAAATAAGTTTTCCTGAAGATAGCATGTTAAATCTGAAAATGACACATAAATGATTTTAAACAACTATCGTGTTCCTCTCGTCAAGGACGCTTTGAAACATGTAAGAGAAACCTCGTAAGAGTCAACTGTCAAAATTGACCTCAGGTCACGTCATTTGGTGACCAGATAAGTCATGTTGCATATGGGGCGACGCGACAGACGATACAAAATACAGTGGTGTCCATCCACGTCGTCTCTATCTTCATTATATCGAGAAGTTATTAAGCAAATCAATTGCTGATGACTCTCAGATGACCGTCAGATGCATTGTAAGAGATCTTTTAGAGAAACAATCGCCCTAGGTCCACTGGTCGGAATGAGCTAAAAAATACATGATTTGAAATAATCAGCCTGATCCAATGCATACTTTCAGAATAAGAAGCTCTGTTATTCCCATCACTTATAAGTGGTGAGGTCAGAATATGTACCTGAATTAGGTCACCCGTAATATTCGAAAATCCGAGATATACAACTTTAGGATAAGTCATGCTCTCGGATAAAACCCTGTAGATTACGAAACCAAATCTGCTAAAACAACTGGCTTTGGTGAACCGCAAACTTTTTAGGAGGTGGGGTCACTTGACCTAGCCTGGAGACCATGACCTGCATGACCTAATGCAAAACTTATTTGAAAAGCTGTACAAGAAGATTGATTGAGACAGGTACTGAAAATTTGGCGGCGCTACGCGCCGCCGTTTTCCGATATCCAGGAAAAACCTAGGGGGGTGTCTAAACACCCCCGCTCCGGCCCGGCGCGGGTTTAAGTTTCACAACGGCACCGCGTGGCTCGGTCCACCCGTCCGCGGGCCGACTGTTCACTTCTGCATAAGATCCAGGGTTGTAGGATCCTATTCAGTGGGAGGAGGGGTTTCAGCCCCCAATTTGGACGAGGATGTGGGTCAATTCCGGGAAAAATGTTGATTTTTGTATTGTGATGGTACTTAAGCGTTTGTTTTCGGCTCAGCTTCCCCATTAACTTGTCTGGAGAAGTGGAGAATCTACGCCCCTGCAGGTTATTACCCTGAAACGAACATCATACTATCCAGTGTCCGCAGAAGTGTAACGTCACAACTCATATTGGTGATCACAAACTGTTGCTAAAGTAACTGCCGCGTATTTTGAGGACAGCGTGGCAGTACATGATTCGGAGGCCGGAGCTGAGCCACGGGTAATATGAGCTGTGGGATCACGAGGGATTTACATTGGCGTCTGCGGCCCGCAGTGACGGGTATGGCAAAATGTAACTCTATAATTATATCGCATTCACAATGGGCCTAAGGAACATGCTGTAAAATTGGTAAGTTCTGCATTGTTTATGTTCGAAGTTCATGACCCGATTATCAGCTTACGGAAATGTTCCATCCATCTCGATCAATCAAATTACAACTTCTATAAATGGCTCTAGCGAAACCTATAGTGATGCTTTAGATGCATGCCTGTAATGAGCACCGTGATGGCGTCCGGAAGCTTTCCCAGCCGCTTAGCTAGGTCAGCGAGTCGTAGCAATGCACATATCCAACACCGTCACAATTACCAACCGCCCCGCGCGCGCCCGGGTGACACCGCGCGACGAATCAACACACTCCTCTCAAACTTGCTGCGTCTGTATTGTAAATATATATCATTGTGCACATCACGGCCCGGCCCAGTCACACGGCACGCTTCCTCCGTTATCGTGAGCTTATTCGACACCCGCCCTCACAGCGACTGGGCTTGACCGACTTTCACCAAGATAACCAACGCTCATCAGCTGCTGTAGTCAGCTGATGGGCGAACTGCTCGGGTACGCTTGTTCATAACAGGCCTCGCTATGTCCAAGGGCGCCACAAGGCAGAGAGAAAGAGAACTAAGAGAGATGGTTTCTGAAACATCATGCAAGTTAACATTTTTGAGACGCTACATAGAAATTAACTCTATTGACTACTCCATTCACACACTCTTACCGTCCACAAAATACTCGATAATATCTTTGCGGCATACGCAATAAGACGACACGGTTTTCATTAGCCGTCTTCTGATTCAACACACTGAGATCACTGGTTCGGATGCAGTTCCTGTCACAGCTTTACTGAGAACTGACCTCGAGTATTTGACGCTTGCTCTGATATAACAACAGACGTGCATTATAAGACCGAGCTTCTGGTTCTGAATATCATTTAGATACACATGGATTATACTTAGCTAAGTTAAATTGTGTTGAACCAAACCCTCAAACGACGATAAGTGATAGAATGCATAACATCAACGTCAACTGGCAGTGCTACTTGCGATGGAACGGCTAAGCTGCACTGTCCACCTCACCTAGCGAAAGGTAGATAGTTGCATATTTACTTCGTTTACATCGTTGCATATTTACTTTAACAGCTTCATAACGGCAACATCACGGGCATCCAGAACAGCCAACATCGCGTCCGTCCGTCCCGTAAAGTGGCCACCACACACCCTGCACAAGGTGCCAGCCAACAGCAGCCACGTCCTTACACAGAACAGCGCGCGACAATCCCGAATCCGACCCGGTCACCGTCCGGGCAGCCGCTCCGGCGCCGGCCATCGACCTTTCTCACTCCTCGTGGATCGTACCATTCGGGCTCTGTGCCGCCGGACCGCCCGCCCGTCCGGCTGTGCTCTGTAGCTGCATCTCTGCGTCTCACCGGACGTGTCAGATGCAGGCGCTGGACCGGGCGGGAGGTTCCCCTGAGGCCGAACCTTCCCGCTGTCCGACAGCGGCCGTAGCGGAGCGGAGTCGAGGACGGAGGGAGGGGTGACGTTAAGGCGCCGAGGCGGCCACATTCATCACGCCAGCCATCATCTTGGCTATCTTGATCTCATTGTTGAGCACGGACGCGCGCACCGCCGAGATCTTGTCCAGCTGGTCCTGGATGCTCTGCTCGTACTCGGACAGCGCGGCCTTCAGCGGCTCGATGGAGCTGTTGGTCGTGCTGTTGAATATTCGGGGAGGGTGCGTTATCAAGGAGAGGGACATGACAGTGCGCTAAATAAAGCGGCACAGTGGCAACTGGCGAGTGCCAGGTGCTAGTACGAATACACAACTAACGTAGACTAACGTAACGCAACTAACGTAACGTAGCTCGATACAATGACACTTGCCTGGCAGCAAGGAAATGCACGCTTTTAACAAAGTGACCATTTTGTTTCGTTGAGTTCTACGTTCCGCTTGACAAACCCTGCAGTACCGCTCAAAACAATATTAAATATTCATACGTAGCAGCAATGACCCGTAACGCAATACAAGTAATACCAGGGAAATTAGGGGAGGTGGTAATTACTATAAATAAGAAAACCACGAAAAATACTGCACTAGCAACAAGCATATTTTTCGCATATTTTTCGGGTTGGCGTCATACTTACTCCATTTCCGAGCGTATTTGTTGAGTCATCTCCTTATTCTCTCCTCGCCATTTATCAAGCTCTCGCTGCATTGAGTCCACGTCCTCTTGTAAAAAGTCCATCATTTTGCCTGCGGTAGGGAACATATTTTACGACGCGCTTTATACCTAAGGCAAGGCTAATCTGTTGGAATACCTAAGTTATTAGCCCGATGATTGTGAAGATGTAGAATCTTCATCCCTGATTTCATGGAAAGACAACTTTAACTTTAACCAAAAAGTCCATCCGGAATAGGCATGCTTACTGCAAAAGTAATCCTCTGGTACTCCAACTTCTAACAAATTCACACAAAATCCGACACGATTGTCTGCTTGATTGCACTCCGTGCCACCTTTATATCCAGTCGGCACTAGAGAGGAGCCGATGACGGTCCGCCGTACTTGGCTAGACTATGCGACGTGAGTGACTAGCAGGAAGATGAGATCCGAACCAAGAGAGAACGGCAACGGAGAATAACGTGGATAGTACCGTACCGTGCCTACTCAGGGCCACAGAGTGTGAGGTAACTATGTGTAATGTGTATGCTGTACTGGAGTGATCGTGCGAGTTGAGCGGTACTGACACACCGATGGAGAGAGCAAGAGCGAGCTGTTTCCTACGAGGTCGGAACAGTATCGCAATCGTTCGGAGTCATGAGGTGGGGGTCTAGGTAGTGGGTTACACACTTTTGCCCACCGAACTTGGTGACCTTCTGTATACTCTCCCGGAGTCGCACCACACCTTACCGAGCGGATTTGCCGACTTGGTGACCTTCTGTATACTCTCCCGGAGTCCGCACCACTTCCTTCCGAACGGCGTCCTTGTCGCGGTTCTTGCCCTTGTCAGCACCAGAGTCCCGCTCCTGCAGAACAGCGGCGGCATAAGGTTACCAGTGCTCCCCGGTGGTGTCTCATTTCAGATCCATGCCTGTCACCTTATACGCGTCAGCAGGTACAGCAAATGTGGCCACCTAGTGTTTGAAATTGTGAACTACCTATACACGTATCAAATAGTATGACATAATTTCTACTGCAGATCGCAGATATTTAGATAGACAACTTCCCCTCGCGTTTATTCACGATCATTCACATTCCATGTTCCTTGATTATATTGTAGGAAACTTGTGTTCTCACCAATCATGCTATACATTTGCTTTGTAAGCCTGCATGCCTAAGCATACATCGAAGTTGCAATGTCGTAACAAACAACGATGAGGTCTCGTTACAAAGAGAGCTCACATAATGTGGAATACTATGAATAAACTGAGTCATAATTAAAGACATATGTGCGTTCGAGTTTTGCGGCGCGAGTCGTGTGGACTGTGGAGACAGTGAAATGTAAATTTGTCAAGTTAAGTATGACAAATATAAGTACAGCCTTCGAGCGAAGCCAAAATACACACGATACGGTCTTACCTCAAACTCTTTTGTGGCCGGATCCTTGTTGGCATAAAAAACAAAACGACTTTTAAGCAAGGTTACAATGCACATACATCATGCGTACTGAAACTTAGATATCCTTAAAAACCATCATATGCTCAGCTACGCGTTACAACGAACTACATTTGTTTGCATTCATCGTGCTTTGGTGTCTCATGACAAATACTGTACGTGTAGTGTGTAATGTGTATGTTGCAATGTGATTCACATATTAAGCCATGTGTATGTGTCACCTTGGACTTACTAATGCATAAATTAATAAATGACGATAATATAAAAGACAATAGAACCTATGTAAATCGCCAGAAACACTGCCAACTTATCCTCATAATAATTTCAACCTATTGGCGTGCAATGCAAATCGTAGCGACAGTGTGAAGATCTATATGCAAACACAATTTGTTCTCGTGCATCGCATTAGAATGCAATGAACAAATGGAGCGACTAGACTGTGCACTATGTGTTTAAAGTAAACTGCATCCGTTGCATTAATTCAAGAACCACTATATAGACAATAAGTGCGTGGAATAAGTCGATATTTACAAATAGAAATGGAGAATATATGTAATGGCGCATACAATAAAACTTTTATCTCCGGTTGTAGGTACTCGCTACTGAACGCTGAACGTGTGCAATGTGCATTGCATCCAACTGTTCATTAACGTGACCGGACTGGTTATTGATTTAACCTTTTTGGAACGATTGATTCATCGACATGATTCATTTTGGAATCTGAATGATTCAATCACCGTTCGATTCACGGGTACAATTTTGGGAATTGATTCTTTCCGATTCAAGGAATCAAAACAAATATTTTAATCGGTTCACGTTTGATTCAACCTTTAAATATAAGTGGTGAATTTATGCCAAATCAATATAAATGGAAAACATATATATATATATATATATATATATATATATTATATATATATATATATATATATATATATATATATATATATATATATATATATATATATATCATCATTAAAACATTGTTACAGCAATACTATTTCGGTAAAATGAACGTAGCCACTGGGACTGCATGAATTTGCACAATTTACCAGTGTACTTGAATCGTTAAATCTTTTGATTCAGTCAGCCTTGATTTGATGCGGGTTTTGATTCAATCACGATTCATGAGTCAAAAGATCTGGTGATAAATCAATTATTTTGTATCCGAAGAATATTCATTGAACGATTCCAATCGATTCAATCAGTGTCTAATCAATAACCAGCCTGTCTCCGTCTACTTACGATTTCCGTCTTTCCTCTGAGTTCATCCTCCATTGACTTTTTGGTCTCGAGGATTTGTGACACGAGCAGCCCGTGTTCTCCCTCCTCAGCCTGCTCGGCCAGATTCTCCTCGTCCTGCATCATCGCTGCCAGACCCTGCACAATGGGCACACCACGGAACGCACTGCGTCAGCCACCGACAGCAATCGCTCACAAATACAGACGCCGTCGGCATACCGCCTTGTACAAGGGGTATCAGTGGGAGGGGGGCATCTTTGCATTGACCCTTACACACGGCTAAAACGGCCCCGAAAATGGACGATTCCTTAATTTATAAAAATAAATATATAAGCAGTAAGCAGCCTTTACAAGGAAATATGGTTTAATTTCATTTTCATACATAAGGAGGCTGAATCAGTTGTTAAGCTGGTCATAGTTTGTGGGATTTGTCCCGAAACTTTATATTTTGTATTCGATTTTTGCCCTTCCGGGTCCGCCAGTTCCGTCAAACCAACGCCCCTCCCCCCCCACACTCACCGGGTCCGGCGCCAGCTTCTTCTCCTCAACAACAAAGTGGTCGTCATCGTCGTCATCCTCGTCGAACATGACGGCGGCTGCGGGGACGCCACCGCTGGGCGCCACGTCCTCCAGCTGCTGCTCGATGGCGGCGCGCTGCTTGGGTCGCGGCGCCGCCGGCCGGGCGCTGCTCGGCCGCGCCGAGCGGGCCGTGCGAGCACGAGGCGCCGAGAAGCCCGTCCCGCCGTCACTGGTGAAGATATAGAGGGTGGTGGTGGTGAGCGTTAGGGAAAACGTGGGATGATGATAGGATACAAATCGTTGGATCAAGGCAGACACTAGACTGAACCCGCGCTGCAGACGACAGTGCAACCCGTGCTGCAGAAACTGCTTATTTATTTATTGTATTTATTTTTTGTATCGCCCACAGATTAATATCCACTAATAGGCGAAGTCATACAGGCGAAGTCATACATTAATAGGCGAAGTCATACATTAATAGGCGAAGTCATACACTAATAGGCGAAGTCATACATTAATAGGCGAAGTCATACACTAATAGGTGAAGTCATACACTAATAGGCGAAATCTGTTCAGTGTTCAGAGATGCCTTACGGGTTTTAAGCCGAGGACTGACTTAGGTCTGCACTCTGCACTGTCTGAGCTAAGCGTTCGGCAAACTGACGGCCATAGTGGCGGTATGTTGGTGTGACGGTGTTGGTATCTGAGACTTGAGACTAGTGCAATGTGGAGTGACGGCTCACTTACGATTTGCGTTTTTACTCTGAGCTCCTCTTCCACGAAACTTTTGGTCTCGAGGATTATATTTGCATTTTTTTACAAATGTTATTGTACCTGAGAGAGACGGTGGAGTGACGGTATTGTACCTGAGAGG
>VOPJ01011248.1:0-22500 GCA_014673585.1 Semibalanus balanoides
ACTGTTGAAAGACCATGGCTACCGCATGAAGCCAGGAGGTATCGGTACGTACTAACGATATATTCATATAAAAGTCAGGTACCTGATATGGTAAGATCGTGAAATAAACTTCCAGTGTGCTAACAGTTAAAATTGTGGTATTTTATAAAGTTGTTCAATTTAAATATAAATTTTGTCTTACTCTTAAGTAACTCAGGCAATAGGTAAGATCTCCATCATACCATCATATCAATACGAGGAACGAAATATCGTCACCGATAATATGTGACCCATCGGTAAGTTTTACATCGGACAATCGGAAGGTCTCACATCGGGAAAAAGGGCCGTATTCGCCAGAAGAACTGTGAATCGCATTATATGGTACAACGAGTTCTTAATTGAGTGAGCAAAACACGGGGGCACCACCATAAATCATCCAAAGTTTCCCTCCACCAAATCGTTCACGTTCAACCTCTCAACACGACAACTGCGCCCTTCAGCCACACACTATATCGCCTCCTAACAGGTTCCCTCACCAGGCGCCACATCTAGACGTAGGCCGGGCCTGGCCTGTACGAGCCATAGACTGGCTTATATGTGGGGGTATAGGCCGGCTTGTAGGGTGCGGGCCTCGGGGCGTACGGCTGCGGGTGGTAGGCCGGCTTGGGGCTGTAGGCGGGATCGTGATGAGCCTCCGCCCTCGTAAGGCACTCGGCGTTGTAAGCCGCTGTCGGTCGCGACGTAGCTGACCGATCTGGACACGCACTAGGCCGCGGGCAGGTTGACCTTGTAGGAGCCCCTCTGGTGGCGTAGCCGTCACGCTCCCTCCGTGGCCGAAGTTGGTGCCCGTGTACTGGTCCGACACGGCGTAGCCGAACGCGTACGCAGTCGGCTCCTGGAATTGGACAAAGTTTCCGTTATTCGTACTATAGAGACAGGCAATAGACATCGAAACACTATGTTCGTACATTTAAATGCTGGTATTGGTTTGTGTATGTATAGTAACAAAATTGTCTGTAATCTCATATGAATATCATGCCATGAGATGCATGATAGATTTTCCCTGCATATTTTAATCCCACCAACTTACATCGCTGTAGTCATCGTAGTGAGGCCGGCTTGTAAGAGGGTTTGTAGGCGGGCTGGTAAGGCGCGGGCTTGTAACGGGCGGGCTTGTCGGGGTGCGGGCTTGTAAGGCGCGGGGCTTGTAAACGTGGTCGGTGGTTGTAGGGTGGTGGACTTGTAGGCCGTAGGGCGCTGGTTAGGGCGTGGCCGGTACAGGGTGTCAGCTGACCTCCACCAGCAGAGCGACAGAGACGATAACCTGTGACAAAGGCAGCAATGAAACGGCTTCACCGGCAGGCAGAGACGAATAGGGGTGTAGCAGAGGTCAATTTTGAAGTTCCTTTATTCCTTGAGGTGAATGCAACTATTTTGCGTTATCACTTAAGTTGCGAACAAATATTATTTTATATGTTGGAAGCGGCAGTGAGTGCTGCCCTTGTTCCTGCTTAAGAAAAAAAGGCGAAAAGTGAAACTCCTATTATGAAATTACAGCCTACAAGCTCCAATTCACATTAAATATCATGCCAAGGGGCACTGTGGCAGTAATGTAGAGCAACTGGCTTTATTGCAAGCGCAAACAGTGTTTTTCTCCTGTCAGCCGTTCAAATATTGCGAATCAAATGTTAAATATTTTGCATCGTGAATATTTTTAGTCATATGCGTGATAAAAATATATTACAAATACAATGAATAAAGAAAAATGAGAGCATTATGCATGTGTTGTTTAAGGAAAAGAGCACAAAACTAAATATGATGTTACAATTGGCAAGGAAACGAGCACAAACATATATCACAGCAGTTAGCATGGGTGTCGTTTTCTATAGGCCTGATAAGGCCATGAGGGCCCTACCAATAGTTTCACATTTTAACATTAGGCCTATGGCGTTGCATGGTCAGAAATACAGTATTGAGAGGGTGTGATGGCCTGTGGGTGTTGCTCTCCTGCTACCTCTCTGTAGCTGCTGCTCCTACCTTGGCGCTCATGGTTGCTGGAGCTCGAGCATGGTTTGAGAGTGACCTCTGTCTGGCCGGCGCGCTCTATATACCCCTCTCCTGCAGCGGTGCCGGCGGCCGACACCCCAAGGTCAAGGTCACGCCGCCGTCGGGCGCCGCCAGCCGGCCTGAGGTGTCCTGACCCGGTCTGACCCCGGTCTGACCCCGGCTGACCCGGCCCCGCCCCGCCCCGACCCGACCCGCCCGACCCGTCGCGTGCGCCACCCCCGATATCAGGGTATCGATAGGTTAGATCTGAGACGCCGTGAGGTGATCCCGAGGCACGGAGGTGTAACAAGAGCCGGGCACGGCACTGGGATCGTCATGATAGGCTTCAGGGTCTCCAGGCACTGGGCGGGAGAGCCTTTTGACATGCGGTGCGAGCGACACGAGAGAAGCGCCTCGAGACGGAGTTCAGAGGATCGACGCCTCGATGCTGAGTTCAGAGGATCATCACCAGTTTATTGCTGTTAAAACATACAAAATAAAGCAAAAAAAAAGGATCGACGCCTCGAGACTGAATTCAGAGGATCGACGCCTCGAGGCTTGAGTTCAGAGGATCGACGCCTCGAGGCTGAGTTCAGAGGATCGACGCCTCGAGGCTGAGTTCAGAGGATTGACGCCTCGAGGCTGAATTCAGAGGATCGATACAAGTATGGCACTAGTGTCGTTGTTAACGCCAGTCATGGGTACAAATTAGACGAGTATATGTAGCGAAATGCTGTCCTCATCCTCCTGGCCACTTACTATAAGGTTTGACTGTTTAGATATCCCCTGAACCGTAATACGGTATCTTCTGGTGGTTGTGGAATATGTCTCCAATGTCCATGGCCCATTGCTCATTGAACTCCATGAACGTCTCTGACTCAAAGCATCCTGACGTATGGTTATATTTGGTATTCTGACATTGAGGATATCCCTTAATACAGTTGGTTGTGATTTATTTAGATGTTTAGAATCTCAAAGTTAATGGACTTTTATTTACTACGCTATGCATACTGCATAGTAAAAATTCCGATTTCTTAGAATTTTGATGTGACAGAGTCTCTGAAGTTCAACCCAAAAATAGTTCTGGCTACACATTTCTGTATCTTCCAGATGCATTGAAGGTTTGTGTTATAATTTATGCCCCATAACAGGCAGCAGTGGGGGAGACCGGGGCACATTCTGTCACTTTTTTGTTAATTTGCCCTGGCGGACACACTTTTAAGAGTTAGTGATTGATACTTTCCAATACTGTTCGTAATCAATAGCTTCAAAAATCTTTCTGGAGTTGAAGTGGTATTTTCAGTTTGTTTCAACCCCAGTGTCGCTAATGTGCGTTGACTTTCATCTGACAGAACCTGCCCCATATACGGGCATGTGTTCTTGTCGTTCACCTATGGGGCACAGCTGTCACTGATGAGTGATGGGGCACTTCCTGTTATCACGAAACGGTTCATCTGTGGCGTCCCTGCAAGGGGGAGAGAGGTCATTCATCGCCCATCATTTAAAAGTTAGAAAATGACGGCCATATACGTCCCACACTGCATTTTTGCGTTTTTCTTGGTTATCCATTGCCACGAATCGAGCATATTAACATGTAACTTGGGAGGGGATTTCCACCGCAAGTGCCTTGAAATCACCCCCCCTCCCCCAGTGGGACGCAAAGATCCATCGCACGGGCCCATGATAGAAATCTTTTGCAATGAGGCCCCAACGCCCCCCTCCCGTTAATTAAACGACTCTTTGGCGCTGACGACCCGACGCCATCCCCCCGGGTCAACAACTTTTCGCTAATGAAACGTAGCTAAACTTTTGCCCTCCAAACTCAAAGCCTAGATCCGCCAGTAGAAATCCCACCAGTGTTTTGTTTTGTTTTGTGTTTTTTTTTTTTAAAGAAAAGGTATTACGGCACGAATATAATGTGAACTGTATCGCACTACCCGAATCGTTTTACGCTTATAGTGGCGTATCATATCTGTAAATAACAGGCAATCATTTGTATGGTTGTTTATGAGCGATACGACTAGGAATCGTGAACAGATTCAGTGGCAGAACCTGCCCAGATTCGGTGACAGAACCTGCCCCACTCGACATAGGTCACACTTTTTCGTGTGTGTGTGTGTTTTTTTTACTGAAAACTTGGGAGAACTGGACATAATAACGCTCAGCACGATATTCTGGACATACGTGTAACCCCATGACAGCATTCAAAGACACTATACAATTATCTGAATGGCCACTAACCAAAATTTTGTTCACTTAAAAATTTGATTTCTTTTGAAAAACAAACTTTTCTCATTTGCACCAATCCGGTCGCAGTCATGTTGTTGTTTTGATAGTACCGGGCCGTCGCAAGCACAAAGGAACATATGTTACGAAACAACAATATACTGCGGTGGATAGTTCACGAGAAAACCCCGCTGACAGAATGTGCCCCGTGACAGAATGTGCCCCGTTCTCCCGTAATTGATATGAGGAAAGACAAGGCTATTATATAACAAGAGAATGTGATTCTTTTCCAAGTACCATCTTGTCCTGCTTACAATACCTGCAATTTGACAAAGTTTTGTGCAAAGTTGCTTTATGTGTGCTTTGAAAGTCAGGTCAGTTCTGTCTTCCCTGTCTTTACTGTCAGCTCTGTTGTCCTCTGTGTACTCGGCCACGTACCAATTAGTTTTGTGCGCGAGTTCGCCTGGCAGGCTTCAAATAACCAAGTGGAGCGCGTACATTTAATTAGGTTCACTCATATTGGCGAAACACGCACATATGCGCGTCGCATATGTAGACGGGCTTTTGTCCCAGACGCATGTAGCATGAGCCCGTCCAGCAGCGCGCTGCTCTCATCCGTCTGTCTCGGAGCACGAGGACGCTATTTTGGCACGGCGGAGGCCGCAGACAACACAAGTTTCTCCTTCAAACAACTTCTGCCGCCGCCTGTCTCTCCGTCTGCTACGCTCAAGTGTCTATACTGACCAGTCGGGGCTCGAGTTACGCTATCGGAAGTCTCTGCCCGGCTGGCTGGCTGGCTCAACCGTCTGTGGCCTGAGTAGCATAAACGACGCGAGACGTGAGCGCTACATTTGTCGTCGGTTTAGTCTAGTAATATCCATGTCTTTAATATTGTCTTCCGATTGGGTTTGTTCGATGCACAGCAATAGGACATAAAGGAAAATTTTCACCGAATGTGAAAACTTCTAAGAAGCTCAGAGACTAACGGACGAGATTGACTGTTCCAGAAGTGTGGTCAGAAACCCTGCTATAAAAGACAAGAACGCGACGAGACCCAATATCGTGAAAAAGACGGAACATATTGCTAAGCGGTTGTAGATAACCAGAGTATAGATAACAAGAGAGCGTGTTGCGGAAAGTACAACGCGTGTTATTATTAATGTGTTCTATATACCTCCTAAAAAAAGACAAGACAATTTTTAAAATATTTTCGAAGTAAAGTGTGTATAGCATATTTCATAATTATGGATACTGTGTGGTGCGTATTGACGTTGAAAGCGTTTTCCAAATCCAAAATATCTCCGCCGATCTGTTTGGTTTGGTTTGGTTTAGGGAGAGACCGCTTCGGTCCAGCCGAATCATTGCGCAGCCATGGGATGAAGGAGAAGGGGTAAAGTGGGTCCAAATGGACCGCTGACCGGGCAGCCGCCCATGGACATGACAGGCCCTTCCCCGCAGGACGAAGCTGCGAGGAGGGCCCACGCCATGCAGACGACCACCACTCCCGGGGGACGGCTCGAGGCCCGGGTTAACGTCGGCGTGACAGAGGATATAGGACCGGCAGTCGGGAGGGGCGTCATAATTCATTTTTGTGACTTTCTACTCGATGCAAAAAAAATCACACTGCAATATCAAAGAGGAAATGAAGTATTTTTCACTCTGCGAAAAATACTTTATTTCCTTTCCTGGCCTCATATGTGCATATATCATTTTCACTCTATATATGATAGATTATTGAAATAGTAGAAGGAGAAACTATCTTAAGCATCTTCATAGCTATAAATGCCCTTTTCATAGCTGTATTGAGTTATTGACTGCGAGCCAAGCGTTTCATACTTCTTGAAAACCTCCTCTTTTAATGTCCCTGGATTCACCTCTGCCGTGCAAAATATTATATATTATAAACATCAACTAATTTGGACTTTTTGCCATCACTGAAGATTCTATGTAACTCCTTTATACTTCAGGTAGTTAGGAATAAGCCGTTAAGACCGCATCTCCGTATTGTCTCCAAATGTCCAGAGCTGATGTCAATCCACAGATGTCTTGTGCGGCTATTTTGCAATACTTAAAGTCGTAATATTAATGATAAAAATGTCTGAGAATGTCCGCAAAACAATGGTGAATGTATCAGAAAGCATATTATGCAAGCTCATATTGATTTCAGATCTCTGAATCCCAGGGAAAGTAGGTACACAATTATGTCGCCCTAAGTCCCGCCGCCCGCCCATTGTGCGGCGGTCGGCCGATGTCGCCCTAAGTCCCGCCGCCCGACACAAATCCAGAGAGGATTTATCGGAGTGGATTATCTTGGTGTCACTCAGCGCCTTTTCAGCCTTTGACAGCCTTAACAGTCTTTGACAGCCTTAACAGTATAATGTAAATTGTAAATGCCTTAACAGTCTAATGTCTTTACGTCTAAACTCGGCTAATGAACGAAGGCAGTAGCGGCGGATTGTATTTTCAGATGGGAGGTAAAGCAATCGCCAGTGGCCCCACGGAGCGTCAGGCTCCTCTTCAACAGGAGAAGGATCCAGGGGGGGGGGGGAAATAATGGCCATGCCCCCCCCCCAAAAAAACGTCTGCAATCGGAGCAACAATTGACGCATCTCCTGATATAAAATCAAATCTAAGCAACTTTTACTAAGTACAATTTATTTTTAATTCAGCTTTCAATGCATGATAAATGCGAATCCGATTAGTTTTTAGAATTATGTGAGACTTTTTGGACTTTGCCTCCCCAAACTACCGGTGGCCCCTCCCAAGCTACCGTTCTGGATCCACCCCTGCCCTTTAAGGACTGAGGGCCCATTTAACACCTGGACTGATGACCTCCTCAAACCGGACGATGGCTATCTCATACCGACCAATGACTTCCCAGGATGACCAATGACCATGGACCGACCAAGAGCTCCTCAGGCTGATCAAGGGAACATTCAGGGTCCTTGGGCAGTTTTTCTCGGCAAAAAAGGAAAAATATATATTTCCGAAGGATCCCTCTTGCAAACTTCTGCGTGACAAAACCACATGTTTGCTCCCAACTTCTTGGGTGGGGAGGGGGCAGCTGCTGCCTCTTTCTCTTCCGCCACTCCTGAACGAAGGAGCTAATCGAGGAAATAACATGGGATGATGGGGTGGCCGGTGGGTCAGATCGATCCATTCTCCGCGTTTTTCATTCCTTGTGGACGTCGCGTCGAATGCTAAGGAAAACGCATTCCAACCAACCTTGAAGACGCTGTATAGCGTGTCACAAGACACTGTGTTGATTTAACAGGGGTTTTGAAACATTTTACATATAACGCTCTCAGAGAAGAGCACGAGCTTTTAGTTGATAATTTGGTTAAAAATGTATCAAATCCTCTAAGGGCTTAGACCAAACTGTTTGAAATGTGAACAGTGAATGCATGCTCACTGTCGCTGAGTGTTTGTATTACTCGATACGATCAGCTCGTAGCTAGAGTTACCATGGCGTAGCGCACCACAGCGTAGCGCACCACAGCGGTACTGCAGGCCTCTCTTACGCCATATTATCGACCGTCTTCATTGAGGCCGATCCGGCGAGCAGCGGGGGCCGGCCGGGGTGACTGCGAGAGGTCGACCACGCATACATCACACCACGCCTGGCCCAGATGGTGCGCCTCCGAGCCGGGCCCGACGCATGGAGCTCGTGCGTTTTCGTGACCGTGGGCGCGGCCGCGGGGCCTTCAGCGTCTTTAATTGGCCGCCGCCGCCGCCTCCGCCGCCGCCTCCGCCGCCGCCGCCGCCGCCGCCGCCCGGGGGTCATTACTCAGCTCCATGTTCGTCCGTCTCGGGCAGGGGCGCGGAGGCGGGGGCGGCTCGTGACCACCGTACCGGACTCAGCTGCCATAATCCGCTCTCAGGGTGGCAAAGACAGCGGAGAAGATCAGCCGGAAAATCGCCTCAATGGGGCGCGAACGGGCTGCAGACGAGCCAGCGGGCCGTGTAGAGCAGCCTTGGAGACGGGTCGAGGCGGCTGTGAATGACTTTGTTTTGAGTCGTGATCCAGGTGATGTGTGGGGCTCAGAGGCGGTTCGACATCGCCCCATGGGGTGTCGACATGGTTAGACATGGCCCCGTGGGGTGCTACTAAGGTGGCCACGTGAGGAGCCGATCAGTTCGACATGGCTCTATATGGTGCTCATGCTGCGATCCTATGTCGATCCAGGCAATGCTGGTATTAGACGGGTTATGGTTTACGATTTGTAGGCACTTACTGATCGCCGTGGCCGTGGGTTATGTTTACGATTTGTTCCTTTCCGATCCTGGTGCAGCGATATTTTGCATAAGTATCGTTTTGATTTGCGAGAAAATAGTGTTGAAAAAAATACCATAGCAACCATGGGTGAGGAAGCTATTATTAAGTTGGTGTGAATTGTCATTGTTGTATTTTTTTATTTCCCGGAGTTCGTCCACTCGTCTTTTAAATGGAGCAAAAATTAATTGTTATATAGAAACGGACAGTCTAAATGAACACACGGCCCAAAAAAGACCCTTGGATGATCGAATTTGCATCTCTCTTACAATAAGTTGGTGTGCAGCTTTCCGCACCAACCACATACAAAGTTACATCATGATAGCACCATTTTCTTTTGTCCGACCGAATCATAATCTATGAGGAATTGACTTAATCCTAGACAGTCACAAATTTTTAGCCTGAAGTTTGTATCGTGCAGATTTCACGTCTGTTATTAGACACACGCAACAATCGAGTACTGCAGAACTAGTAAGATGCCTAAACCCGCGCGGCGTAGAGGGGTATATTTTGCCCCCTCCCGGGATTTCTCAATAGTTTAAAAACAATGACAGATAGTGAGGTCAAATTGTGTGTATCTTATACAGCATCAATTTGACGTCTTCCCAAAAAATGTCACTGAAAATGATACAGAACTAGAGAGATAATGACGTTTTAATGACGTCATGGTATGAAATTTTGGGTGGAAAAACGACAAATGTCTTATCAATCGTAGAAAATATAGATTGTAACAAATCGTCAACAGAAAACGTGAAAGGGAAGGAAATTATATTTTCTAAAAATGGATATATAGGAATTCCAATAATTGAGGTTTTTGACCTCTCGAAAAAAAATACTTCCCAAAAAATGATTTTTTTAAGATATTAAAAAACGGAATATATGTGAGAGAACCATGTATAAGAGTACAATACGGTGGGGTATCACTAGCCAAATAGACAAGGGGGCGACGTAGGCGACCGCTCCCCCTCTCCCTGGGACCCGGCGGGGCTTAAAGGAATAGTTCACCTTTAACATTAAGGTTTTTGAGTGGAGATAGGCCAAGTTGTGGGCGCAGCTCGAAAAATTGACTTTGTGACGCTTTCACATTTTCCAAGAAACCTCTTAATTATTTAATATTCAGCCTAAAATCGGGACCGGGTATACCCGGTAACTCCAATCGCTGATTTGGCTGATTTTGGCTGAGCTGACGTATGATTATGACGCACAGATGACGTAAGACTTGGGGAAAGTGTACAAGTGCTGGACAAAACATTACTGTTTCAGTACCTCATTCTTTTTATTGCTAAGAATGAACTTTGTTCAGGAAATGCTATGCATAGTGATGTTGATGTTTAAATCTTCTATAAAACATTTTCTCAACAAGGTTTCTGTAAGCGTATGCGTTAGGCGTTCAGCCTGGCCTGAACGTTCCAGGCTCGCGTACAAATGTGTTGGATCTGCCCCTCCCCCACTCAACCTAACCCCACCCTCGCAACCAGTACGCCGGCCGTGCCGCTGGTTTGATTGAGCCGCCCGCGGCGCAGCCGCCCGGGCATGACCTGTGACACATAATCCCAGACAGCCTCCCTCAGAGCACGGGACAGTGAGCGACGACGGCGGACACTACACTTTCATAGTTTAAATCTAAAGTGACGAATACCACTTTAAAGCAAGTTACTGGATGGTTTTCAAAGCGTTGTATTTTCCTGGCATCTTCAACAAGTACTTGGGCAGTACCACCATGTATACGGACACGATCCCTTACTTAAAAATCAATGGGACGTTGGCAGTGCTCTCAGCAGCTGATTTTTGATTTACTTTTAGGAAAAAAATATGAATTATCACCAAATAAATGACATTTAATTTGCTTTTTCCGCCCGTAAATATAGGTTTCTTGACTTACTAGTAATTATGATTACTTAATTTTCTTGCTTCTCTTCATCATTTCTGAAACTTTTCGGTCGTTTTTTTCAAAGGTTGAACTATTCCCTTAAGGCGCGCGCAGCGCGCCGAAAAGGGGCCGACGAAACCGCGCGGAATCGCGGTATCATGGGTCGAAGACCACGCGAAGCGTGGTCTTTCAAGAGTTTAGAGCACTTCAGAGTTTCTTTATGGCCACCAGAGCCCTCTCTGAAAGACCAAAGAGCCCTTTGACGTTCACAAGAGCTCTGTGCATGTCAGAGGGCCCCCTGGACAAGCCGAAAGGGCCCCTGAGCGGGTCGGAGGGGCCCCGAGCATGTCGGTGTTGTGATGTCTAGTTCGTCACGTCACTCGAGTTCAGGCGGTGTTCATGACACGCGTTACCGGCGGGAGCAGCTGTATTGGTATATACGGTGCATACGCGACTCCGGCGGGCTCGGCCCTGACAGCGGGCCAGCCCGGCCCGGCCCAGACACAGCCTGCGGGTATGGGTGGCGGCCACGGCAGAGGCGGCGCCAGGCAGGCGGCATGTAGACTGCAGTGGCGGATAAAGTATGCCAGATCTCCACAGTCGGTAGAGCAAAAAAGCAGCCAGCGCAGTTCCTTGCCAGGTCGCGAAAGAGCCCCTGAGCAGACTGGAAGGCCCCTAGCCAGACCAGAGGGCCCCTGCGAAGTTTTTCAAGGCTTAAAAGCCCCTGCGAAGTCCCTGTGCAGGTCAGAGGGGCTCCTGACACTGGCGGATCAAGAGGGGGGCTGCAGAGAGGCGCGGCCTCCCCCAGGCGCCCGGGTCGCGGGGTCGAGCGTGCTTTGGGCCTCTCCAGCCGGGGAAGTTTGGGGGAGGCCAAAACACGGCCCGGCCCCGCAACCCGGACGCCTGGGGGAGGCCGCGCCCCTCTGCAGCCCCCCTCTGGATCCGCCCCAGGCTCCTGACCAGACAGAAAGGGCACCTGGGCGGGTCAGAAGGGCCCGTGAACATGCCAAATGGGCCCCTCATCAGTACGGATGGAGTAGACCTTTTCATCCGTTGAAGGTACTGGGCCTTTTCAACGCTCGGGAATGGGCGCTCTCAAGGCACCCCCCCCCCCTGGGCGAAATCCTGGCTACGTGCTTGGTAAAGACCCTTTTGAGGCACCACCCCCGGACGAAATCCTGGCTACGTGCCTGGTGCATGGTCCTCTCTGAGCGTCCTGAGAGTCCTGGTCCAATCCACCTCATTTAAGTTAAAAAAGGTGTATCACAAAATAAAGTGACCGAAATTCCCGAGAGGTTGTAATATCATATACATATATTTTGGGGGGCCTTTCAATGCTCGGGAAGGGCCCTTTTGAGGCGCTCCCCCCTACTGGACGAAATCCTGGCTACGTACCTGGGTATCGGCCTCTGGCTATCTATTGAACCAATGAGCGCAGCGAGACGCGCAAGAAGGGATTCAAAAGCTCTTAATAAGAAGCATTTAAATCATGTTATACTTTTTTAGTGGAGGTCAAATATTAGGTCACGCTCAGGTCAAAGGTCAAAATCGATGTATTTGAGTGTATGGACCATTCTTTCCATCTAAATTCTTCTATTGCGACCACTAGCACCCAAAATGCTCTTAAAAGTAAAATACACATCCCGCATGAGCAAGTGAGAATTTGGGCAAAGATCAAGGTCAGGTCTTTAAGGGTAACTAAGTGCAAAAATATACGAACTTTATGCGGCACATGTTCATTGTTCAATGGAGTATTTTACACGGTTGGCGATAGTAATTTACCACCTTGTTACACTTTAGTGAAGTTAAAAGTTAAAACTCGTGTGTAGTGATGTCACTAAATTAACTATATCCCATTTTTTTCTCTCAAAACAAAATTGCTTCATAAATGCACTGAAGACGTAAAGTCGGTGTAGGAGAAGATACCTTCTCAAGGTTTCACGTTGAAGTCGCTATTGGTTTTAGAGTTATTGTGAAAATATGTCGGGGAGATATTTACCCTCCTCCCCCTACAAGTCAATGTCAGGTTAACATTTGCCGTTTTACTAAGTAGGTAATGGTTTTTACTAAGTAAGACCTCGGGCCTTCTGGAAGATGCAGACCAGCCAAAAACGCTGGTTTACTGGGCCGTCCAACAGAAGTTCAAAACTCATGAGATTTTTTTTTTCTCCCCATTATCAATTAATTTAAAATACTATCTTTTGTACAAGTTGCATACAAATTCATTAATTAAAATGTGTTAATTTTCAGCCGATTTCGGTGGTTTTGATAAAGCTATGACGATGATATGCTCCCCTTGGATCTATCTCTGTTTCCCCAATCGTTTTAAAAAATCGACACTGCTCCATGTAATGCATATCAGATTCACCTGGCTTAAATCGATGGTGTCTTACGGTACAGTAACTCGCGATCTGCCCAGTGGAAACGGACATGTCTTGCGGGGCAGTATCCTGATGCTTATGATGACAGTCAAACCGAAGGTCTATAGTATAGACCTTTGGTTTGGCTGTCATAAGCATCAGGATACTGCCCCGCAATACATGTCCGTTTTCACTGGGTAGATCGCGAGATACTGTACCGTAAGACACCATCGATTTAATCCAGGTGAATCTGATATGCATTACATGCAGCAGTGTCGATTTTTTATTTTGAGTATAGACTATTTAGAGTAAAGAGTCTATACTCTAAATACCAGGGCCTATTTCAAGATGTTAACTGGGGAGGGGGATTTGTCACCCGCAGTGCAATAAATCCCCCCCCCCAGTGAACGCAAAAAATCGTGATGATACTGTACCGTAAGACACCATCGATTTAATCCAGGTGAATCTGATATGCATTACATGGAGCAGTGTCTATTTTTTATTTTTAGTATAGAATATTTAGAGTATAGAGTCTATACTCTAAATACCAGGGCCTATTTCAAGATGTTAACTGGGGAGGGGGATTTGTCAACCCGCAGTACAAAAATCCCCCCCCCCCCCCCAGTGAACGCAAAAAATCGTGATTTACAACCCTAGGTTAATGTGTATAAAAAGCCATCTTCATTTCAATGTTTTTCATCATACCGAACGTGCAACCAGATGATGAGATGGTGATTGGGGTTTTAGGGCGGACCGACAACAAAGGTCACATGGCGCCCAACGTGCAACCAGGAAAAAGGTTACTTGAGGCTTGGCTCCAAATAACGGTCTGGTTTCAAAATGAAAATGTCGTTTTCCAATACTTAAAATTAACATTTTTACGCCACTTGGCGGCGTCACATCGGTGGCCATCGTTATAACGAAGCCATCGTCATCCGTCTTCGGCTTGTCGTAAATTCTTCTGAAATTGAATGATTCGCAATTTTTAGCCTCAATCCTCTAGGTAGGTACGAGGCTCCGTACGAGGCCTATATTTCCTAGGTATTTATCTGGGTTTTATCCCGGCAACAACTCGTGTGCCCACCCATAAATAACGTGCGCGATGCTAATACAACTTCAGCAATTCGACCTACCATAACATGGAAATCCGCATTAAATATGATTGCAGAAGGCTTAAATTCGCGCAGAAAAAATGGGGTATAATTTTTCGTTATTTCAGCAGACTCAAGACTCAAGAACTATCAGGGTGAAGCCCCCAGGGAGTTCAATAATTATCGGCGAAGTCCCTGCGATTAGTTTGTATGAGATAAATGTTATTATTACTTATGTGTATATGCGTTAAAGCAATGTCGTGTTTTGTCTGATTCCCCCCGATTTTTTATCAGTAAAAGTGATATTTTCCCCCCCCAAAAAAAAAATACAGAACAAGAAAGGGTGATATTTTGTCCCGAAAAAAGTGCATTATTTTAAGCTCGAAATACCAAAATAAGGTGACCGGCCCAGACCCGAGGAAAAAAAACGGGGGTTCCTTTTTGCCTACCAAAAGATTGTTGATCAAAGATCAAAAAGAAATCCACCCAAACACTGGTGGATCCAGACTCTCTCCGTGGGGGGGGGGGGGGGCACGGAGAGAGTCTGGATCCACCAGTGTTTTTTGCCACCCACGCATGGTGGGTTTAAATTAACGCATGCAACAAGGGGGTACAATTTTGCGTCATTTCAGCCGACCCCTCCACTAAAAAATTAATCGCCGCCGCCCCGGATCAAGCGACGGCTGGATGCCCCAGCTGTGTGACTGAAGTTACGCGCCTGCATCTTTGAGCAACATCCGTTGCAAAATAAAGATGAACGCAATCTATGCGATATGCGCTACTATTTAAATGTGATATTTTTAACGCAAGTCACTGGTTTTTATGAATCCTGACACCCTACCTCTATGAGGTAAAGGTGTGGTCTCTCGAGAGAAGATATATAGAATATGATGGATTAAGAGACTTTGATTAAAACAGCTGTGATGTGAAGTGGAAGGGTTTTGCTATACATATCGTTCAGTACAGGGGTGTAATCGGGCAGGGGCCAGAAACCATGCCCCGAACAACCAATTTTATCTACATAGATGAATGTGATCTGCTGACGACCTCCCCTCCCAACAACATCTCGCTGACGGCCAACCTGCCCGAAACCCTCCCCCCACTCCAAGCACTTTTTTTTTTTTTAAATAAAGACCAGAACTGAGCTAGTGATAACACATCATCAGTAACTTTAGACATAATTATACGCCACTCACTGAATTTAAACCCACCGCAGCCTCCCCACACCCCCCATGATGGAATTCGCCCCTGGACACCGCTGGTGCCTCATCCAAACCGTAACGCTGCCATTGGTCACTTTTGCCCCCCCCCTCCCCATCAGCCGACTGTGGCCGCCAGTGCTGCTATATAAAAGAGCTTCTCTCGTGCATAAAATTATTTTTTCCGCACTCTTATTCTGCACAGTTGAAAAGGACATTTAACATATAAACTCAAATAAACGGTATGAGAATATCCGAGGACGCCCTCCGATGTTAAGTGCTCTTCGTCACACATCAGAATGAGGGTTGTTGTTCAGGGCGCACCGACTACAATGGTCATACGGTTCCGTCATTCATTGATGTGGCAAAAACAGATATTGGTGATACCCTTTAATGAAAAATGTTTGACAATATATGTGAAACGCACAACTCAAAATGAACTGCTCCGTCAAAGGTAACGTACACATTACAATGCCCAATATTAAACGCGCTAAACAGAAGAATAAAACAATGCTTAGCTTTGAGTAGGTAGTCGAAAATAAAAACAGCAAATTATCAGGAAAGAAATAGACACAAGGTCACAACTAATAACTCACACCGATAACAACACACGNCCGAGACACCGGTCAACAGCGACACACCACACCACCCGAGACACCGGTCAACAGCGACACACCACACAACCCGAGACACCGGTCAACAGCGGCACACCACACCACCCGAGACACCGGTCAGGCAGCGCTGATTTTGTGGCAAAATACATCAATATGAGTCAATTGTGTTCAAACAGTTGTATCTACTGATGATCGAAAATAAAATAGTCCTTAAGTGAGACAAACTTTAAAAATACGTTCCAACAACGTCCCAGCACAAATAATCTAAAAATGTATGTTTTCCCCATTTTTTCCGTCCTGTATCCACCCGTGTGTGTGTGTGTGTGTCTTTTTTTAAATATATTAATGTAGTTCAAACTGCAAGGAACCGAATGCCTCTTTCCCGGAGAGAATCAGTCAAGCGCTTTCCGAGATACCGAAGGGGGTGAAAAGCCCCCCGCAGATTCGTATACTTTATCTAAAAAATACCCCAGCGCACGGGCGTGGATCGCGCTTGCGCCCTAAATAAATCCTTCCCTCCTCAACAGTGTGTCAGTGACTGAAGGTGGTGTATTGTGTTGTTAGCCGAAGCCCGTGTGCTGGTAACTGAAACTCGTGTATTGGCAGCTAAAGATTAAGCCTCACCTGTTGGCCTGCTGCCGCTGTCCTTGCAGAGACAGCCGGACGCCCTGGTTCCAGGTACGAGTCATCACATACAGCGTCTGACGGGGGACAAACAGGGTGTGATCACATACAGCGTCTGATGGGGAGACAGACAGACAGACAGACAGATAGACAGACAGACAGGGAATCATCACTAGCGTCGCCCAAATATACGATGTAATGAGGTAAGGTATCTATTTACGCTCAACATAAAACGAATCAACTATAAACGGGGCTAACCTGGGGCGTCTGCTGTGGGGTCGCAATCCGACAGTGCGAGCTTCCTGATGGCTACAACTGATGGTGATTGTTTTGCCATTGAACAACTGTCATTCGAATGATAAATCAGTCTTGAATGTGCAGTTTAACACTTTTTCATTATTGAAGAAAATGTGGGTTACATTTTAGCTGGGACACCCGTTGTAACTTGGAATCCACATTAAAAATGCTGCAAATGGTTAAATACACGCATAAATAATGCGGTACATTTTTTGTCATTTTACCCGAACCCTCACTCCAGAATTTTCGGTCACGCCCCTGCGAGTTGATATACGATAAACGTTATTATTACTTATATTTGTAAATGCTAATGAATATCGCAATTTTGTGTTCTGTTCCGAAAAATATTCTTTCTTCAGAAAGCGTATTTTTTTAAAGCTCGAATACCAAAATAAGGTGCCCCGTCCAAATTTGCCGATAAAAAATTAACTGTAATGGGGTACCCTTTTGCCCCCACGGAGAGAGTCAAGATCCGTCAGTGATCCCGACACGGAGCTTCTGGAGGTCCAGACAGCCACGGAGACTAACCGTGGTAGGCTAGACAGCCACGGAGACTGACCATGGTAGGCTAGACAGCCACGGAGACTAACCGTGTAGACTAGACCGCCACGGAGACTGACCGTGGTAGGGCTAGACAGCACGGAGACTGACGTGGTAAGGCTAGACAGCCACGGAAACTGACCGTGGTAGGCTAGACAGCCACGGAGACTGAACCGTGGTAGGCTAGCAGCCACGGAGACTGACCGTGGCAGGCTAGACGCCCGGAGACTACCGTGGGTAGGCTAGCAGCCACGGAGACTGACCCGTGGTAGGCTAGACAGCCACGGAGACTGACCGTGGGTAAGGCTAGACAGCCACGGAGATGACCGTGGTAGGCTAGACAGCCGGAGACTGACCGTGGTAGGCTGACAAGCCACGGAGACTGACGTGGTAGGCTAGACAGCCACGGAGTACTGACCGTGGGTAGGCCTAGAAGCCAGCGGAGAACTGACCGGTGGTAGGCTAGAAACAGCCAACGGAGACTGACGTGGCAGGCTAAGACAGCCACGGGAACTGAACCGTGGTAGGCTAGACAGCCACGGAGACTGACCATGGTAGGCTAGACAGCCACGGAGACTGACCGTGGTAGGCTAGACAGCCCCGGAGACTGACCGTGGTAGGCTAGACAGCCACCGGAGACTGACCGTGGTAGGCTAGACAGCCCCGGAGACTGACCGTCATGTTGGGGTAGGCGTCCGTCAGACAGACGGATCGAGTCCCGCACCGCCAGGACGGCAGCGAGCACCCGATCTGCCGGCAGCTCCGGCGCGTCCACATGGTCCAGCATCAGACTGGTGTATCTGTAGAGTGCACACGGCACAACGCCGGTCCAGTAGCCTGTTACATGACACAGAATACGACACCATCCGACAGCTGCGCCGCCGTTTTTTTCATAGCTTTTCGGGCATCAGTAACCCACATTATGTGCAATTATAGGTCTCGGGTCATCTCAGGTCAGTCAGTCAGGTCACCAGGCTGAGGCCAGGTCACGTGACTCACCTCCAACAAAGTTTACCATCGTACCACAGCCACATTTTTTGGCAGATCGGTTTCAAACTTGAATAATTGCATAGGGTCATAGGTACAGGGACCCTCAGTTGCTCTGGTACACACTAAGGTCCGGCTTATTTTCTCCTCTAACGGATGTTTGATGGCGAATTAAGAAACGACCATATATGCATTCAAACTGCATTACTGAGAGCTTCAATTTGATATGTTGACACATTGACTCACCTTATCCATGCGGTGCTTTTAAGCAAAAATTCGTTGTTACCACCGCAAGCTGCTAAAAACGGTTTTTTGCTTAACCCTCGCCCTTATAGGGCAAGGGGCGAGGGTTTATCACTGCGTGCCTGTGCGGGAGGGGGTACGACCTCCCCTTGGCGTTTGGCCTCTAATTGAGATAGAACTTTGATTGAAAGCGAGCCGTGTTGCTTGTGACGAGAGGAAGCCATTAACATCCCATTTTTAGGTCCTGGGTCATAGGTCACTTCTGAGGTCATGTCAATGACCCAAATGTCATCAAATCATAAATAAGTACAAAATAAATACTAATCGAGCTAAAATCGTAAAGGAACATCTTAGTAAGCTAAATGAACCCCAAATTTGAAATCAGCAACACAATATGACCTAGAAGCTGCCAAATTCCAAAAATGGTCATGTATGGTCATCTGAGGTTATTGATCTCGGTTGACCTTTGGAAGTGCATGACTCAGTGGAACATATGATTATGTAAAATGGATCCCAGATTTGAAATCAGCTTCACAAATTGTTATAGAAGCGGACAGAAGCCCCCCTCCCCCAAAAAAGGTCCTCGGAGGTCAGTGACCTCGGTTGACCTCTGAAAAGGTAAATCGAGATCGCAATCTCTTCAGAAACCACAACTGTCACCTAGAAACACCTGTGCATATGCTCCTGAACAACAAACACTCGAAGACTGCACATGTTTCAAGGATCGATTCTACGGGACGCCAGGTATGTCACACACGATCTTGAGAAACAGGTCAAAGCCTCTGGAGCGAAGTCCCAAAAGTGGAGAATCTGACTTTTAATGGCCTCTGGTGACTTGAATATTGAGCTGAGCCAAAAATTACCTAAACGAGCTTTCCCACGGCATTGTCGGTTTTGTCTACGTCCAATGGGATTCGAGTTCGATGGTGCGTGGGGAGACGTCGATGGTCGAGGCACCCTTCTCCCCGGCACGACGAAGGTGGTAAGCTACGGCTGTTCGGCCGAGCTACGGCACAGCGCCAGTTAATCGAAGGTCAACACAATTATGTCACGCTAATCAGGGCTCCAGTGCCATTGTAGGCGGACAGGTTGTGATCAGAAGTGCCGACTGCCCACTCAGCCGTCTGAGGGAGTCTGACCTGGTCTGTAGGGCAGCCACCCGGTCCCAGTCGGTGTCAGTGGCAGCCAGCAGCCGGTCGGCGGCGGCACGAAGTGTGCGCACAGTCAGCTCAGGCCGACAGCAGCCCAGCAGACCAGCCGCCGCCTCCAGCGTCTGGGGGTCCGTGTCTGGATGGCGGACAAAGGTGGACACCAGGCCGTCCAGGTCCGGCGCAGCCAACCCAGCCTGTAACGGCCAGACCACATACAGGCTTAACAGTCAGCTGCTCTTCATAGTAATCCATTGATGACCAAGACGCGTTTTGTAATGTTACTTCTTCAGTTGGACTTTCAAATTGACTAACTGAAGGAAAAAAACGTTACGCAACGCGTCTTGGTCATCAATAATTTAAAATAAGGAGTTGACTGTATATACATGTCAATATGAACGCTAACGACATACAGACATACGACCTACAGGACAAACAGACAGACATACGGAGCGGTGGCAGCGGGACGCTTTTTCGGATGGAGGAGGGGCAAATAAACCCAGGCTAAAGTCGCCGGCAGAGCAGAGCAGAGCAGAGCAAAGCAGAGAGGAGAGAGCGAAAGTAGGGGGACGTGGCTGTTTGTTCTCCGTTACCTTGGCCTCCAGCTGGTAGAGCAGCAGGTCGGCGTGGTCAGTCCAGCCGGCTGGCCCGCCGCCCAGCCGTGACGTCAGAGCTTGACACTCCTCCACACAGCTGAGAGCCTCACTGCGGGCAGTGGGATGGGAGGGTACCATCGGTTACAGCCAGACAAATGTACTCTAACACCAAACGGACCTCGGTATCTGGTTGCTCCCTTTCGACCCGAGCGTCCTGGATCTACCGAGATCATTGATTGGACGAGGGCTGCACTGACATCTGTGATCCTGGACATCGTTTTGCACACGGATCCTCTGCGATCTATCAGACTCCCATAGTTTGCAGAAAGCCCATAGGATCCATTATTGCAGTTTGGTGTTAACATGGAGTTTAAAAAACGCGGACTCCTGCCGTACACACATACCCCAGGCACATGTGGCCCATGAGTTACGTACTTATACTTTTGAAGCCATAAGTAAGTAAAAAAAATATATTGCTTTGAAATTTAGTTTGGGCATTGCCCATAATTGGTTCTGTTACGTTTTTCCCGTTTTTGTTTTTAAAGTGCTTTAACCCTCGCCCTGTGCGCGGTCATTTTAACCTCACCCCTGAGGTTTTTCCGGAATAGCGGAAAAACGGTGGCGCGCAGCGCCGCCAAATTTGGCACAGCTGTTTGAGCATCAATTTACCATACTGTCAAAAATTTGACTTCAGGTCATCCCAGGTCAGGTCAACAGGACACTTAAAGTGTCCTTGCCTTCCATTTTTTTGTGATCGTGCCAAAGCCACAGTTTTTGTTTGAAAGATTTGAAACTTGCAGGATTTCATAAGAATATAAGCACCTACAATTGGTGTATCTCGGATTTTTTTTCATCGGTGACCTAAGTTCAAGTCAATTTCCTGAACTCCCCATTATAAGTGAACGGGATAATAAACAAATGTTTCCTTTTCAGAAAATATGCAATGGATCAGGCTTATTCTTACAGAATCATGTTATTTTAGCTCATTCTGGATGATCAAGGTGCAATTGTTGCTCAGTGATCTCTACAAGGTCATATGAGGTCATCAGCAATGTTTTGCTAATAACTCTTGATAGGAAAGAGATAGAGATGAGCGGTTGACACCACTGTATTCTTCTCGTCTAACCGCGTCGCCCCATATGCAACATGACCTACCTGGGTCACCAAGTGATCTTGACCTGAGGTCAAGTTTTGAAAGTGACCCTACCAGGTCACCATGTATATGCTTCAAAGCGCCTCGACAAGACAAACACGATGGTGTTAAAATAATTGCTCTATCATTTTTAGATAAAAGGTTATTCGGGAAAACAAATTCTACCAAAAACTGCATTTTTACCTTCGATGACCTCTGGAGCCTAAACTTTTGATCTGAGCTCAATTTTGAGCAACCCAATGCGATTGTATTTATAATGAGCTTTCGATTGTTTTTTTCCGATTGTTCCTAGCTATCTCATGGATGAGAAAGTTATCATATAGTTCACGAGATATACGGAGGTTGTTCGAAGCAAAGTCCCCAAAAATGTGAAATTTGAACTTTGATGACCTCTAGCGACCTCAATATTGACCTTACCTAAAAATGGTCTTGTAACTTCGTAACATGTTGAGAGCTTTCAAACGCTTTTTTCCGCGTCTTTCTATCCCTTTTCGTTTTCGAGTTAGAGGGAGGGACCATTTTGACCCCCCCCCCACCATGGCGAAGTTGTCTCGAAGGCCCACCAGGGCGCGGATTATTAAGTTGGATTATGTGGAAAGTTTTCACAAAATATTTCTTTCATTTTAAGGGGTAAAAAAATGCAAATCCGCGACAGACATTTTGAAGGCAATGTCATTCACTTCATTGTGACGTTTTTTATTTGGAATTTGCGTTACAACTTGCTTACCAGGATTTTTCAAACATTTATCGTTTTTCCTCAAAATCTGGCATGACAAGACATTAAAACGTCATTATCACCAAACGTTTTTGCTCGTTTCCGTAAAAATTAGTAATAATACGTCAAATTGATGCAGCATAAGGTACTGCAAGATTGAAGTCGTATCAATTGTTCTATAGCCTTGGCATCAGTCGTAGTTAAGTTGAGAATATACGGGGGCAAAACTTACCACCCAGCAGCGCGCAGGTTAACAGCCGTTTTCAATATGAATTCGAATGAATTGTTGATTAACCTTTAATCTGCGGATTCATCATCAGGGCGCATTTCCGTGCAACTTATAGCGTCAGTGATTGCCAGTGTTTGTATTGGTTTTACTTGACCCGCGCCCCGCTGGGCCTCTGAGACAACCTCACCATGGGGGGAGAAATACCCCCCGCCCCCGACTAATTCGAAAACTAAAGGGGCTAGAAAGAGCGGAAAAAGCGCTTCAAAACTCTCGGCATGGACATTAAAAGTTACTTCGGGTATGTTTGGCT
>VOPJ01011249.1:0-23656 GCA_014673585.1 Semibalanus balanoides
CGAGTTACCGCCCACTCTATCACCCAGGGGCGGCGTAAGAGGGGGGAGCAGCGGTTCCCCCGCACACTCAATAAGTCGGTGGAGCAAACATATGTCTCTGCCCCCTCACCCCCACACCAAAAGTGTGTAGGAGACAACGCCTGACACAATGTATTGCTGACATACGGCCCTCTTTTTTGTCCGGAGACACAATATTGCCAGAGGGCCCTGAATGTGCCCTAGGTCAGCCTGAGAGGGCTCTTGTTCGGTCCTTGGTCGTCCTGAAGGAGTCCTTCGATCGTCCAGAATGAGTCCTCGGTCGGAATGAGGTAGCCATCGTCCAGTTTGAGGGCCCTCAGTCCAGGTAATGAAGGGACCTTCGTTCCCTGAAGATTGCTGTGACACCCATCCGAATATACAATCCGCCGCCACTGCCACCCCCCCCGCACTGACTGGTGCCGCTGTGTGGTGTCCTGAGTCATTACCCCCTCCCCCACTGACTGGTGCCGCTGTGTGGTGTCCTGAGTCTTCACCTCCCTCCCCCCAGTGACTGGTGCCGCTGTGTGGTGTCCTGAGTCATCACCCCCTCTCCCACTGACTGGTGCCGCTTGTGTGGTGTCCCTGAGTCATTACCTCCTCCCCCCAGTGAACTGGGTGCGCTGTGTGGTGTCCTGAGTCTTCACTCCCTCCCCCCATGACTGGTTCCGGCTGTGTGGTGTCCTGAAGTCTTCAACCTCCCTCCCCCCAGTGACTGGTGCCGCTGTGTGGTGTTCTGAGCCACCCCGCCACTGACTGGTGACGCTCTGTGCCGTGTCCTGAGCCACCACCCACTACCTCCCGCCACTGACTGGGGTGCCGCTGTGTGCTGCGTCGCGCAGAGAGGGAGCTGCGGTGTGATGTGGCCGCTATGGAGAAGAACGAGTACCACCTGAAGTCACTGGAGGCTGACGCCGATACGGAGCTGCAGCTGAGGCAGAAGATGGCCGAGAGAGCAGAGGCAGAGATGTCCAAACTGGAGCAGGACAAACAGAGACAGGTATGGGGGGCAGACAGGCAGAGGCAGTCACGCAGGGTGTGTGGGACAAACAGAGACAGACGCATATTGAAGTAGGACCGGCGGAGATGCTAACGGGTGTGGGGGATAATTTCTTGAGACAGCTTGAGAGTCAGGTTGAGCGCAAATTGTAGTGTGGATATGTCCAAACGAGAGTGTGTCTTACACTGAACTGTTCTGTGAACCTGCAAACTGAAACTATGAACTGTTCACAGGACCTGGCCTGACTTGTGCCCTGACCTCACATGTACCCTGCCCTGTCCTGCCGGCCGGACTTCTGACCTCTGACATCTGACCTCTGACCTCTGACCTCTGACCTCTGACCTCTGACCTCTGACCTCTAATCCTTAATTAGTAACCTCTGACCTCTGACCTCTGACTCTGAACTCTGACCTCTGCCTCTGACCTCTGACCTCTGACCTCTGCCTCTGAACCTCTGAACAATCTTGACATCTGAACCCTTAACCTTAACCTTCTAACCTCTAACCTCTAACCTCCTAACCCTCTAACCTCCTAACCTCTAACCTCTAACCTCTAAACTCTAACCTCTAACCTCTAACCTCTGACCTCTGAACCTCTGACCTCTGACCTCTGACTCTGACCTCTAAAAACCTCTAAACCTCTAACTGTAACCTCCTGACCTGTGACCTCTCGGTGCCCCTCAGGACTACCTGATCTCTCGTCTTTCCTCGGACGCCGACCGTCTCCGATCTGCCATCAGCCTGAACCAGGTGCAGACGCGCGCCCAGGCCGAGGAGGCCAACCTGGCCAGGCAGGTGCTGGCCGAGGCTCAGCTGGAAGCTGGAGACGCTCGGTATGTAGACACTGGGAGAGGGCGACACGTTAACGCTCTATGGCACAGAGAGAATGTTGACAAGTTGAAATATGAAATCTGTTTATCATGATATCTGTTTGCTGTCAGGCGGATAAAAAAAAACACTGACTTATCCGAATACTCGCTATTATATGAATTCATGGTTTTGAAGAAAGGCATTCAGTTATTCAGAGCTGTACACAAAGCTATCTTTCTGCTTGTTGTCTGTGGTGGTCTGTAGGATGTTTACCGGTTGGAATATCAGCCATTTGCGTTATGTAGCGTGACTAGGTCGTACTGTGAGACACCGTGATGAAGCTGTCACTAATATGACAGTACATACGTCTTGGTGAACACCAGCATGTACGTCATCCGTATCAGGTCTGGGCCGGGCCTGGCCGTGGCTCCGGTCTTCGTTTTCGTCAATCAGGAATATGGTTGTGGTATACAGGTATCTGACCAGTGTGCTGGCCTTTGATAGCGACTCTGCTGGGACCTTAATCTGCCTACAGTGTTCAGAGCTGTTTGACGGTGTCTAAGTTCCCGTACTCTGTCCTGTCCCAGTGTTGGCGAAGCAACACCTGATTCCGGTGTGTATTTTGTAGCTGTTTCTCCACAGTGTCCCAAGATTACATTGTGGCTTGGGTGTCAGAGTGGAAAATTTGAGCCCAAAAAGACCACGAGAGTGGAAAATTATACATAAAATGGTACGATATTGATTACTGTTTCGAATATTAAAAGCAGTGGTTGAATTTAATTCATGTATTTTTAGTCAATATTCTTTTAAGTCAGAATCAATAACACTATCCATAATTTGGGAGTGGAAAATGCACTCATAAAATGGAGAATGAGAGTGGAAAATTATTCACAGTTGGGTGTCATCTCCTGATTCCCAAATCAATACATTTTGGGACACTGTTTCTCTTCTCCATGACTAAATGTCCCTATTGTTCAGAGCTGTTTGGCGGTGACTTATGTCCCTGCTCTTCTGTGTTCCAGTGATGGAGAGGCGGCACCTGACGCAGACCTGGACCAACAGCCTGAACCGTATGCAGAAGCGGGACGAGGAGTACGCTCTGCTGCAGAATAACGCCAGGTCGGCTCCGGCACATGACTGTGTCCTCACGTGGTCACTGACTAGACAACTCACTCAGCTTTATCACACTCTGACTCGCTGGTGTTGATGTTGACACGAACAGTGAACACTTACCACACTGACTGGCTCTGGCATCGACTTCAAAACACAAAACAAAGCCCGGCCTCAGTGCGGGAGGCAGTCATATGCAGGTTATCAATAGTATGCGTGCTTATAACCATCGCGCTTTTAGGAGTACTATGCGAGGCTTACGACTGCATGTGTTGTTATCGTCTTCAGCTCGTTGCCACCCCGCCGCTGTTATGTCGTTGTTTAGTGTTTAGCCAGCTGACCTGACCTGGGTCCCTGCCCTGCTCGGTGTTGGTGCGCTGTTTAGCCAGCTGACCTGGGTCCCCTGCCCTGCCCGGTGTTTACAGTAATTGTCGGCTTGACCTACAACACGATTGAATGGTGAGATCTTCGGGCTACATGCGCTCCATTGGTCAGGGCAGGAGGACAACGGCAGCTGATGATGCAGAGAAAACGATTTCAGGCCGAGCGAGACAAGTTCAAACGGTGAGCGAACGTCGTGTCTAGCCGATAGTTATTTTTGAGTTGCAATGTGGTTGGTTTGATAGGACGTGTATATTTTTATAGACTGCACTCTGCAGCATAATGCAGTACTTAAGTCTGTACTTGTAGTATGAAGAATGCAGAAGTATGGTGAAGAAGTGTTGGGGGAGGTGGATTGTATACTTACGCATAATTGACGACTTTGTCAGGACTATGGTCGTCTTAACTCTCGTGTATTAACAATGCAATGGTGGAATGTTCTAGTTCGGCTGGTGTTGGTGTGGGTGCGTGCGTGCGTGCGTGCGTGCGTGCGTGCGTGCGTGCGTGCGTGCGTGCGTGCGTGCGTGCGTTGCGTGCGTGCGTGCGTGCGTGCGTGCGTGCGTGCGTGCGTGCGTTGCGTGCGTGCGTGCGTGCGTGCGTGCGTGCGTGCGTGCCGTGGCGTGCGTGCGTTGCGTGCGTGCACGTGTATGTGATGAATTCGAATGAGACCCGGCGATTTTGTCAATCAGCTTCACATTTGTGACGTGTGTGGAGTAGAGCGTCTTTGATTAACAGTCACTTGCTGCGACGATTACTTTGTTCTGAGGCGCCCTTGCGCAGGAGCTGTTCAGTTAACCTGATCTAGATCACCGGGCCCGACCTGGCCCGGTGATCTTACCCGGTCTTCACGCTTTGGTCTGACCAGTCCTAGTGTGGCCTGACGCTAGCCTGACGCTAGCCTGACACTAGCCTGACGCTAGCCTGACGCTAGCCTGACGCTAGCCTGACGCTAGCCTGACGCTAGCCTGACGATGCTAGCCTGCGTAGCCTGTATCGCTGGCTGACGCTAAGCCTGACGCTAGCCTGACGCTAGCCTGACACTAGCGCTGACACTAAGCCTGACGCTAGCCTGGACGCTAGCCCTGACGCTAGCACTGACGCTAGCCTGACGCTACCTGACGCTAAGCCTGAACGCCTAGCCTGACGCTAGCCTGACACTAGCCTGACACTAGCCTGACGCTAGCTGACGCTAGCCTGACGCTAGCTGACGCTAAGCCTGACGCTGGTCTGACGCTGCCTGACGCTAGCCTGACACCTCAGCTGACGCTAGCGCTGACGCTAGCCCTGACGCTAGCCTGACGCTGGTCCTGACGCTTAGCCTGACGCTTTAGCCTGACGCTAGCCTGACGCTATCTGACGCTAGCCTGACGCTAGCCTGAGCCTAGCCTGAACGCTAGCCTGCCGCTAGCCTGAACGCTGGTCTGACGCTAAGCCTGACGCTAGCCTGACGCTAGCCTGACGCTAGCCTGACGCCTTAGCTGACGCTAAGCCTGACGCTAGCCTGACGCTGGTCTTGACGCTAGCTGACGCTAGCCTGACCTAGCCTGACGCTAAGTCTGACGCTAGCCTGACGCTAGCCTGAACACTAAAGCCCTGACGCTAGCCTGACGCTAGCCTTGAACGCTAACGCTGACGCTAGCTGCTGAGCTAGCCTGAGCTAGCCCTGACGCTGGTCTGACGCTAGCCTGACGCTAGCCTGACACTAGCCTGACGCTAGCCTGACGCTAGCCTGACGCTAGCCTGACGCTAGCCTACCGCTAGCCTGACGCTAGCCTGACCGGCTGGTCTGACGCTAGCCTGACGCTAGCCCTGACGCTAGCCTGACGCTAGCCTGACGCTGGCCTTGACGCTGCCTGAGCTAGCCTGACGCTAAACCTGACGCTAACGCTGACGCTAACCTGACCGCTAACACTGACGCTACCTGACGCCTACCTGAAACGCTGGCCTGACGCTAGCCTGAACCTAGCCTGACGCTAGCTTGACCGCCGCCTGACGCCAGCCTGACGCTTAGCTGACGCTAGCCCCTGACGCTAGCTTGACGCTTGGCCTGACGCTGGCCTGACGCTGGCCTGACGCTGGCCTGACGCTGGCCTGACGCTGGCCTGACGCTAGCCTGACGCAACCTGACGTCTAGCCCTGAGCTAGCCTGACGTCTAGCCTGACGCTAGCCTGACGCTAGCCCTGACGCTAGCGCTGACGCTAGCTGACGCTAGCCTGAACCGCTAGCCTGACGCTAGCCTGAACGCCAGCCGGACGCCAAGCCGGACGCTAGCTGACGCCAGCCTGAACGCTAGCCTGACGCTAGCCCCTGACGCAAGCCTGACGCCAGCTGACGCAGCCTGACGCCAGCCCTGACGCTGGGCCTGACGCTGGCCTGACGCCAGCCTGACGCTGGCCTGACGCTGGTCTGACGCCTGGCCCTGACTTTCTTAGCCTGGACGCTAGCCTGACGCTGGCCGCTGACGCTAGCCTGACGCTAGCCTGACGCTAGCCTGACGCTAGCCTGACGCTAGCCTGACGCCAGCCTGACGCCAGCCTGACGCCAGCCTGACGCCAGCCTGACGCCAGCCTGACGCCAGTCTGACGCTAGCCTGACGCTAGCCTGACGCTAGCCTGACGCGGCTGACACCGACGCTGACGCTGACCTGACCAACCTAACGTCAGCCTACTGTGACCCCCTGTTCACAGCGCCTATGACCAGACTATGGAGAGGTTCGACGAGCACAAGGCAGAGTACGCCAAGTTTCACCACATCCTCACCGACACGGAGGACAAACTGTTCCAGAGCCAGACCGTAAGTCGCCGTCGCTCGCCCCCAGCAGCCTGTCCTCAGTGACGTGGCAGGTGACGTCATCGTGCAGGAGGTCACGCCGTCAGTAATTCGTCTGTGTGCGTTGAAGAAATGCGCAGGTTTGCCGGTGGTGTGAATGACACTGGCGTTTTTGTGTTTGATTTCGTTGTTGAAATATCGCTACGGAGGTGATGATGTGGATGGCTGAAATTGGAGGTGGTGTTACTGGACTAATGTTACCATTCTGCTGTGGCGGCCGAGGCTCCACCTCTTCCTGAAGTTAAGTTCAGCACCGTCTTCCTGAACCTAACCTCCAGCAGCTCCTTCCGCAGGACCAGAAACAGGTGGACTGATGACTGAATCTCCCTGAAGCTGACTTCAGCATCTCCTTCCACAGGACCAGAAGCAGGTTGAGCGGCGGCTGAAGCACCTGCAGGCGGACATAGAGAAGGTGACTGACCTGAAGCGCCAGGTGGAGGACAGGATCCTGGAGACGATGCAGGAGAGGTTGACTGCCGCCAGCGCGGGGAAGTACACCGCGAAGATCGTGTACAAGACCAGGGAGGTCACCAAGTATATGGTAAGTGTACGCCGAAACTTTGCTGTTGAAGTTTTCTGTCGTGCTTATTTTGTTAACCGATGTCGTTGTTCAGTATTCACCGTTATGTAGAAATATTGGGGAAATATTAGGACGGTATAGTGGAGCATCTGCGTCTGTAAATGTCTTTAAAATAGCAAATCCCTTAATTTGTCCACCAAGTCTGAAGTCAACGTATCATTGATGAACAGGACAATGACTACAACAACTGCACATTCAACCTTGCCACTACTAGCTCCAGCAAGAGATAACGTAACGCAATACTTGCAAACACAATTTTCAATTTTCGTACAAATCCAATGACGTCAGGTCTCTGGTTGGTACTGATTGCAATATCTCGAGAGGTCGAGCTAATCGACATCACGGGTTGTTTCCACATCGCCCTGAGGTCCTGCTGACGATGACCGCTCTTCTCCCGCTCTTCCCATCTCTCTTCCCGTCTCTACCTGTCTCTCTACCTGTCTCTCTTCCCGTCTCTCTTCCCGTCTCTCTTCCCGTCTCTCTTCCCGTCTCTCTTCCCGTCTCTCTTCCCGTCTCTTTCCGTCTCTCTTCCTCGTCCTCTCTTCCGTCTCTTCCCGTCTCTGCCCGTCTCTGTTCGTCTTTTCCCGTCTTTTCCCGTGTCTCTTTCCGTCTCTTCCCGTCTCTTCCCGTCTCTTTCCGTCTCTTTCCGTCTTTTTCCGTCTCTAGCCGTCTCTGCCTGTCTCTGCCCGTCTCTTCCCGACTCTTCCCACGTCTCTACCCGTCTCTTCCCGTCTCTTCCCGTCTCTTACCCCGTCTCTGTCCGTCTCTTTCCGTCTCTCTCCATCTCTCTTCCCGCTCTCTTCCCGTCTCTCTTCCCGTCCTCTCTTCCCGTCTCTCTTCCGTCTCTCTTCCCGTTCTCTCTTCCCGTTCTTCTCTTCCCATCTGCCCAGGAGAGTCAGGTGGTGAGTGGAAGAACAACATCGACGTCTGCTTGCTCTCCGTCAGGCAACGCCTCCACCGCCGTCACCAACATGCACACGGTAGACATAGAGAAGCAGCTGCTAAGAGCTGAAGAGATCAAAAGGACTGGGAGAGAAACCTCACAACACGGTAGTGGTAGGTCCACGGTGCTCGGAGGCAGCTGACTGAGCTACGGTCAGGGCTGGCCGAGGAGGACACTCAACAGGTAGATGGTGAGCACACAGTGCTGGAAGCAAAGCCTGCATGGCTAAGAGGTCAGCTGGCCTAGAGAGAAACCCCAACAGAGTTAGTTGGTAGAGTTCAACGTTTGCTGGAGCAGCTGCTGGCTGAGGTCAGGCTGGCCGAGGAGAACCTCAACAGGTTAGTGGTGAGGTCACGGTGCTGGAGCAGCTGCTGGCTGAGGTCAGGCTGGCCGAGGAGAACCTCAACAGGTATAGTGTGAGTTCACGGTATGCTGGAGTAGCTGCTGGCTGAGGTTCAGGCTGCCGAGAGAACGGACCTCAACAGGTTAGTGGTGAGGTCACGGTAGAATGGAAGCAGCTGCTGAGCTGAGAGTCAGGCTGGACGCGAGGAGAAACCTCAACAGGTTAGTGTAGAACACACAGGTGCTGGAGCAGCTGCGACAGAGGCAGGCTGAGCCAGAGGAGACCTCAAACAGGTTAACGTCATGACCATGAACAGATGGACAGCCTGCTGGACTAATACCACTAAGGTACAAGATCGCAGGATAGCAGAAACTTGCGGACAAGTCATGCCATGCCGTCGTTTGGTTTGATTTAGAGAAGTAGTTCTTAATCCGAAGTCGAGATCTTTTCCAGAGAGTCATGGGGGAGGGGATTTTCAGAGTTTCACGTAACAGCTGTTAACATTCGTACCAATTTCCGAGTTTTTTTCCTCACTAAACTGCGGTGGTAATGAAGCAAAGGCATTTAACGTAAGTGCTGATGGAGTTATCTGGAGGTATTGGGTATCTGTGCTTCATTTTCAGTGACACCAGCTGTACTGCCTAATGTCCCGTGTGTGTGGTGTGTGTGTGTGTGCCCTCACTACAGGTACCAGCAGGAGGTACACCGGGGTAACGCCGTGATACAGCACAAGCAGAACAAGGTTCAGGAGCTCAACGCCAAGCTGGGACAGCTCATCGCCGCCGCTGGGGTACGTAGGGGTGAGTGGGTGGGGGGGGGGGGCAGTTAACGGAGGGGGGGGGCAGAACGGACCTCTACGAGCCCGTACCTCGTAACTATCGAGAAAACCCGGGAGGGAGTAAAATTGACCCCCCTACGCCGCACGGGTTAACGTTTTGACGATTTTGGTGTAAAACTCGTCAGTAGTGACGTCACTAAATTCGCTATAACTCTTAAATTGTGGAGGCGAAATTGCTTTATTGTTTACACATATAAACGTAAATCGATGTAGAGAGAAGATACCCCGAAGTTTCACATTGCATAGCAACCCAATGACAATGCCAGCCTTGTACCACCGGTGGTCCGTAACACCCGGTCATACAGCTGATTCAGAGTCACAGCTGATCTGATCAGGGTCACAAACGTAAACATCCACGGGAAGCTGATCAGAGTCACAATCACAGAAGGTACAAGGACTCCCACGGGTCACCATCTCACCTGCCGTTCAGGATATACAGGGTCCAGTGTCACAGGGTTAAGGGCAAAGATACCTGTATCACAGAGGGTCCAGGCACCCACAATGCTCCTGATATCGCGGCTAACTGTATCAACATTATATACTCCTGTGTGTCGGCAGGGCCAGGAGCTGGGTCCGCTGGAGATCATGATCGCCTCGCTGCACAAGGGCATCGATCAGCTGCAGCTGGAGGTGGGCAGTGTGCAGCAGTACTACATCCGGCTGCAGAACGAGCTCGTCTTCTCCACGCAGGAGCGCGACCAGCTGCAGCACGTGGTGCATACCAGGAAAAAAGGTGAACAAACAGCCGGCAAAAAGGTTACATAATAGCTGGTGGTGGTGATGCTGATGATTTGGGGTTAAGGGCGCCTTAATGGGAAAATATGGTGGTGAAGCTGTAGGGAAAATGTGACGTTTTCTCCAGTTAGGTTCGTGACTCGTGACCTCCACCTTTTTGCTTGTTTGAGCCACGTGTTGGACCTGGGGTTCCATCGTGTGGCCAGCACAAAGGGAATGAAGTGGTGGAAAAGTGATGAACTAGGAACAATGATTAATCCGGACGATGAGATTATTCGTATAAAGAAGTTGTCGTGCAAATACAAACATACAATGACATTCCTACCGACACAGGAACAGACTCCTGGGCACCAGCTGGCCTAGCCTGAAACGCATCGGCAACGCAAAACGTATGACCCCGACGTGATTTGAACACGCAACCTTCTGATCTGGAGTCAGACGCGCTACCGTTGCGCCACGGAGTCGGCCGGGGAATACGGCGGGCCCGTTTGTGCGGTGCGGTGGTATTTGGCACAGATGTGCAGATAGTGGACAGTGGACACATCTTCATTTTATTTTCCAAAATTCGAACATATAAACACACACTGCAGTTTGCTGCGGATTGTTTCAAAGGTGCTTAGAGCACCTAATCGCGGCACCTCTCCTGACCGTTCCTAAATGCTGAAAAAATAATAACAAAAAATACGTTTTTTACATTTTTCTACCTAACCGAGCGGACACACGCCCGCACACCCCTCCCGCGTTTCGCCCATCCAATTGTAAGGCGGTGCCCAGCTGCGCCCGGCCGGCACAGACGCGTCTCTCATCGGAATCTGTTTGATTTTAGCAGGAACGTTTGATATAATTTTGCGACACAAAGTGCGGATCCCAAAAAAGGGTCCCGTACCCACTGAGCTGACAATGTACCGATATATCGAGACACTGCTGATCGCACTGTTATTGTTGACCTGTGCTGTCACTGCTGACTCGCCACTGCTGATTCGCTGGCAGTGCCTGGCACCTTTCTAAACTGTGACTGCTGGATCAGAATTGTAACTATTTTGCCACGTTTACTCATAAGCTGCACTTATCAAGTGCTGTTTAATGATTGTCTCCAGTGGTGGGCATCTTTACTCGAAAATGTAGTTTCGTTACTCGTTACTCCGTTACTTTGCGACAAATTTAACGAAATGGAAGTTACTTTAGTCCTTACTCCGCGTACTTACTTTAACCCTCGCCAGGGCAGGCGTTAATGACACCCCACACCCTCGGTTTTCGGTAATAACTCGCGTATTTATCAACCGATTGCGACGAAACGTTCGTAAAGTGAAAACTTATGCCATTTTGCCGAATGTCATTTTGGCGAATGCATATTGTCGAAGGTCATTTTGACGAAATGCCTTTTTTACAACTCGGACTCAGACTAAGACGTTTATTAAAGGTAATAGTTCACCTTGGACTGTTTTTTCAAACACGATTTGACTATATTTTGAAATACAACTTCTTTTCATAATGTCAAAAATAGCCGTACATCGCGCCGATCCTGGGCGATCCTGTCAACGGGTCGATCCTGGGCCCCGGAAGTTCTGCAGGTCGGTGCATCAATAGCTCGGTCGGGAGAACGTTAGGCTGGTGACAGGTATGTCCCCGGGTCGATCCTGGGCCCCGCAAGCTTCCTGCAGGTCGGATGCATCAATAGCCCGGGAGAACGTTAGGCTGGTTGACAGGAGGTCCCCGGGCGTCGATCCTGGGCCCCGGCAAGTTCTGCAGGTCGTGCATCAATAGCTCGGCGGGAGAACGTGCTAGCTTGACAGTTATGTCCCGGGCATCCTGGGCCCCCGGCAGTTCTGCAGCGGTTAAGTGCAATCCAAATAGCTCGTCGGGAGAACGTTTCTAGGCTGGTGACGATGTCCCCGGAAGTCGATCCGGGCCCCGGCAGTTCTGCAGGTCGTTGCATCACAATAGGCTCTTCGGGAGGAACCGTGTAGGCTAGTTACAGTATGTCCCGGGTCGATCTGGCGGCACCCGCAGTTCTTGCAGTCGAACGCATCAATGAGCTCGTCGGCGAGAACGTTAGGCTCTGGTGCAGGTATGTCCCCGAGGTCAGCATCCTGGCCCCGGCAGTTCTGACGTCGGTGCATCCAATAGCTCTCGGGAGAACGTCTAGGCTCGGTGACAGTATGTCCCCGGTTTCCGGAATCCTGCGCCGCCGAAGTTCTGCAGAGCGTCGGTGCATATCAAATGCGTCGAATACGGCATTGATAAGATTGGACCGAGCATGGCATCTTAATTGGGCCATGTCCATGTAAGTCATGGTGCGCACACGAGAGACGAAGGAAGTAAAACCAGCGGCTCGCTGACTATCGATTAGAAATGCTTGGTGTATCGGTTATTCTAAACGTTTCTATAACTTTCATTCGATTACGGCCCGGTTTCGGGGACCTACCCGCACGTCAGTCCGCGGCCGGCGCCTGAGCCGAGCAAAACATTGTGTCGCCGCTCGCGTCATCACCGGCTGCCTGCCGTTACAAGGACAAGCGCACTGCTGGGCTGAGCAGACCCCCTTCGCTCTCCCTTGCGAGCGCTCAGCTGGCATGGCAATACCAGCGCGTCACCCGACTCCCCGATGGCGACCCGGAACCGCTCACCTTCCTGAACAACATGCTCAGCCGCGGTACCTACAAGCACCGAGCTCACAGGGCCTGCCCGGGCCTGCGACGAACCGCCGCCTCGGCAAGGCCCCCCCCAAGCCTCCGGACGAGAGCCACGGGTACTCCCCCCACAAGCCGGCCGAGGAGGGGTGGCAGGTGACATGGAGTTGCTGGGAAGCCGGCCGTCGGTTGGCCTTCCGGCGGACCATGGCCCGTACCGCTGCCGCCCACCCTGGCGGACCTCCCCGACACGCATCCTGCATTCATTCACGGACTGCCTTCCCCTACCCGCCCGCACCTGACCCACCCGCGGTACGCCGGGAGGCCGCATTAATACGCGCCATCAAACCTTCTCCCACCCGGCCGATTTGTGACCGATGCTGGGCGACGGGTGCGGCCCGCGAGGGGGACCACGCACGCGCGCAGGACGCCCTGATACATCCACTGCCTACAGAGAAGCCTCCGGTGCAGCGCACCCAGCCGAGGCGCCAGGGATGCAGCAGTTCTGCGAGCAGACTGAATGCGATGAAGGGTGGCGCTACCGCTTCACCAACCTGGAGGACCGGAACTGAGCTTCACCATCGCTTCAGGCTCCCTCACTCGACTCCAAGTCCGGCTCCAGCTACTGAACCGCGGCCATCCGGCAGACCATGTCTCTTGGCCGCAGAAGTGTGGAGCTCCTCCACACCCTTGCGGACCGCGGCATCAATACAACTTCCAGTGGTACCGTCACGCGGGCCTCGACGTGGCAAACGAGGCCGCGTGATCGCCTGGCGGCGAGGCTACAGCGAGCGACCAGGACGACTGGCTGTCGACTCCTGGCTGAGCGCCCGCCCGCCCGCCGATCGAGCGTCACAGTGCGAGAGTTGCGCGGCCGCGGAACGCCGCGGCTCACCCGCACCCGGCGCCCCCCGTGACCATGATGCTCTTTCCCGCGCTGGAGAGAGCCGTCACCCTCTCACCAGCTGCGGACGGGAGCTCCCCATCTCACCCGGGACGACTCTTCCACCGGATCGGCCTGTCGGCCGACGAGAAAGTGCCCGGCCATCCGGGGACCCGAAGCTCGGCCGCACCTGCCTGCTGAGAAGCTGCCCGCCTACGAGAATGGCCCGCCGCGCCGCTGGGGCATCGACCCCAGCCTGGCTGATGTGCTCGAGCGGTCCGGTCGGCCGAAAAATCTTTGACATTCTTAAGGTGTTGGGCGGAACCGACCCCGGTCGACCGCGCCTGCGTCGCCGTTCCCCCTAACCCGGGGGCGCCGAGTGGGTGGTGCAAGTGAGAGAAGGAGAAGAGAGAGAGGTAGAAGAAGGCAAGGGGCCGGCCAGATGCGTGTGTGTATGGAGGGGGACTGTTTTCATCATGAAAAAGCAAAAAGCTTTATTTCTTCTCCCAAAATCTGGACCCAAAAAGGGGCCTGGAACTTATACTCTTTGGTGAGGCCCAGAGCGACCACCCAATATTTTAAAATTTTAACATTAGGCCTACGGCGTTGCATGGTAGGAACTGAGTTAAAATCCATCAAATTAACATTAGCCACCCCCCGAGCGATTTCATCAAGTTCCGCTTGTGCCCAAAAGTAAGGCCATGACCAAGGTGTATGAATAAGGTCCCCGGTCTCCTGTTGCTACGCCTATGTTTGGAATAGCAGGGTAAACCCATAGTGTAAATACTTAAGTCTTTAGTATTTACACTATGGTAAACCGACGAGGCCGGGTTGAAACTAAATGGATTTTAAATGAAACGCTGCTTATTAACCTTAACCTTGGCATTTGGCAATGTTCACTATGTATACAATAATCGGCATTGATTGTAAATTGATGAGCTTAACCTACGAGGCACTGTTGTTTTTTCGCCTTCTCCTATGGTTTTCCGCCGATATTCGGCTGAGAGTTCCCGCTGTCGGCCTGAGAGGGCCCTGAGGGGATCCTCTGTCGGCCTGAGAGGGCCCTGAGGGGATTTTTCTTGTCTGGGCCTCAGGGGAACTCCTCTGTCGCCGACTTGAGGAACCTTGTCGGCTTCAGGGGGCCCTCGTTGGGCTGGGCCAGGGAGCTCGGCTGTTTGCATCAAAAGGAGGCCTTACTCACATGGTTAGTGGCGTTGTTGACACAGATCTGTAGAATATTTATATACTGAATTTAGCCAATTGCCATTTCCCTTCAGAATTCTTAGTTGCTGAGATATAAATCCAAATCGCCAATTCACTACTGGAATACTTAAATTTCGATAGTCCGCCGAGCAGCTTTCGCTACTAGAAGCATTGCTCTTAAATTTACAACCGCTAGCCATAAATGTTATCTGGCCATAGAAAACCAACTCGGTGAGCACCTATAACAGCTGCCAACAGAGCCTGATACTATGAACAAACTCATCATCGCTCGTAATAGGTTTGTTTATCGCGGGTGGCGCCATTATTAGCAACATCTCGTTACTCTGTTATAGTGACGATCTTTAGAGTTTTGAACAAAACAAATGCAAAACAGATAAAATATAAGTAAAAATTCAACTACAAGCGGCTCCAGAGTAGAATTTTATCGTAACCAATAATCAATGCAATAGCTTCTTACCGTAATAAAAATATATTTGACATTTCAAAAGAGTAGGCACACTCCCTTTAAGCAACTTTGACTGGGGGAGGCAGCTCGAAAATTAGTGTTGGCCCGCGATTGAATAAAAGGGGGCTACAAAACGCTCCTCTGACGAACTTTGGCAATAGCTAAAAAATCAATAGCGTTTACGTGTTGTACTTGTCTTATAATACGGGACTATAAGGAGGACTAGATGCCTGTCTTGCCCGCTTTTTACAGCAGTCCCGATTGTTTTTATGCCTCCGTTGACAATTCAAAAGTTGCGTTTTCCTTAAACAAACTTGGCTTGAGTATTTCGTTGTCTATCCTGGCGCATTGTACCTACATGACTCCGCCCAGTAGTGGTCCAGGCGGTTCTGGAAGAGGTTCGTTGTGGCTGGTGAAACGACGTGTTCCGTAAGTGCGTTCCAGCCGTTCACTGCTCTGATAGACCAGAAGTTCCGTCTCACTCTGGACTACGCCCTTGGTTTGGCCACCTTCAGCGAGTGTCCTCGTGTGATCGCCGACGGCGGGTCCTGGAAGAACTTCTGCTTGTCGAGTTCGATGCGGCCGTTCATCAGCTGGTGGATCAGAATAGTCGGCGCGCCTCTTCTGGACTGGCCAGAGACGTCAGGACGCAGGCCGCAGCCGGTCCTCGTACGGACCAGCTATAGGTCATGACCTACGAGTTATAACCTGCAGGTTATGAATGTGCTATTTGAGTTACCTTCTTGCACATCAATTTTACGTCATCTGTGCAAAACTGAAACATTTTTGTTTTCGAAATTTGCTTGAGATAAAGCGAATTTAGTAACGTCACTACACACGAGTTTGACGAAAAAAATCAGTTTCACTTTATCAGGTCGTACAAAGGCTATATTTACAGCAAAATACAATCAAGTAACGTCAAAGGATAGCAAATGGCAAGCTACACAATGCCGCTATCTCAGATTTATGAACATATAGTTTTTTGATCCCCTGGAGTTAAAACAAAAAATATCGGAAAACATGCCCACAAAAAAGAAGCTTTTCAAATCGTTGGAATGCATTTTAGAGAACCACATTGGGGCAATTCCCAAACCAGATTTGACAAAATATCGCAATTTTTGACTGACATGGCTTCTAAATATGAAGCATGAGTATCTCATGACATATTTTGTGACTAAAGAACGCATTTCGAGACCATATGGGACCATATATAACGGGAGGCGGTGCATGAATCATCTCGTTTATATAGCAGGCAACCTAGTGTGTCTGGTGGAAATGATACAGTATGTGGCGTCACTCTGCTCTCTCTCTCTCTCGACACTAGCAGCTCTATTATTGACGGCTCCTCTATCGCCAACGCTGATATGAACCGCTAAAACCGGAAGACAGTTAGAACCTCATGTTTGGATTGTCACAATCTTATCAAACGGCCGTGCAGCGCGTGTCATCCTTAAGTCTGTTGTAAACAGAAACTGCATGTGCCTCCACGAGTGATCAGTAAAGAGCAAAGTACCTGTCCTACTCTCGAAAGTGTAGGACATTTGAAGTTTGAAATTCAAGTACCATAAAGTGCTTTTTGCCGATGAAAGCGGTCACCAACTACTTTTAACAACGGCTAAATTTATGATCACTCAAAAATGCCAAACAACGTCAGCAGCATGAATTAAATTGCTGCTTATACCATCGCTCATTATTTCGTTTGTCTCTTGCATATAGCCTGGATATTAACCCTCGCCAGTCCAGAACGGACGGAGGGGGGGGATGGATGCCATGCCGCAACCCTCGGGTTTTCGGGAATAACTCGCGTAGTTATCAACTGATTGCGATGCAACTTTTATTACCCTACTTTTGAACAAATTAGCATATAATCTGAAATTTCAAACCTGTATTGCCCAGGAATCATAACTTATGACCTGTTGACCTGTATGACCTGCAACTGGTGCAATCTCCGAGTGTTTGTTATTCAGGAACATAGGAACAGGTGTTAACAGGCGACATTTATGGTTTCCAATGAGATTATGACCTCCGATGACCTGATATGGCTTGTTTGGCCTCTGGCAGCTTAATTAAGGGTATTTTGTGACGCTGGTTTCGCATTTGGCATTCATTTTACATAATATTTTCCACTGGGGTCATTTTCTTACACAGGTCAACCGAGTTCGCTGACCTCAGATGACCTAAAATGAGATTCGTTTGTTAAGTTCGATGTCCGTTCTGTCCGTTCAAAGCAAAATGTGATATGTTAAAGAACAACCGGATTTGATTAGCACCATGAAGTCCGTTGTTGTTGTTGTTGTTTTTTTGTTTTGTTTTTTAATTCGCGCCCAGTGGCCCAATATCCTTGTTCAAAGTTCATTTTTATTCCAGCCAATGAGCTTGACGAGTCTGCCACCGCTACGTACCAAAATCAATTAATTGCAGCCTTGTGCATTGTGCAACTATGGAAAATAGTGATATTTTCTGCTTAAGCATTCTACCCAAATTTATAACGTCAGAAAACATTTAATGTTTTATTATGCCTGATTTAAGCTCAATAATAGGCATGAAGGAAATATTTTCCCCGATGAAGGAAAGATTTGCCCCGAAGAGTGCTTTGACTTTAACGAAGGGATTTTAAGCTGATTTTAAGCCAACTATTTTAAGCCAACTATTGATGAAGTTTTTCCAATCTATTTTTTTTTTTTTTTGGTATCGGATTGTTTACATAGTTTTAAGGTACTCCCTGTACAGTGTTGTTTACAAATACGGAAATGTCTGAACTGCGCTGAATTTGGCGCTCAATCGCTGCCTTATTAGCTAGTGATGTGAGGAAATCGCAAACCGTTTTTATATTATTATGACAAATAAAATGTTTTTTTGCGCTGCTTTGGTGAGCATAAGAGGACGATTAAAAATAATATTTAGTCCCTTAAACTTGTTTTAGCATGTTTTTGCGATATCATCTGGAAGAGGCAGTGTCCTGTTGTATTGTATATGCTACTGATATTTCTCCCGCTGGTGGTGCACTGCCCATCCTTTTCACACGGCCATTATCGCAACACAAAATACAGGAACGAACGGAGTAACGGACTTGATTATACAGTAACGAAAGGTGACTTGTTCGGTTACCTGTTTTGCCAAGTAACAGTAACGAGTAACAAGTAACGAGCCAAGTAACCCCGCTCCTGACAAGGTTACCCCGTTATCACTGCGGCCGCGTAGTAACAGAAGCCGCCTGCCGCTGGTTGTGTCGCTGCTCGCAGAATGCAACGATTCTGCCGCCGCGTTCCTGATGCCGGCGCGCCCTTAAACCCCAATAAACAAACCATCCGTCGTGTTCCAGAGCTCCTGATCATGGAGCAGCGGAAGATGCGGGTGGAGCGCCTGATCGAGTCCGAGAGCGCCTCTCTGCACGGCGTGGCTCTGAACGTGAAGCAGCTGCGGCAGGCAGTCTGTCACCTGAATGTCAGGCTGGCTGGGGAGTCCCAGCTGCATCATCAGCTGGCGGCCAATACGTCCGTGATGGAGTATACACCTGTGTCACCAGCTCAGGGTGAGTCAGGGTCATGGAAGACCAGCTGTGTCACCAGCTCAGGGTGAGTCAGGGTCATGGAAGACCAGCTGTCACCAGCTCAGGGTGAGTCAGGGTCATGGAAGACCAGCTGTCACCAGCTGGCGGCCAATATGTCACGGTCATGGAGGACCGGCCGTGACACCACCTCAGGGTGATCGAACAAGTTCCTGGTAGCGTACTTTGTTAACAATCGTGATATGGTGGAAACATTTGGGAAAGCATTATGCAGAAAGGAGTGCACGTGATGGCAAGACAAATTTATTTATTCATCACGCGAGAAAAATGCATCGGCCCGGGAATCGAACCCGGGCCGCCCGCGTGGCAGGCGAGCATTCTACCACTGAACCACCGATGCCTGGATAAGCGGGACGGTGGCGTGGTTAATATTGAGTGAGCGTCATAGTCAGTCATAGTCAGTTTATTTGTGAATCGTTCCAACAATGTGGTTTAGTGTTTGATTCGAGTCAGATTACATAGTTTAAAAAATATACACGAGCGTGTCTCGGCTGTCATTGCCGGGGGCGTTGTGGCCGGGTCTGCCCGCTCCCGGGCGGAACAAATCACCTACAGTGTTAATCTAGTCATCGTGACCCAGTGGCGTCGCCATAATTTTTAGGCTGGGGGGAGGGGCAACAGGATTTTTATCAGAGAGGGATGTCAATGGTATAATCAAATTTTGCTCCTCAGCCATATTTGTTGACCAGGGGCACTGGGCGGCGTCACCTTCCCAGAGCAGGGGGCAGGGGGAACGGAAGCATTTTGAAGTCGATTCTTTCCATGCAACGTCCATAGGCGTAATGTTAAAATCCGAAAATATTGGGGGACGCGTCCCCCCGTCCCTCCCTTTGGCCCCGCCCTTTACCAGGGGGAGGGTGGGGGGGGGGGGGGTCATAGATACGAATTTTATGTTTATGTAGTGTAAATTTGTTTTGCGCGGGGAGACATGGCCCCATGCTCTTTTTGGCTCCGTCATATGCCAGACATGAGGTATGTGGGATCCGAAAAAACGGATCCAGTAAAGAAAGCTTGATTCAGATCTACTGAGATAATAGTATCAGTTTATGACCATTTTTATATATGAGATGGTGGTAGATGCCATATGTATGAAAATTAATGAATGATGGAAATGATCACTAAGATGAACAATGTTTATTTTTTGTAATCAAATAATTGCTTAAACATAATGGAATCGAGCTTTCGTTTTTTTTCTGTGTCTGTATGTCTCTCTGTACGTCTCTCTGTATGTCTAATTGTATGTCCTCTCTATATTCTCTATGTAGTTTCTCTGTATGTCTCTCTGTATGTCTCTCTGTAACGTCTCTCTGTATAATCTGCTGTATGTCCTCTGTATGGTCTCCTCTGTATATTCTGTATGTCTCTCTGTATTCTCGTCTGTAACGCTCTCTGTATATCTCTGTAGTCTCTGCTGTATGTCTCTCTGTTATGTCTCTCTGTAATGTCTCTATGTATGTCTCTCTATACGTCTTCTTGTATGTCTCTCTGATGGTCTCCTGTATTCTTCTGTATGTCTCTCTGTCATGCTTCTGTCATGTCCTCTCTGTATATCTCTCTGTATGCTCTCTAATGTCTCTCCTATATGTCCTTCTGATGTTCTCTCTGTATATCTCTATATGTCTCTCTTTATGTCTCTCATATGTCTCTGTATGTCTCTGTCCTGTATGTCCTCTCTGTATGTCTCTCTGTATGTCTCTCTGTAATGTCTCTCTGTATGTTTCTCTCTGTACGTCTGCTCTGTATATCTCTGTATGTCTCCCCTGTATGTCTCTCTTATGTCTCTCTGTATGTCTTCTCTGTAGTCTCTCTGTATGTCTCTTAGGGTCTGTGTTCGCACGGAAGTATTCTGTTGGTTTGTTCGTGGTCTGTGGATCGGGTGTATTGTGGCTGCGGGTCGTCACTGGCTTGTCATACCTTTCTGTATGTCTCTCTGTATGTCTCTCTGTATCGTCCTCTCTATTGTCTCTCTGTATGTCCTACTGTATGTCTCTCCCCCCTGTTTTACGTCTCCTGTATAATCTTCTGTAGTCCTCTCTGTATGTCTCTCTGTATTCTCTGTATGTCTCTCTATATGCGTCTCTCTGTATTCGTCTCTCTGTATGGTCCTCTCTGATGTCGTCTCTGTATGTCTCATCTTATGTCTCTCTGTAATGTCTCTCTGTATGTCTCTCTATATGTCTCTCTGTATGTCCTCTCTGTATGTCTCTCTGTATGTCATCTCTGTAAAAAAAATATGAAGCATAATGTCTCTCTGTATGTCTCTCTGTATGGGTTATTTGCCGTGGAACGTGCGTGTTGGTTTTCTCTCTGTATATCTCTATGTCTCTGTATGTCTCTCGTGTATGTCTCTCTGTATGTTTCTCTGTATGTCTCTCTGTATGTCTCTCTGTATGTCTCTCTGTATGTCTCTCTGTATATCTCTCTGTATATCTCTATATGTCTCTCTGTATGTCTCTCTGTATGTCTCTCTATATGTCTCTATGTATGTCTCTCTGTATGTCTCTCTATATGTCTCTCTGTATGTCTCTCTGTATGTCTCTCTGTATGTCTCTCTGTGAATGCTCTCTGTATGTCTCTCTAATACGTCTCTCATGTATGTCTCTCTGTATGTCTCTCGTATGTCCTCTCTATATGTCTCTCTGTATCTCCACCCTCTGTATGTCCTCTAGTATGTCTCTCTGTATGTCTCTCTGTATGTCCTCTCTATATTTCTCTCTATAGTGTCTCCTGTAGTCTCTCTATAATGGTCTTCCTATTATGTTCTGTATGTTCTCGTTATGTCTCTCATATGCTCTCTGTATGTCTCTCTGTAATATCTAATAGTCCTCTCTGTATGTCTCTCTGTAGTTCTCTATTGTCTCTGTATGTCTCTCTGTTGTCTCTCTGTATGTCTCTCTGTATACTCTCTATTGTCTTCTGTAATGTCTCTCTGTATTCTCTCTGTATGTCTCCTCTGTATGTCTTCTCTTGTATGTCTCTCTGTATGTCCTCTGTATGTCTCTCTGTATGTCTCTCTGTATGTCTCTCTATATGTCTCTCTATATGTCTCTCTGTATGTCTCTCTGTATGTCTCTCTGTATACTGTAACGTTGTGTCCCCCCCACAGGAGACGGAGACGGAGTGTGTGCAGGTGCGGGCTCAGATAGTGGAGAAGGAGCAGTGGCGGGCGGCCATGCTATCCAAGATGGCCGACTCTGGCGGCACGGAGCTACTGTGGGAGCAGAAGATCGCTCTGCTCAAACAGGCCAAAGAGAAGCTGCGCGGAGAGACGGGCTGCGCGGCCGAGGTGCAGTCCATGAGGCTGGAGATACACCGCATGCAGGTGACTGGGGAGGGGGGGGGGGTATAGGCCGAGGTGCAGTCCATGAGGCTGGAGATCCACCGTATGCGGTGCTGGCGGAGGGGGGGGGGTTATAGGCTGAGGTGCAGTCCATGAGGTGGTAGAACACCGTATGCAGTAATTGGGGGGGGGGGGCGTCGGGGTGGAGTTAGGGTCTCAGGGGGATGAGTTTGTGTGAATAAATTTAGTTCAAAGCTTTGAAGGGATGGATTTACGAGGTCGGGACCCGCGCTAGCACAAGTTGTTGCGCAGGCTCTGGCCACAATCATCCGATCGCGCAATTCCTCGTAGCCGGCAGTATTTACAGGCGAAGTTTTTACGTGCCCGACATACCTGGTCCTGGACACGGTCCGCCCCGCTCACTGACATCATCTGACCAGGAGTGCGATCTTTGTCAGTTGCCACCGGCTGCAGGCCATCGGCCCAGTCGGGCGAAAAAATATGTTACATTGGTATCAAGAGTTCGGGGCTTGTGGTCGGGTTCATGAGTAGGCTGGTGACTATATCTGCTCACTGGGATCAGCTTTATAAGGTTGGTGTTGTTTCTACATAGATGTTGAAGGAAGCCGCGTCGGTCTGAAGTCCTGAAGTCGTGCCTCTGTTGTTGTTGTTGTTGTCTCCCTCCGGGCTCGCGGGGCGAGCCGTAGTCACTCGCGACTCTGGAGGTATCTGGTGGCCCCCGCCAGGACCACCACCGCTTCATCTTGTCTGTCGTGTCGTGCCTCTGTTTGACGGTGATGAAGCCCAAGTTGTGTCTGAAGTGACCTTTCCTCACGTCCATGATGCTAGCAACGTATCCGTATACGGATTCATATACGGGCGGGATTCGTGAACGTGTCAATTTCCTTCAAACTCGCACCAATCGGGTGGGGGACAATTTTGTAAGGTACCAATATTTTGGGTTAATAAAAACAAGGATATTTTTATGATGTAAATTTAAACAAAAATGTATATGAAATATATGAATATAGGTCATGAGTTACTTAAACTTTGGAAGCCATAGGTCAGGCAAAGTTGGTGATATTGTTTTGAAATTTGGTTTGGAAATCGTCAATATGTGGTTCTCTGATATATCTTCATTATTTTTGGGGGGGATACCTTTGCAACATTGATTTTCGGCATTGTTCCACAATAATCGTTAAAAAATGGGCTTAAAAACATATGAAAGGAATCAGAGATGTAAATTTTGTAGCTCCAACCATTTTGTCATAATGCGTTCTTTGGTTCGATTTTTAAAGTTAACTGATTTTTCATCCAACTCGTGTGCAGCGACGTCACTTAATTCGCTATATCTCGATTTTTCCTCGACAAAATTGCTTCATTTGTGCACAGAAGACGTTAATTTGATGTAAGATTACTTTTAGTTAATTTACTTTTTTACTGTTGGTTTTTGAGTTATTACGAAAGTTTGTCAGAGGATCATTTTTTGCCCCCCCCCCCTAACCCCAGTCAATGGCAAGTCAAATGAGCTACAATCTTGAAACGGGATAAATTTTGTCATGGGCAGCTACTTTTTGTGCCTATTGACTAAAGACTAAAGCTTCAGCTAATTAAAGGTCGGAGTCGATCTCGGAGTCGGAGTCGGAGTCACCTGGAAACTGATCGACTCCGCAGCCCTAGTTTTGAGAGACATACCTTATGATAAAAAATAAGTGTTAACGTAACTCTCATAGTGCCCAACATTTTTTTTTTTTTTTGCATAGTAAAAACACGCATACAATTTTCGGCTTGCCGTCTTTATCAGAGCCATCAGAATGGCTGATGAAGGCGCAAGCCGAAAACTTCTTATCTTGAGTTTCCTTTACTAAATCATGTTTTTCGGCACTATGAGAGCTAGTTTAATACTTATTATTGTTGAAGAACCTCTACAATCCATGGTAAGTACGCTTTTGGAAATATGTCATAGAAGGGATAGCTTCTAGCTTGCTGGGCGATAGCGAAGATGATTAGCAATAATGAATGGCCACGAACAAACACTAGTA
>VOPJ01011250.1:0-23631 GCA_014673585.1 Semibalanus balanoides
AGAGAGAGAGAGAGAGAGAGAGAGAGAGAGAGAGAGAGAGAGAGAGAGAGAGAGAGAGAGAGACGCGCGAGAATGTCGCCTCGGTGGCAGTGGAACATAGTGAAGACTGAAGAGGGCAAGTGCAATACCATGTCGATGTAATGCAGAGTGCTTCCCCACATCACTATCAACAGGTGGGTATAAAACCCAAAATGCTTACGAAGAACGAAGACGCTGAATAAATCCCCAAGCCGCCTTTCTGAACATACACAACAAAGCTTTCTGAACATGTAGCTAAAGGAGCTTAACTTCACTCAACAATGGATCTTGTGAGAAATACAAAGTTACCTTTTTGAGTTTCACTTCTCTGTTAGCGATATTAAGATTGGATATGAAGCTGGATAGTGTCCATCTAAAACGTGCTGCATGTAAGTAATAGGCAGAGGCGAAACTTTTTTTTTAAAAGCATTGGGGTTGCACTTAGTTGTTAAAAGCCCATTTGTACCACATCTCGTCATAGGGGTAATGTTAAATTCCCAAATGATTGGGGTTGTAGCTACAACCCCCCTTTGCCTTAAAGCTATACCCAGGCGCGGATCCAGGATTTCGGTCAGGGGGGCGCCCAATACAAAAAGTTGCGCCCTCCGGACGCACCCTACGGGTGCGCCATAGAAAAGACCCGGTTACAGGGGGGGGCGGCCGCCCAAAGCGCCCCCCCTGGATCCGCGCCTGATACCCATGGTAATAGGTATGTATTTTAACAGACAAAACAAACTTTTTGTCACTTTCGTGTTTGGCTCTACCGCTCCGTCTCACGCAAATCAAAATAAGGCTTCATTACTGGGCTACCCGATTGGCAAAACATAAGACTGTGATGAGTAAAACTTCATGTAATCTACGCACAAGAATGTTGGAGAACGCCACCTTAAGTTCGAAAGTATTTCCAAACAGGCTGAACTTATTTCTCGGCACGCCGGGTAGCAAAGCAAGCCATGCCTTCAACACAGCTGCAGCCTTGACACCGGCCAGTGACGTCACGCCAACGCACAGTTCCGCGCAGAAGTATAGCGAGTCTGCTGCAACGTTGTGAACCCGGAACTTTGTATTGGGTCGAGATGTTATTAGGTAATAGGTATATTATGTTATTAGGTAATAGGTTTGATACATATTTTTTCCTTCTTATAACTATATTTTAACTAAATTGATTATAGGTATTAACTTATTTCATTCTATCATATTTATTCGAGTTAGATCACAACATTTTACCCCGAGGTACTGCCCTTGATAGTCGACGGCTGTCTGAAATTTATTTAACATGAAAAAATGATTAAGGAATATTTTAGTGTATACACTGGTGATGTTCGAAATCTCTAAGCTGCTGTAAAAACTAAACAAGTGATATTTACCGAAACATTTTCGGTGTAGACTGTAGATGCCCTGGCACAGACCAGACGCCCTCAATATCACGCATTGCCCAATTTGTGTATAGCTATTATATAATCGACTTTTAACCCTATTCCCTGCGGGCGGCCAGAATCACGTTAACCTGCGGGGGCCAGATTCCGCGCCCCCCCAGAGATCTGCCGAGGAACCGCTCTGCCCGTTTTCGAGCTGGGCACAAACACCTCGATTGCCCGCGCGGCCGCCATTACAGACGTGACGAAACTGCTTTCTTTTATATGAATCCAGAAATGCTTTTTTGCGGTTCTAAATGGGTCGAGCGCAGGGGGCAAAAAATACGGAAAATTTAGGGCTGTTTTTTGACAAAGTATTGCGTGCCATGCGATCTCAACCCGATTTTGCATGCCAAAAAACTGATTTTTCGAGCTTCCAAATGTCATGTTCTTCAATGTATTGAAAGGGAAAAGTACAACAAAACTAAAAACTGCATCAGGCGCACTCAGGGGATACAACAATCTGCGGGAGAATTTTTGACTTGAAAAATTGTGCTGTTAGTCCTTAGCTGGTTTGGGACGTGGGAGACGCGTCACATGGTGGGCTTTCCGTTGGATCCCGTGTAATTTGTTACACAGTCGAACAAAATGGTACATAGGGCGGATTCAGCGTACAAACAGACTCCGTCCGGGAGGACACCCGATATGCCACGGGCAACGGCAAACCTTTGCACTTCCCATTGCATCTGCAGGTTTTAAGTCCGCAACGGCACGAAGATTATGAGGCGGGCAGCAGAAGTATCGCCTCCGCCCGATTTCCTGGTACCCCCTAGGATCGTTGCGCCTGGTCTGAACCACCCAAAATATGGGTATAAATCCCGGCGAATCAGCAGTACACTATGTCATGCATCCTGTGGTACAAGCTCATAGGTATGACGCCTTTCTCCGACATAATATCTGACGCTTTGTCGCTATTCGCCACGCCGATCCCCGCGCACAATGCGTCATATCCGTAAACGGAGATGGCAGAGTAAGGCCCGAACCTCCGCACGACCGTCGCATGTCGACCAACGACCACTCTCCATAAAACATTCCGAACCCTGCGCTAGCCCGCCTCCTGCCTGAAGGCGCGCATTTTTTCTCAAACAATATCTCGTCCTCTCAAGCAGAATGTTACGCTCGATCATTGCGAGTCATTTTACGGGGAAAACACAGGATCCGAAATAGCTCTTCCAAGACGATAGACGTAATCCGGTGTTCAAGAAGTGGCGCGGGCGCATAAAGCACTCACCGTCTCGCCATGACAACAAGACAGCGCCGCTGGGTGGCGGGGGCAGAATCTGCGACCGCCCCGAGGCGGAACTAGCGGATTAATTGAAGGAAGCTACAAAAAAACACTTAACGGACTGGACCACCCATTAGGTTTGGACTGGGTCATTGTGCATGACGTACAACCATGATCATATTTTAGGCGAAGAATAGTCGAGTTTATGGAAAAATCACGCAACTTGTCAGTAATCGCTGAAAGCCGCCTACACAGGCTGGTTAATGTTCTATACCGATGATGTAAGACTAGCTGCGTTCTCGGAATCACGGGACAGTCTGACAAGTGTGGCGTACATGAAAAATGACAGCATGGTAAGAATGTGGGACTTTCTCGGCAGCCATAAGTGGTCACATTTTATGTATGCGATCGGAGTATTACATTTTAATGGTATGCTTTGATCATTTTGATAATTTCACTGTATAAAGCTGGATTAAGCATAATTAATAATGAGCATTAATTAAAAGATGCAGCTCGTTCCGAACCGACTCTTGGCATAGCGTTATCCTCATCAAGTGTTGTTTGTTTCTCCACTCAACCTGTTTAATGTGCACATGGCAGCGTGGCGTAGAAGCTACGTTGACCTCTGAACAGGGAGAGGTCTTCCGCAATCTCTCGCAAACCTGACCCCACGAAGATGACACGAGCCGACCACAAGCCAGAAGCCACACAAAAATCGGGCCGGGTGACCGAAAATCGTGTTAAGCTGTATAGCTGACCAATTTGTCCCGAGACTACACACTTACTGTGCCTGGGGGCTGGCCACCCAGACCGACTGCATCCCCATCCCAACACGGAAGCTAGGAAAACTGTTTGTTTTTATATTGGTAGCCGTCCGTTGAGCAGGCCTCGTAGCTTTATGGAAGCGACGGTAGCGAACATAAATCGGAGCTCAATGCCAAGCGCTCCGCGATCTTCCGAAAGTTGAGGGGACGGAGGCCTTCTGAAGTCGATTCTTTCCATGCAACGCCCATAGGCGTGATGTAAGAAGTCTAAAATATTGGGGGACACGTCCCCCCCCCCCCCCCCTGTGGCGGCGCCATGTAGTCCATGCTTCAAATGCTCATAATGCTCATCCCATAGCCACCACATAACTCCGCACAGCTACGGGTGAGCGCTAGTAGCGCCATCTTTTAACACGACAGTAGCGACATCTGCTAGTACATCAGTAGCGCCATCTGGCCAGCTGGTGGCGCTGTGGGCTGTCGGCGGCCGTCGTCTGGTGACCGGCGATCCAACCTACCAGCAGGGATGACTGTATTGTCTTTGGTTTGTATACGATGGAATAAATTAGCCCTTTGGTGGAACAAACGTGAAAGAACAGCAGGGAGAGTGAGTAGCACTACCAGCCTGGTAGTACCAGGGGGTTAGAAACGGACTGGATATCCACAGTGTCGTTCGGTAGGTCGGCACCAGTTTGAGCTGTGATCCAGGTTTCAGCTGCAATTACATCAACTGACTTATGAGATTCACAAGACAAGGTGACAGCATTCAGCAAATACGAAGCCTACCGGCAATGTATTTATATTGTTCATCATTGGAACTGTGACCTTAACTCCCTTACATTGTGCAATAATGGTCTAACCAACAAGGTCCAGTGAGCGCATTGTAAACAACTGAAGTTATTAATAAGTCATTTTCACTTTGCTATTTTTATCTCTGCTTGTTAGTTGGTTGAGGCCACTTTACTTTTTTCTCATCTGCCTGGTTGTTTCAGGATGCGTTTCGAAGAGTTTGGTGTTAATGACAAGACTAATGACTGAACAGTTTTTAGTTTTTATCTCGTGGCTGGAATATATTCGAGTTTTGCGACCGACTTGTTTTGCTTCTTTTCGCACCTGCCTTTTTTGGAGCCAGCGGCAGCGCCACCTAGGCAACCTCACGCCGTCACCAGATGTCGCGCCAGGCGCTCTACTCCGACACCGCGCTGCCCTCTCCATTCCCTGTCTCCTAGCGTCATCGCACAAACCACAGCGGCATGATGGACTGTCTGACAGCTGTCGGACATGCACGATGAAGCACAATGGCGGCAGCGATGTGCCACAGAGCGTCGTCCATGATTCAGGTGAATCAGCGGCTCAGCAAAGCCACGTGATGATGTTCCGGTGCTGATCTCCAGCTTCTGTCTGTCGCTTACCAAAGTTTGCTGCGTGATTCGGACAAGAGTTTGTATCCACGGACTTCATTAGGCAACGAAAGAGGAGATTATTTGAATGCACATCCGAGGCGGGGGAGATGGGAAGCGTCCCCCCAGTCCCCCCAACATTTTCAGATTGCAACATCACGTTGCATGTATAGAGTTGACTTCAAATGCCTCCTTACCCCAACTTTCAGAAGGCACATATTGTCACCCTTGGTTATTCGTAATGGTTAATGTTAGGAGTCTTGCAAGCTCAAAATCTATAACCGTTGAGATTGCTGAAGCGGTTATGGGACGAAAACAGGGTGCGTTTTACTTAAACTGAGACATCCAACCAATATATATCGCTGTCCTGCAGTGGCCGAGCAGACAATATGACGGACTTTACTCATTGCTAACGAGCTCGAACCCCGGTAGTAACGATTTGTGATGACCTGCATAGGTACTGGTAAGGTCAAGTGACAGTTGTCCGGAGTAAGGATGAACATAGCTCGAAGCGGTCGTGTCACAGCGTCGTGCGACACGCAAAAGAGTGTTCCGCCTTCCGCGAACATGTACAAGCCGGAGGCAAAATTATTCGATAATAGCATTAATGAGTAGTGGATTCTAGCAACACATAGCAAGCTCGGTATATCACTATACTCTGAGCCTAAGGGATTCCTTGCAAACCATTCGGCAAAATGTATAGCAAAATAAAATGTAAAAATAAATTGAAATTAAAACTTCACATCGGTGTTTCATGCGTTCAGTTTTCCTTCCTTGTTCTTTAGTGTACCATTGAGCTAAATCACTTTTTGCGTTCTTTTAACATCACACCTGCATATATTGTTATCACCATCACCACATATTTCAAAAGAAATACACAGCAATTCATGATCTGGTGTCCGGTGACCAAGAATGCCCACTCTCTCAATCCCAACGACTCACAGACCTCTACGTTAACACTGCAATTCAATTTCAAAGTCGTGCCATTCGCAGAGTGCCACCTCGCGGCCAATAAAGAGTTTTTGGTGTGCTATCGGCATATTAACCGTAGTCTGATCTCACCTGCAAAGTCTGCTTCTCGAAACTCCCCCATTAGATCAAAGAATACATTAGCATCTTCAATGGCTGGCAATCATTCGTAAAATTGGAGTCGCCTCCTCGCTATTTTGAATTACTTCTTTGCACACTGCAAAGTGCAATTTTCTTTTGAATATTGCAAACTCAACATCACCATTCCGTCAGTGAACTTTAAAATGTAAATGCCTATGGAATTAATTATATTGTCGTCTGTCGACAATCTTAGTTTTTTTCATTATCAAAACAGCAATAATGGTTATGGCTCGAATTTCGGCGTAAGAGTTAAGTCATAAGTGACGTTACTTTATAACACAGATAGACTTTTCAAGGTCAAATGTCGGCGAATTCGTACACTTCGGCTTTGAGCACGCTACTTGGACACGTAACAGTTTCGCCAAAAGATGATGGGAGCAGCTATATTGAATTTAGTGCTGAGCTTAGCTGGGATCAACGTTTTCAAGTCGGAAAATTACCAAATAAATTTTGATACATTACTTTAGAGTTTAGGGCAAGTTTGAGCAAGAGCATACATAATTGTGAATTCCCACTATTCATTTAAGTTGCTTTTTAGAAATCCTCCGGAGGTGGCACGAGCCCTTTAAGAAATGGAATCAGCTAAAAAAGCAAAACGAAGAATATCAGGCAGGGGCTTCGGGGAAGGCATGGAAGTTAGATGGAAATAAATAATAATATAATAGTGTATATAAGAGAAAGCAAAGGTGGTCATGGCTGAAAACAGCACGTGACAGCACGTCACGTTGTGGGAAAAGGTAGTCTCTACTCTCTTGACCACCTTTTCCCACAACTTTATTTCAATATAGGTATACAACCAGTACAACGCCGTGGTTGGCGATGAACGAGCGAGCGCGAAGGAAATGTGTGATGAATTTCAACTCAAACGGGCAAGTAGTTTCTGAGATACAAAAAGGGCGCGCATGTGAGACATGCGCACGTGCACATGCAGCACACCCACCCGTGACTTGCGGAAAGGCAGCGGCTGAGAAGTCTCTAACCACACACCAAATTCGAACACAATCCGTTCAGCCGTTTCTGATATATATAATAGGGGTGTGCACGTGCGCACGTGCAGAGGCACCCTTCCATTGACTTGTGGAAAAGCGGTGGCTGAAGGATCCCTAACAAAACACCAAATTTGAACACAATCGGTTCAGCCGTTCCTGAGATATGGAATAGGGGTGTGCGCGTGCGCACGTGCAGAGGCACCCCACCCTTGACTAGTGGAAAAGCGGCGGCTGAGGGGTCCCTAACCACATACCAAATTCATACACAATCAGCCCAGCCGTTGCGGAATTTTTGCGACAAAACACCTTTCAATACCCCCTCACGCGGCACGAACCACGCGCAGTGGTAGTCACCCACATGAGTCGGCACTGGATAACAAACAGGTTTGATTGGATGGGGCTACTCAGTAAAGAAGCCCGTTTGTCAATCGGACGTGCGGTTGCAGAGATATAACTTATAAGCTTCTCAAAAGCGTCGCCACGGGTTGGGTCGCGTTGGGTTGGGTCGGGTCGCTCATAATCAGATTTTTCCCATTAACCACGAAAAGACGAGCGAGCGCTTCGCACTCGCTCGTAATAACAATCGATCTGGTGTTATGATGTTTTTGGGGAGGCTGCAGGTGTTTCTCCCGGGAGAACCGAGCTAGTCTTTCGGCGCCCCGAGGGGGGCTGCTGCGTCCACCGCAGCCGAACTCCAGAGTGAGGACGGCCGAGCGACGGAGGAGGGGCCACCCCTCCCCCTGCCCTATCACGGCACGCGGCGGTAAGATCTGCTGATGCGCCGGGCAGACACATGCTCCTACTATACCGGCACACTCTCACATTCGCACGCACGTAACCAAACTAGTAAGGATACACTTCATTCATGCACATATTGGGCAAGGAGATCCTGGTCATGACAAGCAGACGGTTTTTGCTGGCATCTGGTAAGACCTCCCAGCTAAGTAAAGCTTGTTGCTGGTCGGTCTCATCCAGGTTCTAGCGCCGGTTAGTCAGGCTGGCTTTCGCCCGTGATGTAGTGTCACCGATCCATGTGAGACAATCTATTTATTTAATTGTTATGTATCTTTGAAATATTAACTTCTTAATCCTTGGTATGTTCCAATCGTCAGTGCTAAAAGTGTTGAGCTCGTAATACAGTGGTGTTCAGCGGCACAGTCTAAGCGTCAGAGCTAAACAATCGCAGTTTGCCTCACATGGTAGGCAACCCGCAATACACATATGTATTGCCGCACAGTCTACTCCAACCAGCACTCAATGTATTTATAACACTGGTTCCCAAACGGTGGGCCATGACCCCATTTGGGGCAGTGGTGGCAGATTTGATTTTGACATGGGGGGAGGCAAGACTTCGATCAATTCAGTTCAAGTAGTCATATAGCTTAACCCTATTCCCTGCGGGCGGCCAGAAATACGGTTAACCTGCGGGGGCAGATTCTGCCCCCCCCCCTCTCCGAGATCTCGAGAACCGCTCAGTTGATTTCGATAGGACAAAGATCATTCGATTTTTCACGACAATACAAACTTTTTTTAAACCTTTTCTGAAATCCGTTTATTCTTTGTTTTAAGATTAGGTTAAGGAGGCAAAAAATACGGTAATTTTATGCTTTTTAAGGTCTTTGCGGCCATGTGATTTGACCAATTATCATGCCCTAAACGTTTTTGAGCTTCCAATGTACTGCTCTTCAAAATTTAAAGGGAAAAGTACCAAAGTGAAAAATCATAGGCGTATTCAGAAGATGAAAAATGGGGGGGGAGTTTCTGATAACAAATATGTGCTGTTTGTGATTGTTGGGGACGATAAGAACGTCACAAGTGGCATTTTTTATGTAATTTGCAAAATGCAATATATTGCGCATAGGCGGATCTAGGTGAACATCGTGGGGGGCACCATGTGTGAAACGCCTTTTATCATCTTATTAATTTGAAGTTGGACCTAATTCGGCGGAGGATATCGCCTTCCATTTTAAGTACCTGAGTGCGCCTCTGCCCCCAAAACATGTATAATCCAAGTTGTTATGATGTATATAGCAGTGACATCTTTTCTGACCCACTTATTGCACCGCAAACTACGACGAAGATATGCGCCGCACAACCCCATTCGTAACCCCCTCCCAAAAGCATGAGCTTGGAGCGCTTAGCAGATTTTTACCCCAAATTTTCACAAAACACACGCAATTAAATTGTTAGGAAAGGTCACCAAGTCTTAAGACGCTAAGCGTAGCAGTTTGGAAGCAGCAGGCGAAAAAAACGGGGGGGGGGGCAGAATCTGCCCCGGCAGGGAATAGGGTTAGCAGATAGGTCGAAGGAGTTAAAGGAAAATTAATATGGTTATGATGATGATATATCGTGAGTTAGAGTGGCGATCTATCAGGGTTGCCAGAGCCCAGAAATTAACTCTCGCCTTACAGGGTCTTTTCTCACCTTCGCCGTACGGGGGAGCTGACAGGCCCCCTATTTACTTCCAAACCAAGCAACATAGAGCAACATGAGAACCAGCAGCCAACCGGTCATGTGCGGAATCTAATGGTGTGCAATGTGTATGCTTCAGTTCAACGGGTGACTTTCCAGGTGAAGTTCCAGGTGAACAGAGTAAAATCCCTATTATGGACGTGACCTCGACACGATCACGTCCATAATAGAGATTTTGCTCTATCAGAAAACCTCAAAACTTAAAATTGATAAATCAATAAAAAATGCCTGTTCCTTGACCAGTTTTGTCTCACTTTTTAAAGTTTCCTTCACTTGAGGAGCCATCAGTCATTCAAAAATAGAGATATTAATTTCCAAATTTGGTTTTGGTATTTTTCATACTTAGTTATCTCACAAGTTCATACTCAGTTATCTCTCAAGTTCCTGTTTTTTGCTGTAAATATTTGAATTTTTATTTTGTAGTGAATTGTTTTTTTTTTTAATTAATTTATAGGAGTCAAGAGCCCAAAAATGCCGAGAATCCGAGACTATATTTTTTAATGCAATTGTATTTATCAATTTCAATATAATTTCACAATAATGCAACCGCTGTATTTCTTTAACACAATTGGTCTCGAAACATACCTTTTATTTATATTTATAAATTTCAAATTTTGACTTTGTTTTACCTGAGTCTTGACCTTGACGTCATTTGGTGTCAAGTTGTGAAAATTACTGCTAACATAGGCGGCGTAACGGGGGGGGGGGACACCGTGCCTCCTTGAATTTGCCAAGAGGAGCACCCATATCGAAATACCCCCTTCAATTTGGTATGGCTAAGGTTCGTGATTTAGGTCTATTTATCAAATTCATGGCAACACATTTGTATATTGTCGTTAATATTTACGAGCGTAATAATTATCGTACACAAAATCAATATTGGAAGAATCGTAAAAAATCGAATTTTGAAGTAAACTACAACAGAAAAACGTCAAAAGAAGGAGAGAATATTTTCTTTAACATGATCATCACATATTTTCTAACTTGGTTGTTTTTTAACTTTAAAAAATGTTTTGTTTAGAAGTTTTTCACAAAATATATATTTTTAAGCTATTAAAAACAGAATATATATATATATATATATATATATATATATATAAAACGCGTATGGATGACATCCGAAACCAAATTTCAAAGCAGTATATTTATTTTTGACTGACTTATCTCTCGCCAGTGCAGGGGGATTAATACTTATGGATTAAAAAAAGGATTATTTATTGGAGAAGCAAGTATGGACGATGCCCAAACATAATAACGAAGCAATATTTATACTTTTTACTTGCATGTAGCTTTTTTTCTCCTTTTTTTCTCTCGATAAAGTGATTTTTTCCCCAAAAAACACTACTTTTTTCCAAGAAAGTGACTTTTAAGCTCGAATACCAACATAAGGTAACCGTCCAAATCCACCGAGAAAATATGGGGTACCTTTTAGCCACAAAAAGATGACCCCCACGGAAGTCGGAGAGTCTGGATCCGCCAGTGGCTGGGCTGGCTTACTGGCGAATCCAGGGGGTGGCAGGGGCTAAAGCCCCCCCATTCCAGGCCGGACAGGGGCGGCAATACAAATTACCTCCCCCCATATCCGCTGAAACTGGTGATGAAAAATCGGCAATGGCTGCAAAAATAACGTTTTGACGAAAAATAACATATTGTTTGCCGTCGTTCGTGTTTCCTCGATTAGCTCATTCGTGTTTCCTCTATTTGGTAGCAATTTGGTAGCAGTAGGGAGCAGACATGTGCATGGATCTGAAAGACGGATCTATGATTCCAGAGGATCTCTTGATAAAACGCAATGTTGGATCTATGATCCTACTAGATCCCGCGATACAATACAACAGTGGATCTTGGATCCCAGTGGATCTCTCGATTAAATTTGGCAATGGATCTTGGATCCCATAACAAACAACAAAAATGGATCTGAACCCAGTGGATCCGGGATCCTGATCCTAGAGATCAGATCCCGGGATCCGTTTTGGGGATCTGAGCGCATGTCTGGTATAGAGTAGGAAAGGTGGCAAGTCTGACGCTATTTTGATCTGGAGCGATGCACAATCAACGTAGTTTTTGTACGGTGACGATACACTGGCGGATCCATGGGGGTGGCATGGGAAAAAGCGCCCCCCCCCCACCACCCCCATTCCACGCTCGATTGGGTTGGAAATATAAATGATCCCCTCTAAAAAAACACACAAACACAAAAAAACGTAAGAATTCCTTTAATAAAAGTAAAAACGCGTAACAATGCGGAAAGCTAACAACCGAGTATGAATTATCATATGGGCTGGCAAAGATTGACCTGTAAAATGACTTTTCAAAAATGCCTCAGGCAATATCTCTTGGAACTACTGAACGGTTTGAAACTTTAACCTGCACAGCTGGTGTAAACGCCCCAGATAACCCTTTGCACCAATTGTTGTTTAAAATGGGTGACATGAGAGTGTTACGCCTTTGATCGATTTTGCGTGGAACAGGCGCGGATCCAGGATTTCGGTCAGGGGAGGGCGCCCAAAACAAAACCTTTCGCCCTCCAGGCGCGCCAAACCCGGCTCAGAGGGGGCGCGCGCCCAAGCGCCCCCTGGATCCGCGCCTGTGGAATCCACCTAATATGCCATTTAAAATACACTGGAGTACGTGTTTAACCTGCAAATTGTGTATGTTCAGAATACATTTTAAGGTGATGCAAAGATATGATTTTTGGGGGAGGAGGGGGGATTGGTGGCATCAGCTAGTGGCAAATGGGGAATCGACCGAAAAAGGTTGGGAACTACTGCCCTATGTCATGGGCCATACCAACTTGTATATAAAGCTGGAGTTAGCAAATTGCCATATCAGCTTTGGAGCCAGCGACACCAATTTGGAATCAGCTATACTAACTTGGAATATTTTGACCGGTCTAAGACTGGGTCAAGACCTGGGTCAAAAACCTGGAACAAATAATCTGCGCCGTGGAGCGCCCGAAATTTTGAGTCTTATGCCCTGCATTCAGGGTCAACCACATACCATGACAGAACGGAAAATCACCCGTAACCGGTTGACGCAGCCCGAGGCGTTCTTTAGACCATTCCCTCCGAACATCTTTTTAATTAGCACCGTACCAGGACAGGCACCAGTGCTTGCAGAGTATACGGTCATTCAGGGCATGACCTGGTCCTTTGGACCCAAGACGCCCATAAAAAGCTGGCGCCCCTCCGACCAGTGATGGCGCCCCTCCGGCCAGTTAAGGCGACCCTCCGGCCAGCATGACGGCGCCCCTTCCGGCTAGTGATGGCGCCCACTGCGGTCAGTGATGGCGCCCCTCCGGCCAGTGACGGCGCCCCTCCGGCTAGTGACAGTGCCCTCTGGTCAGACTGGCGAAACCTCCGGCTCAGATGATGCGCCCCTCCGACAGTGACGGCGCCCGCTCCGGCCAGTAAGCGCCCTCCGCCGGCATGACGGCGCCCCTTCCGGCTAGTGATGGCCGCCCACTGGTTTAGTGATGGCGCCTCCGGCAGTTGACTGGCGCCCTCCGGCTATGACAGTGCCCCCTCTGGGTCAGTGACGGGCGCCACACTTCCGTCGTGCATGACGCCCCTCCGGCCATGACGGCCGCCCCTCCGGCTAGTGGACGGCGCCCTCTGGTTCAGTGACGGGGCGCCCCCGGTCAGTGACTGGCGCCCCTCCGTCAGTGACGGCGCCCCTCCGTCAGTGACGGCGCCCTCCGGTCATAACAGCGCCCCTCCGGTCGGTGAAGACGCCCTCCGCTAGTGACGGTGCCTCTCTGGTCAGTGGATGGCCCCTCCGGCCAGTGACGAAGACCCTCCGGTCAGTGACGGTGTCCCCTCTGGTCAGTAACGGCGCCCCTCCGGTCAATGACGGCGCCCCTCCGGTCAGGTGACGACACCCCTCCGGCTAGTGACGGCGCCCCTCCGGCCGGTGAAGGTGCCCCTCCGGCCAGTGGATGTGAACTTGCTGATGTGGTCGACTTGACGCCGGCCTGAACACGCGCGCCGGACCGTAAACAGGCCGCCGGGCCGGGCGTCGAACGGCGTGTCGCAGCATTGATCGAAGCAGCTCTGCTTGATACAATTTAAGCATATTATTCATCTCACCTCGAATTTATTATGGGTATGGAGGCACTATTTTTCCGTAGCCCGTAGGTACTACAGTAGATAACAGGTACGTATGTACATACAATACATACAATTACCTACATCTTAACCCGCGCTTGACTGGGGGGGGGGGCAAATATTGCCCCCTGCCGTTTATTCGCGATAACTCACAAACTATTCAAGATATCTACCTGAAACTTGCAGTACCTTCCTGCACATCAATTTGACATTGTTTGTAAAAATTTGGAAATGTTTCAAACTTCTGGGGGTTAGATATACACTGTTTTGTGATGTCACGTTTCTTGAATTTAGCGACAAAATCATAAGTTTTAAGCAGCTGTAAAATGGTTACATTTTATGATTAACTAAAAAAAATAAAAAATAAATATAGCAAATATTTCATGTAGTATCAAAATCAAAATTTTCAACAAAAAAATCAAAATTTTCTGCTATCCCAAAATTTTCAAATTTTCTATATTTACAATTTTTTTACATTTTTTTGTGACATGAAAAATCGGAATATATGAAAAAGAGTGGTGTTCAAGAAACATACAAACCAAATTTCAAAAGAATATCACCATTTTTGACTTAGTGATAGCCTTTTAAGCACAACGAACTATGGTCGAATTTAGCAATAAAGTCACACAAACTTTGAAAAGCTGTGAAAAGGGAGAAATTAAAAGATAAACTGGAATTGAACAAAATCAGACAGACATATAAATGTTCTAAAACAAACAAAAATTTCAAAATATTGACATAGTTTTGTATTTTTTTGCGAAATTATTATATATTTTTTTGCTTCGAAAATATAAAAACTGTATATTTAATTGAAATAAAAGTGTTACAACAATATGAAAGCCAAGTTTCAAACAAAAGGCACCATTTTACTCAGAAATCCCAAGAATGGTAACAGATGACGTACAATTTTGAAATTGCGTTTTGTGTTTATTTTGACAAGATAAATACAGATAAACGTCAGCAATGTGGTCGACTGACTGTGTTGGTTGACTACCCAGGCACCGGGAAACATGGCAACAAATACAATAACAAACACCCACCTTTTGGCACCTTTTGGCTCAATGGGCTTTCAGAATCAATAACATATTTGCCACTAACATGCTCAACTAACATAACCTAACGCTCAAAGGAAACTATCTTTAATATTTTGTTTTGTTTTCTCTTTCTTGAGTGAGTGGCGCGACTTTATCTTTTTTATCTCTTTGTGGTTTTAACGTAGGTAAGGTGCGGTTGTCGCATTGGACAGAGGGAGGGTCACTCATGTAAAGGCTTTAAAAATGCGTTTTTTGGGGGGAATAGTCCCGTGACATCCTCTTTGGCTCTGGATCCTCCCATGAACCTATATTCTACACCCCTGTTCCTGATAATTGTTTTAATCGAAACTTTTATTTATGGAACAAAGGCAAAGTAATTATACCTACATTATTACCGATCGCTTTTCTTGTAAGGCTTGATCATGTGCAGGGGCGTAGGAACTTAATTTGCATTGGGGTTGCACCTGGGCTGACCAATATGACACCATCATTTTTTTCCCATGGGACATTTCATTTTTCATTTTTGGCCGATGTGACATTTCATTTTTTGTGGCAGAAATTTCTTACTCTTAATATATAGCTATACGCATGATTTAATATTTACATGCCACATGCCACTGTTTGCGAACTATTAGTTCAATAGGTGGCAGTTTTTTCAGATAAAGAAATCTCAGTTTTTTAATCTTTGTTTTATAAAAAGTACACCGGGATTTTTACGAGCTGTATGTCACGGCGTCACTCCTTTGCACCATACAGATTAGACAGGGTGTAAAAATTGTAGGGGTAGGGTGACAGGGTGTCAAAATTGATTGTAGTTCTATTTTGTGCATTTCTTGGCTAGTCTTGACAATATAATTATTTTAATTTTATAATTTCTTAAATTTCTTGACCACATAAAATATACTTGTTTTAAATAAATATTTAAATGTAAATGGAAAATTATATATAACAAATTGTGAAATAAATATATCAATACATTAACTCTCGGTAGGTAAGTATTAACCCTACTCCCTGCGGGGGGCAGATTCTGCCCCTCCCGGTAGTTTTTCGCCCGCCGCTTCTGAACCGTTACGTCTATCGTCTTGAAACTTTTGGACTTTTCCAAATACTGAAATGACGCGTGTTCTGTGAAAAATGTGAAAAAATCGGCATAGCATGAGGCGCTCCTGGGGTCATGTCTTTGGAGGTCGCTAACGAAATGAGGGTGTGCGGCGCATAGCTTCCTTCGTAGTATTGCGGTGGAATAAAGCGGTCGTAAAACTAAGTCGATGCTTTTATACAATCATACATAATTGGATTATACATATTTTTTGGTGGCAGAGGCGAACATCAGGTATATAAAAATGGGAGGCCGATATTCTTCGTCAATTTAGGCCCAAGCTTCAAATAAGCAAGAGATAAAAGGCGTTCGCGCCACATGGTGCCCCCCACGTTTATTTACCTGAATCCCGCCCTATGCAAAATTTTGTTAAATTAAACTAATTACAGCAACAAGACCACATGTGACGTTCCCACGTCCAAACAATCAGGAAAAGCAGCATATTTTGCATACCAAATTCTTCCCAATTTTTTATCCTGAGTGCGCCTATATTTTTCGTTTTTGTAGCTTGTCCTTTTCACACAGTTGAAGAACATGACATTGGAAGCTCAATAAACGTTTTTTGCATGCACATTCGGTCGAATAACATGGCCACCAATGACCTTTCAAAAAAAGCACCCAAAATTTTCGTATTTGTTGCCCCTGGCCTCCGCGCCATTTTAGAGCAAAGGCAAATAGCGGGGTTTAAGCAAGAAAAGATTTCGTCACGGAGATAGAATCGAATGGTGTTCGTCCCATCGAAATCAGCCGAGCCGGTTCTCGAGATCTCTGGGGGGGGGCGGAATCTGCCCCCCCCGCAGGTTAACGTAATTTTGGCCTCCCGCAGGGAATAGGGTTAAAGCCTGGCAAAAAATGAGAATCTTAAAACTTTGCTGAACGGAAAAAAGTTGTTTGGAGGAGTTCTAATCAATTCCGAGAAGTCCAAATACATTATGTTTTGTAATCATCGGATTTCACTTGATTGTCTAATAATCCACGCCGCGCCGGGGTGGGGCGTTTAGACGTCACCACTAAATTAAACGATAGAAGAAAAACGGCGGCGCTTAGCCCCACCGTTTTGGGCACAAGTGTTTGAATATGTATACCACCATTGTGTGAAATTCCCTGACCTCAGGTCAGGCTACTAGGCCTAGGTCACGTGACCGCCACCTCGACAAGTTTGCATCAGTATCAGTACCAGTTCACGTTCTAGCCGACTAGTTTCAAACTTGCAGGAATTCAGTACCAGTCACAGTTTCTTAGCCGACTAGTTTCAAAACTTGCAGGAATTCAGTCCAATTTCAATATGGATCATGCTATCATAGGTAATTCCTGATGGTCAGGTGCAAAATTTACGTTCAGTGCTCCCTACAGAGACAGCTGATTCATCCTAGAGGTCCGCCAACAATTGGTTTGGCCACGACATTATGAAGACATATAAGTGAACCAGCTTCTAAATGTTTGTCTCGTCGATATACGTATCCAGGGGCGCAGTCAGCCCTTCGGAAAAGGGGAGGGGCATTACATTCCCAGCGCCACCTCGGGAAAAGGGCCTTCCGAAAAAAAATCGCAAAAAAAATTTCACACCCGGATTGGCCACTATATTTGGCGGGACCCCTAACAAAGTTCGAAAAAGGGACGTCACGAAAAGTTTCTAGTATGAAAGTTCGGCCCAAATGGGGGAAGAGACATGCCCCTGCGCCTCCCCCATAGCTGCGCCCCTGGCCGGATTGGATCTCCAGCAGAAAGTGGGGAGAATTCGAAATACTTCCAACAAAAACAAAACATGGCTTTCAAAGAAACTTCATCTGTGAGAAAGAGACAAACGAGGAGCATGCGTTCTTTATTGTTTCCACAAAACTCATTTCAGCATGGAAACTTTACTCTTTTTGAAAGTTGGGTTGCACTTTTGTCATTGGGTTGGCAACTTTTTGAAAGTTGGGGTTGTAGCTACAACCCAAAAGTAATAGGTTCCTACGCCCATGATCATGTGTGTGTGTGTGTGTGTGTGTGTGTGTTGTGTTTGGTGTGGTGTGTGTGTGTGTGTGTGTGTGTGTGTGTGTGTGGTGGTGTGTGTAGGTGTGTGTGTGTGTGTGGTGTGTGTGTGTGTGTGTGTGTGTGTGTGTGTGTTGTGTTGTAGTGTGTGTGTGTAGGTGTGTGTGTGCGTGTGGTGTGTGTGTGTGTGTGTGTGTGTGTGTGTTGTGTGTGTGTGTGTGTGTTTGTGTGTGTGTGTGTGGTGCTTGCGGGCAAACAAGCCACTGTTATGCCTGGGGGGGGGGGGGGGGCGCATACCCTAAATGCCCTCCTCTGGATCCGTTAGTGCATCTAGATATGTTCTTGAGTTCAGAATGTGACTGATTTATGGCTTATGCACAGAACTTGCATCTCAGCTGAAGTATGTGGCGGCAGCGAGCCTCGGTCGTTATCTGGACCCGAAGGGCTCAGGCCGTGACGGGAGAGAGACAAGCCCATTGATTCCGGCGAGCACATGTCTGGTTGGGGCAGGGACGTAGCCAAGGGGGGGGGGGGGGCACGGGGCCATGCCCCCCCTGAGCGAAAAATAAATTCATACTAGATAAGAATGAGATTCTCTGAAAACCGACTACCCCCCCCCCCCCCCCCCACCCCGGTCAGCGACATATGCTGAGGAGCAAAATGTGATTTCACACTAGATAGAATGAGATTTTAGGGGCAAAATCTGATTTTTTTCCGACGAGGCCCCCCCCTGAGCAAAATCCTGGCTACGTGCCTGGGTTGGGGAGTCTTCAGCCCCCCCCCCCAGCAGGGCCTATTTTAAACATGATAACTGGGAGGATTCGTCCCCCGCCAGTGGCGGATCCAGAAAATCTTCAAGGAGGGGGCCATCAATTGCAGTGGGTGCCCCTACCTATACCCAAATCTGAAAAAACTGATGAATTTGGTCCACTATATTTTGGAGGGTGCCCCTATTTCGGCATTTTTTTTTGGTAATTTGGCCAAATGTAAGGAACCAATCAAGCCGACAAGTTAACCCCCTCTCAGCCGGCCAGAGTGCCCCCTCAGGCGGACCAAGAGTGCCATCCCTCAGGCGACAAGAGTTCGCCTCCTCAGGCGGCCAGAGTGGCCCTCCCCTCAAGCTCGAGGCCCAAGGGGGGGGGGCATGGCCCCATGGCCCCCTCTGGATCCGCCACTGTCCCCCGCAGTGCCTTCAAATCCCCCTCCCAAAAATCTCCCGCAATCGACTGTAAGAAAAACGCGTTGTTCTGTCCCGACGACCCGACGCCACTCCCTCCCAAATTCAAAGCCTAGACCCACCAGTGGAAATCCCCGCAGTGAAAATTCCTTAGAGAAGGCCTTGCCCCCCCCCCCAATTTGCCTTCAGCCCCCCAACTTGGCCGAAGAAGCTGGTCAATTCAGGGGAAAACTGTTTTTTATGTTTCTTTAAGCGATTTTACTTAGCTCAGCCCCCAGCCCCCAAAAATATGGAGGAGCAGGAGCTACCCCCTGCTGTGGGCATACCTACCTATCTACCGGGCCGGGCCTCCCAAACTAGCATTTTGCGGTTCTCGATCACCAAAGCAATTGTGTGAGGGCTTTGGATCCGCTTCTCTCATGGTATTTTACAAACAACTTAAGAAATGATGGCCGCCAGGCCGCGTGTTGCAGCCGGCATAGGTGGGCCCAGCAAATCTCCCGGTGGCAGGACACCATGTGCACCCCTCCTGGGCCCAATCTTAACCAAGAGTCCAGTCTATACCAATGCCGTGAGATTGGGTAAATAAACGGCATATTGATGCGCCGGCGCTGCAAAAACTACTCCACTCGGGTCGAACCGGGGATAAACCCTTAAATCAGCCCTAGCGTTCTACCGGACTTGGCATAATTTCGACCAACGAGTGAAGCGAACAAACGCCGGTGGTTTAATTAAGTCGGCAATTCCGAAGCACTCCATTCACGGCATGCCGTACTTGCGCTATTCACGGCACTTGGTAAGATTGGGCCCTGGCTACGCCTCTGGCAGTCGCACGTGCCGAGTACGTCACAGCTGATCTTCCGCGTCGGATCATCTTCCGCGTCGGATCAGCTGTTGAAGGGCGGGGCATAGCGCAAAGTTAGATGACGTCAGACATGTGGCAGCCTTCCAATAGGATTCAAAGGATATTTCAATTGCATCTTTTGGGGTATTTTTGAATGTCTAGCTCCCAAAATAATCTTTTTCTACCCAACTAACGTAAAATTTAGCTTGAAACCAGTTTCAACTCATTCAAGTGCCTTCCTCCGCTGGCACTACTTTTACCGGCCGAGGGTACTCGTTCGCCAAATCTAGAGTCACTTTCCTTATTTGTCTCGCTGGGGGTTGGACGCTCTTTTCGTGCTCGTGCGGGAGAATTGGATTGTTTGTTTTGGTTAACCACATCCATATTTGTAAATCATTGCAAATGTCAGGTGGAAGGGGCAGGGACAGTGCATCGTCCGTTTCCCGCATGGGAAAAAAGTGAGTGAGAAAAGCAATGCAGAATTCGAGTGGAGAGGGTAATGGTCAAGATTCACAACAACACTACTCGCTGAACTTCCCTGTGAACCCAAGTTCGGAGTTCTACCACAACTTGACATCTTCAAGTTCAGGTGTGTCAAATATCCCAGGACTGCTGAGGCTAGCACCAACTTCTCCAATGGGTATGCCTGTGGTGTCCAGTGGTATCCAGACTGTTGCAGGAGCCAGCCATGGTTATGTGGTTCCAGGTGGCAACACCTTGAAAAGAACTGCACATGATGCTGGCTTCTCAGATCAGAGACAATGTGAAATGCCATCATCTGATGATGATAGCTCCATATCGGACAAATTCTCCTTACCACAAACATCAGTGTCGCCTACGGAGGGGCAATCAAAGATTTCCGACTCCTCTCCTGCAGTGAAGAAAACAAAGGGTAGGGTCAAGATTAAGATGGAGTTCATTGACAACAAGCTCAGAAGATATACCACATTCTCCAAGAGGAAGACTGGAATCATGAAAAAGGTATGTTGCTGTTGGGGATGCTTTGGTGACGGCAATGCTAGTGAGTTTCCAGCTTGCTGTCAATGCATTGTGGTAACTATTGCAATTTGCAGGTTCCTGCAAGAACAAAACTGAATATTTCTAATCAAGGCAGAAAGTATTTTGTTTGCTCTAATTTTATCCAATGCTAGCCATTTTAATTTATATGATGCTGATGCACAGAGTTGGTTAACTTCAGTCACTTTTTTAAATATATTTTCATTCTAGCTCATTGTCTGGACACTTAACGTTTTTTTGGTATGTTTCACATTAAATACAACTGGTATGACCTTTATATCTGTTTTTAGCCTTTCTTATTAATATGAAATTGCTATGATTATATTCACAATATGGCTGCTTAGGGTTAAAGTATTATATTTCACCGCTTATAAACTATCAACAACTTAATGCACATGTTTTCTTGATTGTGTGTGAATGATATTAACCCTGGTTGAGATGGGCGCAAATTGACCAAAGGTGTTGGTGCGCCCTTAAACTCTAATAAACAAACATATGTTGGTTGAGATATTGAAGGTGCATTTACTATTCAGGTCTATATTATATTAAGCTAGTGGGTTAGGTCTACTGCAACTGTACCTAATAACCACCAAAAAGCTTTGCCTTGGGTAATGTGAACATTGCAACCTGTCTGCGATGTTTGCAAATGTTTGAGTGGGTACATTCTTTTTTACATGTAAATTCCTGTTACTGTATCATGCCAGTCTTTAGGCAGCCACCTTTTGTGGCTTAGTTTGTGGTGCTTGGAATATAGAACCACCATGTTGCAGTTATTTAAGCGTTTTCCATTAACTCTTGATGCCTATCAAGGAACTTTTCCATATTTGTGGCAGACATAATCAGCAGTACGGTCCTGAAGATCATTGGGATTAATTTGTTTTTCTTTTATCCCTGGAGTATGGACAGTTAGTTTTTGGTGAGCTACAGACAGACAGACAGACAGACAGACAGACAGCTGGTGAAGTGGAGAGAAAAAAGAACTGGTACCTACTACCTATCCAAGTATACCACTGCCTGTTTTGTGTGAGTGTGTGTGTGTCGTGTGTGTGGTGTGTGTGTGTGTCGTGTGTGTGTGTGTGTGTGTGGTGTGTGTGTGTAGTGTGGGTGTAGTGTGTGTGTGTGTGTGTGTGTGTGTGTAGTCGTGTGTGTGTGGTGTAGTGGGGGGGGGGGGCGAATTTAATTGTTCATGAAAATGACACTTTCTACTGTGTTGCATGGACATCATCAACTCAGCCAGTAATATCCCTTATAAAACTATTGAACATGAGTGTATGGCTACTGTGTGAATGATTATTTTGTAAATTTTGGAAGGTTTTGATTTAACTTTTTATCTCACAATATGGCCTTATGCTTTACTTAAAAGAGTTTTATACCATTGCAATATGTTTATCTTAAGAGTTAGGATCTTCATTCCATATCCCAGCAAAATAAGCCATTCTGGCTTCCTGGACAGGGTATCACATATTGATTGCTAATATCATCCAAATTGAACTTCAATAAAAAAGTTCTTTAAAACTGTTGAGATTGCCTACTTCATTTTGAAAATCAAATTTGATTACATTTTTATATACTCTTGATCAATCCAGAATAAAAAGCTCTTACTGTTCTTTAAAACTGTTGAGATTGCCTACTTCATTTTGATGAAGCCCCGAATCCTCCTACAACTATCATACTATTTGATTGATTTTGATTTGTTTTTGCAGTCATCGATCACACACCCAAAGAGCTGTGTATTAGTGGGTCGAAAGTCTTACACAAAATATGTATCTTCGACTGCAGCATGTATACAAATGGACACACAAAGTGTACAAATGCAAAAGACACAAAACTGGGAGTAGCTTAAGTCAAATATCCGCCACTTCCGCCGGATTGCAGTGGAATCGGCGAGGTACGTGACACGTGTGTGTAGAAGTAGACGTAGAGCACTACTACTGGATATAGGCTTAAATTTCTTCCTTCCTGGATATGGTAGATAGTGGATATAGTAGATAGTATGCTGGCGAGTGGTGCTGGCACGTGACTATTAAATAACTGGGTAACTGCTAGGTCTCGGTTTCTTCATTCAGTTTCCCGTATTATGATCAGTGATCGTGTTCTCGATCCGCTCTCTGTGCCCAGGGGCGCAGCCAGGGGAGGCAGATTGCCATCCTTACAGGTCACAGGGGACCCACTGAGATTCGCCCAGATACCATTTGTATTAGCTAAATGGCTTTCGAAAAGCCACAGAGGAGCCCTAAAACCAGGCGAGGGGTCACTCTGGTGCATGTCAAGGGCCCTCAGAGACACTGAAGGGCTTTCAAAGCCAACCCAGGGGCTTCTTGTGCATGCCCAGAGGCTTCTTGTGCATGCCCAGGGGCTAATTGAACCCACCTAGGGACCCCAAAAATTCCCAGGGGCCTCGAGGATGTCCAGGGGGCCATCAAGCCCATTTAGGGGCCCCAAAACCTGTCCAGGGGCCTCTCGCGCATTTACAGTGGCCCATTAAGTCCACCCAGGGGCCAAATACATGCCCAGGGGCCTCTTGGGCATATCCAGGGGCCCATTGAGCACTCCCAGTGGCCTAAAGAACTTGCCCAGGGACCTCTCAAGCATGTCCAAGATCTCATTGAGCCCACTCGGGGCCCACACAACTTGCGCAGGTGCCTCACGAGCCTGCCCAGGGGCCCATTGATTAGAGTCTGTTCAGGGGCCTCTCGAGCTTGCCCTGGGCCCATTAAGTCTGTTCGACAAAGCAGCCAGTAGTGATGTCATTTTCCCAAAATTTCCTGACCAAAACCAATCCAATACCGAACAGGAGGCATTTTGGTTGACAAAATATTGACCGATTTCGGTTGAGGCCAAAAATGTCCCAGATTTGTCCGATTTTAAATAGTAAACTTATTTATACACATTGGCAAAAACAGCTTTGTTAACATCATAATTTATAAAACGCACTTGTACGGTTTCCAAAAAGACATTATAATTGTGAAAAAGGAACTAAATACATT
>VOPJ01011251.1:0-23639 GCA_014673585.1 Semibalanus balanoides
ATAAAAATATTTGACTTGTGCATACTTCTTGACTTCTCCGCACATTTGAAACTGAATAAACTAATGTCAAATTCTTCAATTTTTACTGGGTACAGTACCCAGTTAATTTTGGGCCTTTGAAATTTACTGGTGCAGTGTACCCAGTGGTCGTTACGCCCATGTCAATTTCGCATTGTTACGTCGGCGAAACGTTGTTGATCGGGAGGGGGCGTGGAGTCGGGTCTTCCGGACAGTTAACCATCGCCGTCCGAGCGGGGGCACACGCGCTGTTAGGCATACCCTCAGGTGTTTCGACGATAGCGTAAAAACGTCGGTTTGCAGCTCCGCTGTTTTTGGCACAGCTGTTTGGGCATCAATTAAAGGGACACTCCCACCTTAAAAAAATGTGATGTACGTAGTTTGTGGTGCAAAATATGAAGTGAATGCTGCCGAACACGATTATGACATTTGTTTATCACAAACAGTGCTCAATTTCATATATTTTTAAATATTTGGGCTGATGACGTCATATGAAGAATTTTTTGGGAAAAAAGACAACCTTCACGCTGCCATAAGTAGGACTAGTGTATGGCTAATGTATGGCCAAAGGTGTAAAACAAGTCGTAATCAACAAGTCGTACAAGTCGTAATCAATGTAATCAACATTTAGTAAAGAGAGACTACGACATCGGCTCAGGGCCACCATTTAAATACATTGGGGACTGGGATGTTACAGATGTCAAAACCAAACTATAATTTCTCTGTGATTCGACCCTCCAGTGGTTTTACTTATACCATACATAATTTCAATGCCAAGCACGCAAAATGGCTATCTCAACTCAAATATTATGTTAAGGTGGGACAGTCCCCTTAACCATATTTTGCGAAAGTTTGTACTTCCGGTCGTCTCAAGTCAGGTCACAACGTTACGTCAAGTGACCTTACCTTAAAGAATGTTTGTGGTCGTGCCCAAAAGCGTCGTCTTTGTCCGAGAGGTTTTAAATTTGCATGAAATCATAAGTTACAAGAAGCTAACTGTAATTCGTTTATCTCGAATTTTGTGTATCGGTGACCTAAGGTCAGGTAAATTTTCTGACCTCATACATGAACTGGAAACTATACCAATGCTTCTTTTTCAAAGAATGTGCATTGGATCAGGTCAAGTCTTGCATAATCATGCTATTTTAGCTCATTCTTGATGACCCAGGTGCAAGTATTTCCGTACCCAGTGACCTCTGCAAGATTATACGAGATCATTTCAGGTCACCAGCATTTGTTGCTAATAACTATTGAAATAATAACGATGGAGACGTACAGATTGCACCATTGTGTTTGTCTGGTCGAGTTTTGTCACCCCATATGTAACATGAGATACCTAAATTACCAAATGACCTTGACCTGAGGTCAAATTTTGAAGTTGACCTAACCAAGTCACCATTAAACTTGTTCCAGGCGCCTTGCCGAGACAATCACGATGGTGGTAAAATAGTTAATCGATCTTGTTAGGTCAAAAGTTATTTGCTAAAAAAATAGTTTGGCAAAAATTGCATGTTTGATTTTTGATAACCTCTAGAGTCTAAATTGTTGTCCTGAGCTAAAATCTGAGGACATGTTGGCGATTGTTAATTTACAAAGTTGTATATTTCTTTTCTGTTTGTTCCTAGCTAATAGCTATCATATTTTCCGAAATATTTTGGGATTTTATAATCGAAGTCCTAAAACTGCAAATATGACCTTTGATGACCTCTAGAGACCTCAACATTGACCTGAGCTAAACAAATGAACGAAGTATCTTTGAATGACCAGTTGAGAGCTTCTGAACGGTTTTTCGGTTTCTTTCTGCGTTCCATAGAAGCCGAGTTCGAGGAAGGGGATGCCTAAACTAAACACCCCGCGGCACGGCGCCGGTTAAACGCGTTTTTCCTACCGTCGACTGCAGGGTATTCTTGCGTCCACTGGGGGAGGGGGAATTTCAAGGCACTGCGGGTGACAAAAACTCCCCCAGCTAACATGTTAAAATAGGCCCTGGATGACATCATCGTCCTGAGGTTCTGCCACCTTGGAAAAGTTGAGGGATATCTATCATAATTATCTTGACGATTGTTGTTATGCAGCGTGACAGTTCTCCCGACGTCTCAGTCAATCCGACAACGTCTCAGTCCACCCGACAACGTCTCATTCCACCCGACAACGTCTCAGTCCACCCGACAACGTCTCAGTCCACCCGACAACTTGTCAGTCCACCCGACAACGTCTCAGTCCACCCGACAACTTCTCAGTCCACCCGACAACGTCTCAGTCCACCGACAACTTCTCAGTCCACCCGACAACGTCTCAGTCCACCCGACAACGTCTCAGTCCACCCGACAACTTCTCAGTCCACCCGACAACGTCTCAGTCCACCGACAACGTCTCAGTCCACCCGACAACTTCTCAGTCAATCCGACAACGTCTCAGTCCATCCGACACTGATTGATCGTGATAGGCAAGCACGCTACAGATTGTGGTCTGTGAAAATGTTCAAAGCAGCCGTGCATTTTTTGCATTAAAGGGAAATAATGACCTTTTGATTTTGTAGTAGCAATTTCTTAGGCTACCGTTACGATATACAAATATGTGATCTAAATTTAAGAATTAAATACAACAGCCGTTTTCACGATGGAATTTTTTGCGCGAAATATTGTAAAACATGTGTAATGTTTTTAAGTGTTTTGGTAGTAGCCGTTTTCACGTTGGACTAATTTGCGAGAAATGTTTTAACCCTCGTCCTACGGTCCCGTAATGCGAGGGTTAAAACATTTTTTTTTCACAAATAAGTCCGTCGGGAATACGGCTACTACTAAAAAATTCATAACATTTTAAAATGTTTTAAAACATTTCGCGCAAAATAATCCATCGTGAAAACGGCTAATGGACTAGTTGCAGGTTACCTAACCCCCTGTTTTTATGTAATTTATTGAACGCAATTTTATTTAAACTATTTTAAAGATTGTCAATTTAATATAAATTCCCCTGAATTATCAGGATTTTAAATAATTAAGTATATTTACGCAATTTACAATTCTGCTCTCTGTATGACGCAATTTAGTCAAAGTGCAGGCCGGCAATGAACCTAATTTGTTATTTCAGTTCGGATGACACATAGAATTTTGTTAAAATAGGTTTCTCATCCAGTGTGCAAGCGCCAAAATTCAGCATCACGTAAAGGTTTTTGATGCTACTCGACATTGTTCATGTGTAGAGTTGGTTTGACACTGAGTCTGAGAACAGTATTTTCTGAATGTTAGGTGCCATGTACTTCATTTCCCAGTCACTTTTAGTCTGAGATATTCAAATGTCGCCAATCACATCACTGGCAGAGATTAAGTTATCAATAGCGCCAGAGAAGCTTCGACTAAGGCATTGCTCTAAATTATCAACGCTTAGGCTATATATTGTTACTCTGGGCCAGTGCCCATTATAGGTAATATCTTCTACTCGTGTTTTTATACTGATATATAATCTTATACTTAAATGCAAAACAGAATATAAGTAAAATTACTAAGGGGGCTTCCAGACGTGAATTTTTAATTTCGTAACTATATAATCTCTATATTTAGCTTCATTATCTATTATATTAATATATTTATCTATCTATAATTGGTACACCTCCCTGTGTAATCACGTGGAAATCAGAGCACGGTGATATGCAGCTATTCAAGCGGAGTGAATTTGTATATATATATATTATATTTTTACTGAAACAAACACAAGAGCAAATGGTGGAATTCCTTACCTTGTGACCAAATAATAATTTTAGGACGGCAGTCTCTATATATATATTCTTATGCAAACGGATCCTAAGGATGATCTAGAATCTCTATCTCTCTATATCTATAAGACAGCATTGAGGGCACGGTCGCATTTTTGCAAGTAGTTTCTGGGGCAGTGTTTCAGTGAGGGCAGCATCTGGATTTGAGGTCCACTTGAACAGCTCCTGTTGGAGGTAACTAAACGAGTAAAGGTGTTTAATAGAAATCTTCCAGACAGGAAAGCAACTAAAAAAACAAGCCGGTGGGAATGCAGCGCGGACGCATCCCTGCCGGCAGGTAGCCGTAAGCAGCTTGGTGAGTGAGGTGGAGGCAGAGCTGTGCCTCAGCCGAACGGAGCCTATCTCGAAACATGTGCTCTAGAAGATATTAAGATGACGCTTGTGGTGTTGTGAACTTACACAGCATAAATCTCCATGAATTTCTGAAGTAGTTTTGGTGTGAAACCAGAAAGTCATACGGGAAAGCCGTTTAACATTTATATTTGCCACGTTTTTTTTTGGAAATAACATTGGCTTTCCATAGGATGCGCAAATTATTGCTAAATGACTCACCGCATCAATGCTTTTATAAATAATAAACGTTACATTGCAAATATCTCTCTGAATATTGGTCTGTATGCAAAATGATGTATATCACGTTGATCAGCACATTTTTCTTATTATTTTACACACATTCACCAAACAACCTGCAACTTGTCCATTACTCACTTATTCAAAGTTGGAAGTTTTGTCAAATAGCTAGTGGGTACATATATTTCTTTCGGAGTTCATGATTGGTGTTTTCCCTTCACTATTGGAAGCGCGACATACCCATCTGGCGCATTTATTTAAAATCTGGTAAACTTTGGATAATGTCTCTGAAACAAATCGCCGACGCTAAATAGGTCACCGTTGTGTGCTCAAGTGAGTTTCCGATTTCATCGACAGTTTTTTAATTGTTTGTTGATTTTTGTTAAATGATTCGTGTCATGATAAGCTACAGCATAGTGTTGTATACAGCCAGATACAAAACTATACAAAACGCCTAATCTTGAAAACAAATGAACTAATTTTCTCAAATTGAGGGTCGCAACAGTAAAGTACTAACTAGGCCGTCGTAGCGTGCCCAAATTAACTGCTAATTTGGTCGGTTAATGATTCAATGTTTGTTGATTGTTAAGGATATTAGGACACATAATCACAATAGAGAGAGCGCATGACACATTTTCCAAACAATTTTGTAAACATTCCAAGACAAGCCCGGAATTTGACATTCGTTACCAAGTATGCTTGCAAGTACCTACCTACCTACCTGTCGTTAAAAGATCAGTAGGAATGTTTTTATGAAAAATGTGATGATCGACGATCGTATAATATATTTTGGTCGTCTGTCGATACTAAGTAGGTAATAAATCCTTTTTAGGGAAAAGGTCATTATTTTCTTTTAATTCTGAATTAGTGCGGAGGCTCATTTCAATCCTGAAACGAATGTGAACGAAGCCAAAACTATCGATTCTGGCTAACCTGATTTGGCGTAATTATGCAGACGCCCTGACTCGGTCGCTCAGACAGGACTGGGAAAAGCCACCATTCTACCCCGTTTTAACGGGTGACAAATAGATCAGCACCGGTGGCAAATCTTAACTATAGAACATAAATAGGTACAACAACTTTGCAAATGTTCACCTCTGTCAACATACCAGAACGGCGGCAGCATTGTAAAAGCAGCAACATAGTCCACCAGAGCAACATTTTAATACCTTGTTACATACATCTGTCAGTATCAATGTGTGTGTGTGTGTGTGTGTGTGTGTGTGTGTGTGTGTGTGTGTGTGTGTGTGTGTGTGCGTGCGTTGCGGTGCGTGCGTGCGTGCGGTTGCGTGCGTGCGTGCGTGTGTGTGTGTGTGTGTGTGGTGTGTGTGTGTGTGTGTGTGGTGTGTGTGTTGTGTGTGTGGTCTTCAACATTTTGCTATTATACAATATGTAAAGAACCACTGAATTCAACTTGAATGTGTAATGAAGCTGGTTAATACAAGTATATTTGATTTACAAGATTATACAATGATAAAAAAATATTAAAAAAAACATTTCCTCCAGGAATATATAAACTTAACACATTAACGTAAATAAGCATAAATTTAGGATGTATGTGGCGATCGATCGATTGGTGTGGTTGCTGGTCTGTGACTCGCCTGATGTCTTGGGTCTATGCGGCTTTGTAAGGCACCCGCCCTTACCCCACCCGGCCAAACCCGGGACGCCCTAATCAGTATTTTGCGGGGCCGGTCGGCCGGCCGGCGCGCGGGGCTCCGACTCAGCTGGGCTGGCGACGTGTGCGCCCCGCGCCCTGAACCCAATTTCCGGGCCAACCTGGGACCGGCCCGTATAAGCCGGTCGGTCGGGCGGGCGCGCGGCGCGCCAGTCTTCGGAGCTGACGGCGTCGGCGCGGCCCGGTCGGCCGAGAGGGGCACGCCACGGTCAGCAGGCAGGCGGGCGGGGGCAGCGGCCGTCTGGAGCGCCGGGGAGGTATCCCCTTAGCTCTCCCCGGCCGGGGCGGGTAATCCCCCAGACCTCCCGGAGCCGACGGCTATGCCGATGTTACTGGCACCGTCCGCTTGGCCAGACGGGCGCACAAAAATGGCAATCGAACGTTTCTGGCAAATGTAACTTGTTTCTTATCTTATTTTGGTTTTGTAAGTGTTCTTTTAGTATGTTTGTGTGTCTGATGTGTTTTGTTGATGTGTTAAAAAAAAAAAAAAAAAAAAAAAAAAAAAAAAAAAAAAAAAAAAAAAAAAAAAAAAAATTGCATAAACAGGCATAATCTGATAAACATGGGTAATCTGTAAAAGAAGTTTCATATTTATCAATGGTCGTCAGAACGAGGTGTTGCTTAGATTGGTTGGTATACCAATATGAATACCCTTTTACTCTCTTGTAGTAGCAGCATTATTTTTATGTGTATCTTATACGCAAAAGCCAGCCCATACTAACCGGCGCTGGGAACCTGGATGAGACCAAGCAGCAACAAGCCTGCCTTAGCTGCGGGGGCTCACCGGGTTCCAGCAGAGCTATCTGCTTGCTTCGCCAGACCTGCCTTCCCCAACCCAGTATGAATGATAGTGTATGCTGCCTCGCTGCCTGGCAAACCTTTTGTTATGTTAACGAGAGTTGGGGCAGCAGACAGTGGGGCACCACACTTGGCGATCCGTTACTAATTTGGTAGTATGCGAACTGAAGAAAAGTTATGATCCCAGGGCATAAGCTGGGGGCGTCGCTTGCTGATTTTCAGCACGCTACTTTCTGCCTCTTATTGTTGACTAACACTAAACCTAGTTCTCTTATCTGCTTTTTTATGTTTGCTCCATTTCTTAGGCTGGGAGTGCCCGGACATTTTCTCTTTGTTCTGCTGTGTTAACGTAAGGTGATGTGCGTCGTTGGGATCGAAAGGGCGGGGGCGCTCCTGGCCACCTATTCATGGGTGGCGGCTTAGAAGAAGTTAAGTATAAAAAAATGTGTGTGTAAAATTAGCAAAATTGCACAAAAAGCTGGTGACAAACTTGTGGCTTCAGAATACCAACGGTGACACACAGCTAGGCTTTGCCAGCCCTGCGCTCAGGTTCTCAATCACAAGGCAAGGTATCAGTGTCATAATGTCACAATGTAAAACGCACTACAATGACCGCAGTGAACTGAGGCCACTAAACCGTGTGTAAACTGAGGCCTGCCGTGCAGCCCTGGAACTAACAATGTGTGTGAGCTTATCAGTAATTCAACATTCGGAAATCAACGCTTGTGGACCGGCACGACACAGTGTTTGTAACCCGCCTGATCCTCACTTGTAACACAAAGGTTGTCATATGGAACAGGCTATGTGTACGGTATGACTGACGTGTTGCTGTCCGTCCGGCAGCTGCTGATGATGGATAAGAAGCTGGACCACCTGGTGACGACGCTGACGGCGGTGGCGCAGCGACACACGGCCGCCCCCGCCCCCGACCGGCCGGCGGTTGAGGAGAGTGTTTGATGGATCTCCTGACCTCCTGACCTCACCCTGCCGTCCGCGGCGGCTGACGGAGGATCTCCTGACCTCCTGACCTCAGCCCTGCCGTCGCGGCGGCTGACGGGATCTCCTAACCTCACCCTGCCGTCCGCGGCCGCTGACGGAGATCTCTCTGACCCTTGACCGTCACCCTGGCGTACGCGGCGGCTGGAGGAGATCTCCTGACCTCCTGACCTCACCCTGCCGTCCGTGGGCGGCTGACGGAGGATCTCCTGACCTCCTGACCTCACCCTGCCGTCCGCGGCGGCTGACGGAGGATCTCCTGACCTCACCCTGCCGTCCGCGGGCGGCTGACGGAGGCAGTAGCTGCCATCATAGGACATCCGCTCACCCCTATCCAGGGCCGGCACCGCTCGTGCTCCTCTAGTCCGGGCCGGCACAGCTCGCGCTCTTCTAGTCCGTCGACAAAGGAGCTGGAAATCATCTGTACTTGTTTTTGTTTGTAAGCTGTTGACTGAGCACTGGCTTTTATGCCGTTTATGGGATTAGATTGTTGACTTCGGCGCAGGTAGTGCGCTCTATTTGTCGATGGCGGAGCTTGGTACGAATAGCTTTAGTATGAGTGAGACCAGCTGATAGTCCAAAGGACCGTCACGGTGCGCGTGAGTCTGATCACAGTGTCTTTATTGCAACATATTCTTATTTATGGTGTCATGATCCCGATAGATTGGAAAGGTTATCGAGCGCGTGCTGCTGAACAAAAAATGCATAGTCTTGGAAATGTGGCAATAACGAAATATTTTTGACAACAATCTGTACAACACCGGCAAATTTGAATAATTTGGGGCTATCTGAAGAATATTAAACGAGTTCGTAGCGATACGAGAAAAAAAACAGCAGTTACCTTCAGAATACAAATATATACAAATACACTAGGCACTTCAAAAGAAGTGAAAGAGAGAGGGAAAACAAAGCCACTTAAATGAATGGGAACATCCCGACTTCTATTAAATCATTATCAACCTCAAACTTTTTATGGCGTGATTTATGCACAACTATCGAACAGTGTTGCTGCCAATATGATTATGCAGCGTTTGTCTTCTGTCGGCTGTCTTTTCTCCTTCCTGAGAGAGCGTTTTGCATAATGCGTTTTAGGGGGCGTTGCCAAATTCCACACTTCGTGCGGACGTCCGCAGAGCTCATGGCTCCAACATCTTATCTTAACGCCTTCACAATGGTGCCCTTAGGCCACAGTTCGCTGGGATGTGGATTAAGAGACTTTGGCGACTTTACCTGACCGATCTGCATTTATTTGCAAACGACTTAGCAAGCTTGATGAGTGTGTTCTTTTTAATGGGTTTATTCTTCGCGAATTAATAATTAATATGAAACATCAGTCGAATGATAATCTGAAAACGAGTTGCTTTTGAACGGGCCTAGTCTCAGTCATGGGTCTTACCTAAGACTAATTACTAATTTACTGGATATTCATGTAAGGCTGTTTTCGTCATGTCCGTGTTGTGTTCCAAGCTATGAAATGGATCAATCCATTAAAATATGATCCAATATAAATTCATCAAGTCTCAATCCAGTTCCAATCCTAATTCATGTAGTTCCAACAACACTGGTCAGATCCAATCAATCTCATTTTGGTTGCTGACAATTGTAGGCAGTTTATGTAAATTAAAGCTGTTTCTCCGAGGTATTGCATCTGCAATATTCGTTTTCCGACAGTTGTCAATATTAATGCAAACTCGACTTTTGAATGATTCTGGAATATGTAATATAGATATGTACAGATTCCAGTATATTCGAAGCCAAGCCTCCTGATCCAAATGAACCCAAATCCGATTGATTGAACTGGATCATGATTACATTGGATTAATCAAATCCATCTCATATTCTGACTTCCAAATCACGCCAAACTGTACCCAGCATCCATGATCCGTAACATGCCCGTAAATGTCCACGCCCTTCTGTGTGTTGCAAACAACTTCACTGACCACCATTCAGTCCCGTAGTGTCCAGGTGACCCCAAAGTTTTATTCACGCATGTCTGGTGCGGGGTTTGAACACGTATAATGTTTGGAAGTGGTTTGGCGCTCGTGGCCGCACCGCTGCGTCGCTCCCTCTGGCGGAAGGCCAGAGCGTGCTTCATCACTTGATCTGGCGATGTTAGGCTCTACACCTGAGTGGGTTGTATGGTGATACGGTCCCGTCTACTGCACGGTCTCGAGTTGAAGTACAAACAGGCTAGGTGGGTGATGTGTGGCTGATGCTGGGAGAACCGCCTTGGCGGCTAGTCTTGCACATTGTGTGAACTCTGAGCTAAAGGTGTATGTGTACCAAGATATTGCACCATGATATTCTAGTTACCTAGTCTTGTGGTTGTTGTTTGTGATACCTTGTTTATGTGTTTTTGCACCCAAGCCTTAATCCACGTTGTTTCCATTGGGCCCCGAGTGTGTGTTAATGCGTGGTTGGTGATATATTTTGTGAGTGACATTACTGTGGAACTGGAGTTTTCATCATTGCTAGACGAAGATCATTGGGAGACAAAGCTCACGTCAAAAACACAAATGTTTTCAATAATGTCCAATGTCTAACAGAGCTTCTACATTCTACGACAAGTTATTTCGTTGACAGCACAATATTAATTGACGATTAATGCTTATGTTTCTTAAATTCTTATCTTATACGCTGAACTCTCTCAATGCACGTCAAGAACCTCTTAGCCAGTTTAAATGCGTGCTAAAAGTGCCTGCAAGCCTTGTTGAAATTAGATTCACCGAACTTTACATCGCAATTTGTTTCGTTGATAGTTTGGTTCCAAGTGATTTCATTCGGAACCTTAACCATTTGGAATGCGTTGAATTGTATTTTCTATCTATGGGTGTTTATTGTAGTTAAAATAGTTATTCTTAGGTAAAATAGGTAAAATACAAATACCCTTAAGCGCGACTTTAAGTTACGTTCAAATGGGAAATAGGTCAAATACAAATGCCCTTAAGCGCGACTTAAAATGACGTCCAAATGAATGTAAGTTCACTACATTTATGTATCATAAATGCATAGTGTGATCTATTGGCCATTATTTACGAGCAATAATGGCCACGTAGATGCAGAAATTGACAAAAATTTTGATTTTTCCAAACACCTTGCCAAAATACATTTTGCCCATGTCTGGGTAAAACGCCCCCAATATACAGTGACGTCAAGGTGAGATGGGTAAAACCCTCGGGCGCGGGGCGTTTTACGCTCGTCGCTATTGATATGGCTTTGTACCGGGACATTTTATTTCCGGTGGTCCCCACGCCACGCCTCACAATCAAGTTTGGTGCACAAAGCGAGACAATATGCGCTGTCGCTACCGCAACATTTTGAAACCGCAAGAAAGCCAATCAACCTGTTAGTGATACCCATATAATCGCATTGACTCAAATATATAAGACACTAGTATCTTATGAATTAATCGCAAAAACAACTAAAACGGGACTTAAAACAAAGGGGAGGGATTCACTCCAGTGTCCATTGGCAAATCTCTCGGAACAAGCAGCCGAAGATGGTTGTAATGAATCCATCCCAAGGATCTCTCGAAAAGGCAAATGCGAATTATAGACGGGGGCGCTTAACCCAGAGGGTATTCCCCACAATTACCCTGATGTTGAATATTGTACTTTAACGACTGTGTGCCTCGACTTGGATGGTTGCAGAAAACGGTTGGCTGTCGGAGTGCTTGCGACAGCACCTGTGCTGGTAGAGAACACCGTTGCACAGATGCTGAAGCGAGCTTGCTATGTAACATCGCTTGTCTCCACCGCATGAGCTTAGTGGTGGTTTGGAGTCTGAAGTCAGGCACACCTTCTACCTCACCCTCCTCCCCTACCACTGAACACTGCTTCAGAGAGGGCGCACTGCAGTCGGTCGCCAACCGTTGGCAGAGTCCCCACCAGGCCCGCCTTTGGAGTACAGGGAAGTGAGTCGGAAAACCAGCAATATGGTTAGCGCTAGTGCCCTTCACTGTAGCCTATCGCTGTATTTTTGCATCCCTGTTGTCTGTTGAGGGTGTCGGGCGGGCAGGTCTGGGAGCCGTTTCTTACCATTTGATGGTGGCGTGTGGCGAGTATGTGTGTTGGCAGCTCGTGCGGAGCTGGCCGTGTCCCTATTCAGCTGTACATCGCCGGCGCCCCCAGTTGACCCCCCTCCCTGCCGTGACCGGTCTCGCTCACCCGACCTCACCGCCCTCCCAGCCCGCTTCAGGACAGGACCGCCTTCTGAATACATCTCTCTTCCACACGGTGCGTTTTTCTCTGGTCGGCGGGAATCGTCTGCTGATGTTGAAGCCAATGACGTCATACACTGTCATACATACGCAAGTATTGCAAGGCTCCTTTCCATCATTTCGAAGTTCGAACTATTGCCGTAAAATATCCAGCGTGAGTAATGTAAAATATGTGTCTTTTATAACAGCAGTTGGGCGAGTACGTCTGAATGTGCAAAGAAAAGCCAATAGATATAAAAATAGAGGCATAATAATGTTAAAATAAAATCCAAGAAACAGCATGGTCACAAATGTAGCTGTAAGTGCACGCAAAGACGAAGGCCAAATGGAACAGCTTTAGGCAGAACAGACAAACACGCAAAACGCATTAGGATGCACAAATAGTATGACAGACATTGACAGTGTGTCTCGGCTGAACACCATACCAGACAGACCAATGCGAACAGTGCACGTCCTCCCTCGGCTGCTTTACATTGGCTGCTAAACTTCGGCACGACGTTTTCGTAGGATGTATTTCTGCAAAATACACTAAACTGACCGCAGGAAGAACTGCGCGAGCTGAGACCTGCCGTGTCGCTCTGCAGAGGTAGCATGTACGGATTTCTTTGTAGCCGAGGAAGTTTCTGAGAATTGATCGGCTGGCCGGAAACAGTGGTCCCGGAACCTTAGAAGCCCCTTTTTCAAGCTTTGAGCCCGTCACTAGAACTATGTCACTTGGTTTAAGGGTCCCTTACTAAACTTGAGATGGCCCTGAGTCGGTTGGAGAGGGTCCTTGGTCTTTGCTAATTTTCCAAAATCGTCGACGGGATACGCCAGTAATGGACGAAGTCAAAATATAAAATACCTTACGCTTCAAGATCGGTTTAAAAGAGCTCTATACTTACCGGTCATGGAGGTCCTAAGTTAGTAAGAATGCTTATAATTGCTTATAAGTCAGATACAACCACAGGCCGAAGCCCACTTATGGCTGCAATGGCGTACAATTTTGCCCTCTCAAAATGTTTACCTGGGTCACCAATAATATTCAATAAATAATAATTGTTCGATCTTGAAAGCATTGGCTTGATCTGATCCGTATTGTCTGAAAAGGAAGCATTTTACTTAGTCCCATTGACTTCTAACGGGGAGGTCACGTAATCGTCCTGACATTAGGTCACCGATATTCAAAATCCGAGACATGCGAACTGTGTTAGAATCGACCGGCCAAAACCTGTGGGTTTGGTACGACCGCAAACATGTTTGGAGCCTGGAGCAGGGATGTATCCAAGGGGGGCACGGGGCCATGCCCCGCTGAGGAAAATCAATTCACACAATATAGAATGGGATTCTCCGATGACCCGACTCTACCCCCCCCCCCCTCCAAGGTCGACAGCTCATATGGCTGAGGAGCAAAATTTGACTTTTTCCCAGGTCCTCCCCTGATAAAAATCCTGACGACGTGCCAGGCCCCCTGGAGGTGGGGTAACGTCACGTACCAGGCCTAGTGACCTGACCTAGGATGACCCGAGGTAAACAAAAATCACACTATGTGAGTAATTGATGCCCAAACACGTATGGCCGCCGTTTTTCCACTATGATCCAAAAAACTTAGGCCGGAGGAGGTAATGAAGCCATCGCCGTCGTTCTAAGGAAACTGTAGTTTAATGTTTATCCGCTAGGGGCACAAGATTGCGCTCATGTTCAAGAGCTGGAGTTCGTATGCCATTTATGCCTTCCGATTTGACGCGCATTTCTTCTTGCACATAATGTTTTTCTGGCATGAATTCATGGACGTCGAAAGCGGAGGGGGGAGTCCCCCTTACATTTTCATATTTTAACATAAAGCCTAGAGCGTTACATACAGAACAGCCTTTCGAATAATGGTGCCAATCGGTGCAAACATTTTAGAAAATCCGAATTTGTCCGAAGATCGGTTTGGTACCAGACGGACAAAATCATATTTCTTTGGACATTTTCGGACTTCCGATGCCCAAGGATGACTTGTCGTGAAAATCACTTAACCAAGTTACTTTTTATCAATCAATATTTACCTGTATATAAATGGATAGGTATATGATGTTTGTGGCTTTCGGATATCTTAACTGTAGGGATCTTTGACACAAATGCCTATACTTATGTATATATTGGGAATGATACACTGAATGTTTTACATTCCATATTATACATTTTTTCTGCTTTCGGACAAATTTCGGACAAGCAATTATTTTCGAACAGTTTCGGAAGGACAGCTGACCATGGTCTTGGACATCGGTCGGACATTCGACAAATATTTTCTGAAACTGGCACCACTACTTTCGAATGCTCAGGTATAAAGTCCTCCCTCAACTTTCAGAAAGTGGCGGCGGCATTGAATGTATTTAACAGCATCGCATAAGAAACATGCGCCATTTTCTGCGGGAACTTAGCAGCAGGCGGGTACATTGCCAAAAATGTCCAGGGTTTGATTTGACCTTATCCTCTCACCAGGGGCGTCGCCACCACTAAGAGGGACATTGGCCTGTCAGAATTGTATAAGGACTGTCCTAGTCATATGTTAAAATCATATGTTTAAATCTATCTCAATGACCGAGGTACAATGTCATGTGGTGACCCCCAGTAGCGGATCCAGGACTCAGTCAAGGAAGGGCCACATAGCAAGAGAGTGTCCCAGCCAACTGAAGAAGGGCCCTCTGTGGCCTTTAGAGGGCTCTGTCGATCTTTAGAGGGCCTCATGCCGGCATTTAAGAGGGCCCCCTGCGGTTTGTAGAGGCCCTCCCTCGCCAGCCTTTAAGAGGGCCCTCTGTCACTTTGTAGAATGTAATACTGCCGTCTGTAGCCCTGCCGATTCTGTAGATTCACACCTGCCAATCTGTGAAGGCTCTTGTCGGCCATTTAGAGGCCAGCCGACCTGTAAAGTGTAGAGAGCCCTCTTCCAAGCCATTTAAGGGCCCTGTCCGATCTGCAAAGTGTCCAGCCAGGCGGATCAAGGGGATAGGCAGTCCCCCCGCCCTTACGGGTTACAGGGGGGCATCAAGAATTAAGCCCAGATACCATTTGCATTATGCCTAAATGGCTTTCCAAAAGCCACAGAACCAAGGCGAAGGGGTCACTTTGGTGCATGTAAAAGTCCCTCAGAACCCACCCAGGCCCCCACCCAAAATGCATAAAAGGGCCTCTCGAGCAATGAACCAGCCGGGCCCAGTTGAGGCCCACCATGGGCCCTAAAACCTGCCAGGGGCCTCTTGGGTACTGTGCAGAGGTCCCATTGAAAACCCTCCATGGGCCCCCAAGAAAAACCTGCCCCAGGGCCTCTATGCATGTCCAGCGGGCCCATTTGGACCCATTCGGGGGCCCTAAAAACATACCAGGCAATCTCAACATGTCCAGGGACCCATTAGAGTATGTTCAGGGGCCTCTCGAGCTTGTCTTGGGGCCCCATTGAGTCGTCGACAAAGCAGACACAGCCAGCCGTGTAGTCTCTCGGGGCGCAAACACGTCTAAGAAAGGTGTACGGACACTTGGCGTTGGGGGGGGCGCCATCGCGCTGCGGGGCCGCCCATCGCTCAAAGGGGCGGCCAATCGCCAAAAACCGCAAATATCACAAATGTGTCATTTATTAGATGTAGGTAAGTTGTATGTTATATACAGTCGGTCTATTATATATCTTTCCCTTTTTTTGTTTCTAAAACTCATCTATTTTGCACTTTTGTTGTACATAAAGACTGACTTACGGACACATTTTGTGTACCTACCCTATGTAGGTTACACATTTATCCCCTGTTCAGTCCTTCATGTACTACAAAGTGAAATTTAGTATGAGTTTTAGGAACAATAAAGAGGGGAAGATAACACTGAAAGACCGGCTGTTCACCTGTTAATCTAACTGTAATAACTGCAAAAATAATGCCTCTATCCAGGTGGTGTCCTGAACTGTAAAGCTGGTGTGAGTGTTTTTTGGGGGGGTAATCACAAATAAGTTTCTCACATGATATTCGGTAAAACTTCATCGGATCCACCTCCTTATGCATTGTAGCTTGATATATAAAAAAATCCTTGGTAAAAGTTTGTTAGATTGCATTTTTATATCGGAAATGTGTCAATTTCGCCCGATTCATTTCATGTTTTTTGGGGGGCATGGGCCGGATCATCCCCCCATCCTGAATCCACCCTCAGTGCCAGATGCTGCTGTGTTTGCCAAACTGTGGGCCGGTACACAGACTGTGACAGGGAGACAGACTGTCACGGTACACAGACTGTGAAGGGAGAAACTGTGACCGGCGTACACAGACTGTGCCAGGGGCCTCTCGAGCTCAAGCGTGACCATAAAACGTGACGCGTGACCAATGTACCGTGCTGGAATCTGACCAGACCGGTCGGTAATGTGGAGTGACAGATATGACAGTCCAGTTCACGGCTCTGGAAGGATGGCAGGACAGTGAGAGGCCCCACGGTAGTGACTCACCCTAGTCGGATATAGTGACTCACCCTAGTCGGATGATAGTGACTCACCCTAGTCGGATGACATTGACGAGGTCCGGATAAGAATGCCGCAGTCTGATCCTGTACCGGTCGGTGGCGCTGGTCAGGCCATGGGGGGGGGGGAGCGTAGGGATGAGCAATGCGCATCAGTGACTGTAGAAATTTGACAGGAGGGCTGACGTGAAACTGAAGGAAGGTTCTATTTTGGACCATCGAGTCCTTCTCGATTGACACTCTCCGCTGTGCTTACCAAAACAAGACATTGACTCCTTACCTAATAATTCCACAACAATAGTCAAATCACGTCGTTACTGGATAACGACGAGACGTAGATATCAGGTAAGCACAGTAATCGGTTAAGTGCAGAGACCCGTCAACGGAGATTTGACAGGGGGGCTGACGTGAACCTGAATACCCACATACAATTAACCCGGCATCGACCGTGGTCTCAGCAGCTCAATATTTGTTTGGGGAAATACGCCACTAGATTTCCTCCTATACAAAGAAAAGCAAAAGTATAGATCTGCCCCCGGAGTAAAATTCAGCATATTCATTGGGTTTGCGCCTCTCAAGGCCGAAGAGCCCCCTCTCCCTCTGGGTATGGTGAGCCCCTGGCAGTGGAAATGCCCCCCACCCCCCACCCCCACCCAACACACACAGTTAGGCAGAGGGCGGATCCAGCCATGGTTTGGGGGGCACTTTTTTTTTGGCATAAAGGGTATCCCTTATTTGTCTCCGCGAACTTGGACTTCTTATACCTTTATTTTGGCATTCGAGGTAATTATGTAAATGGGAATATACACATCTTCTTTCGGAAAAAAAACACACTTTTTGTGGATTTTTTTTTTCTCGAAAAAACAAATATTAAAGAAAAAAATAACAAACCGGGATAAAAAATCACATTAAAACAACACAGAACACCACTTTCCGTAGCTATACAAACACCTAAGGCAATCATCATCGTTTATTTATACCAACTCGCAAGGGGCGTCACCGATAGATTATTGTGGTCAACTAACATGACGAAAAAATGTAAATGCATATCCGTTTTGTCTGCGTGTATTAAAGCCTTTGCAGCATTTTTAATGTGGATTTCCATGTTATAATACGTATTTGATTAGGTTAGGTATTTTATGTATTTGAGGGGCCGATGTTCGCGTCATATCGTTTGCGTCGCCTTTTTCGGAACTCGGCAGGCTAGCTATCGTAACATGTAGCCAGCTTGAAAATTAACCCTCGGCTTACGAGGGGGGGGGGCTGACAGGCCTCCTGGATGCTTTTTTTCTGAAAATCACATTTTACTATGCGGCACAAATCTTGCTGAAATTCAGTAGCTGAGTTTGACAACAATTAATACATATTCTGGCAAAATATTAACTGAAATTGGTTATCAGTTATTTGGGAGATAATGAAGCGTTTAAAGTGATGATTATAGTTGTGGAAAAGAAAAGGTAATATAGTAAAAATCGTAGACATAGAGTTTTGCAGCAAATTAATAAACAGAAAGCAATGACAATCGAAAAATGAACATATAATTAGGAAAGGCAAATACAGATTTCCGAAATTTTGGTTTCTGTACCCTAAAAAACTAAACAAAAATGGGAAATCAATTAAAACAAACATTTTCCAAGTTTGAACCGGAAGAAGTGAAGAGAACTAATTTGTTGGTGGTAATATTGTAATACCCAAACCAAATATCCAGCATGACTTGCAAATGACTATTTGTGATTGAGTTGATGGTCATGATGGCTCCCTAAAGTTGAAGAATCATGATGTAATTTTTATCACTTTTTTGGACTTATTTTTGACAGATCCAAAACAAAAAGTTTACATTTTTCTGTATTTCTTGTGACAAACTTGTCTAGGGCATGCTTTTTTTATTTGCATTTAGTCAATTTCTAATTATTGAGCGTTTTTCTGATGAGGAGTAAAAAACGCTTTTTCTTGACGTTGGACCTAACGGGACTCTGAGAGGTCCATTTCAACTTGACTGGAAGTTACATGACCTGAAAATCCAAAAATTGCACACCGTTGGAATTTCCTTCACATACAGGCCACATGCTGGTTCTTACCATTGGTTGCTCTATGATGCTTGGTTTGGAAGTTAACAGGCGGATCCTGTCAGCCCCCCCCCCCCGTACGGTGAAGGTTTGGAAACGGTAAGTAGCGAGGGTGTAAATATGTTGTATGAAGTGGCCCTGGGCAGGAATTCCCGTCAAGGAGTGCGTCCTGCCAGACACTTAATTGAAAATTTTCCCATTTTCCTAATTTGTGTAAGAATTGCGAAAACTAGTGTGATGTGCCTGGGAGCGGCGCGAAAATTTCCAGTTTGTATTGGGAATAGCTGGATTTTGACTGCCATTCAAAGCTATTTTATAGAATGGAATTGTCATCTTATTCTCGAGTACCGAAGATCCTGTTTAATACAAATAGTACCAAATCAGTCCGTATTGAAAATGTTGGTATACGAATGATATCCTTGGGGGGGGGGCAAAAACAGATATGTTGGCCCCACCCTTTTTCGCTTTGGGGGGGGGGGCATGGCCGGATTGCCCCCCCCCCTTGGATCCGCCCCTGCACTTAGGTAAGGTAAGGTACCTACCTCATATTTTGGTTCATAAACCACAAAGCACTCACACCTTTTTCACACGACAAATTATATTGTTAGAAGTAGCGACGCCTTTGCCCGTCAGTGTATACGAATGTGTACGTGTTGTGATGTGATTTGAATTCGTGGAGGAGTGCGTGTGACCCTGCCTCCGTGACCGTGTATTCTGCCGGATTTTTGGCTGACCGGCGGATACCACAGCGCGGAGACGGACCGCACCGGAGCGACCCTAACCCGCCGGGGTCAAGGTCACAACCAGCCAACAAAATTGTGTATTGTACTGATGAGTTTCTTATACTTACTCCACTTTGCGCAATAACATGTCTGTGAGCACATATCATCACTTTGACAAATACAATCAGGGGCCCGGAACAATTTCAAAGTTGGGGGGGCAAAACCAATTTTGGCTAGCCACTCCACTTTTCTTGGGCGGATTTCGACTTTTACTTCAGCTGGAGTCCTACGGGGATTTTCATTATGAATGCTAATGTTAAAACACTTAAAAATGAAAATAAATTGTTGTATTATATATATTATTCATCGCAATGGAACTAAAATAATAAGGTTTGAATTCATAATAACTTTGGCGTACAGGTGCTTTATCAGCTATCGAGCGCTGGAGCCGTTTTGTGGAAACATATTTCGTTTCTTCTCTAGCAGAGATCCGCAACGCCACAGATATCTGGCCTATGGAAGGGGAGCTCAATAGCCCTTCCCATAGGCCATAGCATGTTAAGGAAGCCATGGCCTATGAAAGGAGCCATGGAAAGGAAATTCAAGGAACTTCAACTAAAAACAAATAAATGTTTTTTTATTCACCAAATGAAGCCTAAGGCAGCGAAATCTGTCAAGCGTTTATGGTAATCCGATAAACATTTTATGATTTGGCCCCTAAACCACCTATTTGTCGTTCTGAACTGAATCCATCCTTAAATAACGACGTGTCAAGCAGACAAAGTTGGCAAGGCAGCAATATTTTTCACCACCTTTGTTTTTGGCCCACCAACGTTGTATTTGACACCGAGGACGTAGCCATGAAATAATTACCTCGCTGCGCGAAGTACCTACTTTCGACACATTACCCAATACCCATGAAGGGAGAGAATAGAAACATGATTATTTTTCGACGGATATCCATCTGTCGTCCAAACAAACGTCATATTCGTTTTTTTAGCTCAAAATAATAAAATAAAATAAAATAATTAAATTGATGATGAAATTTCATGACTATTAAATTATTAAATTTCAGGACAACTTTCAAGAAAACCTATTTTTTTAAATCATGCTAATCTGGGGGAGGGGTGGTCAGGCAATCCGACGATCCTGGGGAGTTCGCCACCGCCCCCTTCCCCGTTGGTGACGCCCCTGGCATTTTGCATCAGGTTTCTTATACAGAACCTCGCTGTCAAAGGAACAAATCAGGTAACATGAAGTAAAGTGCATGTTTGCAGAATTTTGAGGAGAAAATTGCATTTTCGAAGTTTTTATATCACTTTTTCATGGAACGTTAACCCTCGCCCTGTGGGGGTTCATTTTGGACCCTCCCAATTTTTTTCCGAATAGCGGAAAAGCGGCGGCGCGCAGCGCCCAACAAGATGCGCTTCCCGCATAGGGAATCGTGATTTGTGACTTAAAGACTTTTGTTTTGTTTGTTTATTGGGGTTTTCGGGCGCGCCGACAACTAAGGTCAATTTGCGCCCAACTTAAAGACTTTTCAATTCGGTGCGAACGGCTATATTTCTGCGTTTACTGCTAAACCCTTTCTCCGTGCTATAGGTGTCGCTGGCGTGCGTATTGAATACAAATATTAATATAATATATTATATATATATATATATATAATATATATATATATATATATATATATATATAACTATATTGTGGCCAGGTGGTGCAACAAACCCGCAACTCGTGCCACGCTGGTTGCGTATAGTTCAAATTCCGCTCATCAGAGGGCGCACGGCGGTATTATCGGTGGAAGTTGTGTCGTGTTATTTTTTATAACACAGTCAGACATCGTCACATGTAGGAGGCAGTTAGGTTTTGGGAAATGTAGGGAGCAGAATAATATGCATGCAATTGCACATGTTGTCATGCGATCTGCAAAATGATTTCTTAGATACTATTCAATGCTTATCTGTCGAAACTACATAACATGTCGTAATTATGATAGGTATAAAAAAGTTGTCAAAACACGGACAGACGGACAGACAGACTTTCTTTAAATAGTAAGTTAGATTTTCTTATAATACGGATGTCGGACATGACCAAGCGTGTTGAGTCAGCATTGCAGATAAGGCTGTTTTTCAGCGGCGGTTGGGCTGTTCCGGATGTGCGGCGTACCAGCCAGGAAGGAGTAGTAGATAAGTTCCCAGTACCGACGACAATGCCGCCGCTGGCCGGAACAAGCGTTGGCATCATAGCCGGCCCGGAAGTGGAGGGGGGAGGAGGAGGGGTGTACTGCGCACCAACAGCCAGCCACACAGGAAGGAGCCGGCGTGCGGCCGCCCGTGCCGTGTTCAAAGTCGGTCTGAGCAGTGAAACATTATGTGTGCCGCCAAAGTCCTTGAAGCATAACACTGTCAACCAGAAAGGTGGTGCCTAAGATAACTTTCACAATTCTTACCTTAACCCTCGCCAGTGCCGCAATCCGATACATAACGTGAACCGTGTATGGTGGTGGTGGTGGTGGTGTGGTGGTGGTTTTGGGGGGACGACCACTTTTGAAGCTCTCCCCTAATCGAGCTAGAGCTTTTCGGAATAAAACATGGGGTGATTTTGCTTTTATGAGAGGAATCCATTGATACCTGATTTTTAAAAGTTCCCTGGCGTCCATTATGTGACTCTGAGTGTTATGTTACCAACTGACCCAGATGCAGGGACGTGAGGAACCGTGGGGGGCAGTGGGGGCAGCTCGTCCCCCTCACTTGGACCTGCTAGTGGTGACGCCCCCCCTCCAATCTTCTGGAGCTAGGTGTCGGCCCTCCTCCGTCTTTAACCCCATGATCTTTTAAACTCTGAATTAAGAGTCTAACAGGCATTGTCTAAAATTTTGCTATGTTTATATTAGAACAAAGGTGAAGTTTTCCATCAAGATTCAAATAAAAGAAAATTAAACTGCATTGAATTTGGAACTGGTTTTGCATATTTAAATTTTTAAACAGTGACGCTGCACATTTGACCATCGTAGCATTGAAACACTGCTAAATACAGCGCACACCTATATATAGGATATGTTTCTTCGTCGTAACGTTGATAGCTATTGCTTGGTCACAAACACGGTATATTAAATACTCATGGTCTCAGTGTTGTAATTCTTTTGGAAAATAAATGTTCATGAAATATTTATGAAATATTACTAGGCGCCAGAGTAAATAACATTCATTGTTTTTGGCATGGAGGTAGGTCACGGTGTTTCATTGTTGTTTTTTAAGCAAAACGCGTAATTATAGATGTATGATGTCGATTGTCGATTTCGCTCCCCTGACGTTCAGCAGAGAAAGAGTCGGCCAGGGGTCCATAAAGGAAAAGCGGTCACAACGAAATTACGGATCAAGGCGGTCGCCGGCATTGACGCATCCAGAACGGGTGGCGATATATCGGGGATAGATGCCGATATGTGGGATGAACGGGTGGCGATATATGGCGATAATCCTGTTGGAGATATATAACGGGTGGCGACCAAAGCGATATATCGCTTTTTTAGCTATCATTTTTGCTATCACAGGTCCGCCAAAAAGTTCGCCCCCCAACTTGAAAGTACTTCCCACCTTGCTTCCCACGCCCCTGCCCGGATGTGATCAAAACATTGCATGTGTAGATGTTAAGTTATAAACGAGGCATAATCGTGACCTAACATATGATTATGCAGAATGGGTGTCATTTTTAAAATCAGCGCCACAAAATGTCCAAGAAACTACCATAATCAAACAAGCTAAGGTCATCGAAGGTCAGTGACACTGACGTCGGTCGACTTGTCAAACGTCGGTCGAGACGTCGGTCGAGTTGTCGAGTTGTCAAAGAGCTTGACCTCAGCCCCAGTAGAACATATAATTGTGTAAAATGGATGCCAAATAGGAAATCAACGTCACAAAATGTCCCGAAAACTGCCGAAGTCTACTATTGTCCGGCCTAGATAGCGTCTGTTCTGCTCCATAGGGGGCGGCATTTGTTAATGGGCAACGGGCATTTGTCCAATTTAGAGGGCGCCTGTTTTGCCCCGTGGGGCCGGCATTTGCTTATTGTCCGGTAAGGTGCCTTTTCTGCTCCATGAGACGGCACTTGCTTCTAGTGGCGCCTATCCGGTTCCTAAGTCGCCATTTACTTTAAGGAGTGTTAAAATAGCCCGATTCCCAGGAGTGCCCGTCAGTGGCGTGCACAGAATTACAAATGACTTCTAAGGTCCAATAGCCTTGCAGGTCTCCTGAGGGGCGCCATCCGATCGACAGGAGCGCCATCAATATTGTCGAAAATGTTGCAGGGGGCGCTTCTTCTTCCGCACCGTGCGGAAGGAGAGGCGCTT